>JADBJO010001628.1:155000-270000 GCA_016801955.1 Conus betulinus
GATGATTCTCAATGTTTACCATATACTATCAATGTAATGTTTCAATATTTATATCAAGATGGGATCCTCTTTTTATGCAATCAAATGCATTTTTAGTCTGGTGAAAATTACACACACACACACACACACACACACACACACACACACAGAGGCTGGCACATAAAGGCAGACACCCACATGCTCAAATAAGCATGCACAAAACATATTTACACATACACCTCTTCCTGTTTTCTTGCGTGAATTCATAATATCCTATATGTGAAGTGCATGCATGCATGTGCAAGCACACCACACACACACACACACACACACACACACACACACACACACACACACCTTTTTTCTTGTCTGTTTTGCTTTTTTATGAGCGCACATAATATATCAACAATTGTGTGTGTGTCTGTGCTGTGGAGGGTGGGGGGTAGCAACTGACTTGGTGACTACATACATCGAAGAAAGACACCATAGCACCATCAATATGATGATGAGAGAAACAAACCCATCTCTGTATGGTTCAGCAGCAAAAAATGAGCAGGAAAAAAGTGATCTTCTTCGCGCCTGTCTGAAAAGGCTCCTCAGCTTCGGAAGCAGCATGTCCAGGCAGAGATAGGTAGTATTAGCCGGAAAAGTATTATTCTGGAGAAAACCGGCAAAAAAAAAAGAAGCAGCACTGGCTCGAAGAACTAATAAGATCAATGAAATAGTGAGGCAGATGCAAGTTCATAGGGGACCATGCTGCACTGCAGCTGATGTCAACCGTTTGCTGCTCATGTATCGCACACGCAAAGATCAGGCTGCAGCACTATGATCTGACATTCAGTACCACAGGGTGATTCTTGGAAAAAAAATCTCCACTCCTGCAATTATGGGGGTACAGTCCAGGTGCTGAGTGCCAGACTCAAAAGCTTTTTAGCAGAAATTCTGTGCGTATCACCTCCAATCCTGCTTCAGCTACATGTCCTGCTAGTGGCAAACACCCTGGAAATTGTCGTCCTGCTGTTCCTCCTGCGGATGATTGTGTGCCTGCTGCTGCTGCAGCCAACTTCCAACCTGCTACAGCTGTTGAAGTAAATCATCCAGCACCACATTCTCCAAATCCTTCAGATCTTGCTCCTGCTTCTCTCCCCCCTCAAGGAAACGCTGGTCATCATTGTGGCCATGGTCCTGCTCCACCATCCACAAAGAAACCCCAGAGACTTCAGGGTGCTGCTCAAGCCCGTCTGAATCTTTCAACTGTGCAAATCCACACGGTGATGGACACCAGTCGTCTTTCACCAAGTACCAGTTTGGCAAGTTGGGAGATTTGGTTGCCTTCCATTACGATGACGACTTCTACATTGGTGAAGTTGTTGAAGTCATCTCTCCAGAAGTGGGTAAAATCAAATCAAGAAGTGCAGCATTAGGAAGACAGCATTTGCTTGGCCCAAAGTTGCAGACAAATGGAAGGTCCATAGAAACTTTGTGTTTGCCTGGGAAGGACATCAGCATTGCTCCCATCTCATCTTCAGGCAGAACATGGCACGTTGAAACCATGGTTTGCTCATGAAGAGCATATGGACTTCAGAGCTCTGTTTGTATACATTTAATGCTTTACCACACCATGAAACCTACCTCAGAGGGAAAAGACATCAAAAAGTGTGCTGTATAGACCTCTATTATTCAAAGTCACCAAATATGTACTTTCAATAGCTGAGGCAGTGACATTTCTTCTGCTTGTATAATGTTTGTTTTTTTTTCTCCTCAGAATAATAGCAAGAAGCTGTACTGAATTTGACTTCAGTGCACTTCAAAAAGTAAATGCAACCATAGGCCCTAGTGTTTTATGTGAAAATCCCCATGTTGGGGGTCATTTTTTTTTTCCAAAATTTTTTTCTAACTGAAAATATGAAATGAAAATAACGGCCATTGTGAAACAGGAAAATCTGGTAAATATTACATAATCTGACATGTAAAAACTGGTTTTTATATTCTTTATTATTGACCATATGAAAGGAAACACATCTCCAGATAGACAACACTAAGTTTTAGGCAACTTTCTATTGATTCTTGTCTTCAAGACTTGCACATGTTTGACACTTATGGCATTTCAGGTCATCTGGCGGCCATTTTGAAACAGTAAAAACTGGTAATATTAGGCCAAAAAAAAAATGTAATTGCATGTACTTATTGGAATTATCAATATACATCACAGTACCAAATACTGAGGCAATATCTGGAGTGGTTTAAAAGTTATGACAGTTTATTGTATATTTGTTGTGAATATGGTCCGTCGCTGCACTTTTTGCACATTTTAGCAAAAGTAAGCCTCCATATTTCATAATTTTGAACTCCCTTGTGCCTACAAAAAATTGGACTTACACTACATATTTAGTACACTGGAACAATGACAGAAAATATGAGTCTCAAATAATTTTGTTAAAATTACAGAGCCTCAAAAATGGTACAATGTGCAAATGTGACATTTTTTTAAAATGTAAAAATAGTCATTTTTGGCTTGTCGCTGAAGAAAAACTATGTCTACTATTGGTATGTGTATTATTTGTTTTACTGTAAATACATGTTGAGGTCTGCAAGTTTGTAAAAAATGAGCTGTGTGTTTTGCGTTGTTTGGCTGTTCCAGGTCTTCAAAGTTGCTCCAAATCGCCATTTTGACTAATGTTAATAAATCGCCCACAGTTTGCAGTGCTTGTGATACTGAGGGAAATGTCAGTGGAATCAGCTACCTGAGGTTTACCCTGCATTCCAGTGAAGTCAGGTAAAGCTGGATGTTGTTAAACTGAACTTTTAGATGACACTCCTGTGCAGTGCCAAATCTTGACAACTGAACTTGTTCAGTGTTCAGTCAGTGTCAGCTATTGTCGGTTTGTGTAACCCACTGACTTGTGACCCAAATCGTTTGTGCGTCCCTGTCAGTTTGCACAGATTCAGGGTTGTGCATGTGTGTGGTAATGAAGTGGTGGGTGTGACACATCCACAAGTGTCTGAATAGATATACAGCCACACAAGACAAGCACTGAGACCTCATTGTCATGTTAAGGAAACTTACCACCAGCAGTGATACACTAGATGTGTTCATTTAAACTCTGTGAACAGCCCTAGTCGGTGTGTGTTGTGTTATCTGTGTTACAATGTACTTTTCACCATAGAGGCTTATCTCGTAGGAGTTTTCTGTTTTGTGTAATCTTTTTTTTATTTTTTCTGTCTGTCTGCCTCTTTCTTTCTCTTGCTTTCTTTCTTTTTTTCTCATCTGTGTCGCTCACACGGCAGTCACACAATCTCTCTCTCTCCCTTTCTGCCTGTCCCTCTCTTTTTTGCCTCTGTCTCTCTGTTCTCACACATGCACATATGCAAGCACGCTAGCACGCACACGGATCATATATACGTTGAGTGAAAAGAGGAAGCGTATGGGGTCAAAGTGATGGACAAAGAAAACAAGTAATATGATTACTTTGTGTGACCTTGTGAAAGAGTGATAGAAAGAGACTGACAGACAGACAGAGAACACAGGGCAAAGGGTGGGAGAATGAGTGGGGATGGAAGGGAGGGAAGGAGATAGAGTAAAAGAAGTAAAGTGGAGAGATAGAGTGAAAGAAGTGAAGTGGAGAGATAGAGTGAAAGAAGTGAAGTGGAGAGATAGAGTGAAAGAAGTAAAGGAGGGAGATAGAGTGAAAGAAGTAAAGGGGAGAGATAGAGTGAAAGAAGTAAAGTGGAGAGATAGAGTGAAAGAAGTAAAGGGAGAGATAGAGTGAAAGAAGTAAAGTGGAGATAGAGTGAAAGAAGTAAAGTGGAGAGAGATAGAGTGAAAGAAGTAAAGTGGAGAGATAGAGTGAAAGAAGTAAAGGGGAGAGATAGAGTGAAAGAAGTAAAGTGAGGAGATAGAGTGAAAGAAGTAAAGGGGAGAGATAGAGTGAAGAAGTAAAGTGAGGAGATAGAGTGAAAGAAGTAAAGGAGAGAGATAGAGTGAAAGAAGTAAAGGGGAGAGATAGAGTGAAAGAAGTAAAGGGGAGAGATAGAGTGAAAGAAGTAAAGGGGAGAGATAGAGTGAAAGAAGTAAAGGGGGAGATAGAGTGAAAGAAGTGAAGGGGGAGACAGAGTGAAAGAAGTAAAGGGGGGAGATAGAGTGAAAGAAGTAAAGGGGGGAGATAGAGTGAAAGAAGTAAAGGGGGAGACAGAGTGAAAGAAGTAAAGGGGGAGACAGAGTGAAAGAAGTAAAGGGGGGAGATAGAGTGAAAGAAGTAAAGGGGAGAGATAGAGTGAAAGAAGTAAAGGGGAGAGATAGAGTGAAAGAAGTGAAGGGGGAGACAGAGTGAAAGAAGTGAGGGGGAGATAGAGTGACAGAAGTAAAGGGGAGAGATAGAGTGAAAGAAGTAAAGGGGAGATAGAGTGAAAGAAGTAAAGGGGGGAGATAGAGTGAAAGAAGTAAAGGGGGGGAGATAGAGTGAAAGAAGTAAAGTGGAGAGATAGAGTGAAAGAAGTAAAGTGGAGAGATAGAGTGAAAGAAGTAAAGGGGGAGATAGACTGAAAGAAGTAAAGGGGGAGACAGACTGAAAGAAGTAAAGGGGAGAGACAGAGTGAAAGAAGTAAGGGGGAGAGACAGAGTGAAAGAAGTAAGGGGGGAGGTAGAGTGAAAGAAGTAAGGGGGGAGGTAGAGTGAAGAGAGTAAAGGGGGAGGTAGAGTGAAAGAAGTAAAGGGGAGAGGTAGAGTGAAAGAAGTAAAGTGGAGAGGTAGAGTGAAAGAAGTAAAGTGGAGAGGTAGAGTGAAAGAAGTAAAGTGGGGAGGTAGAGTGAAAGAAGTAAAGTGGAGACGTAGAGTGAAAGAAAAGTAAAGTGGAGACGTAGAGTGAAAGAAGTAAAGTGAGAGGTAGAGTGAAAGAAGTAAAGGGGAGAAGAAGAGTGAAAGAAGTAAAGGGGAGAGACAGAGTGAAAGAAGTAAAGGGGAGAGATAGAGTGAAAGAAGTAAAGGGGAGAGACAGAGTGAAAGAAGTAAAGGGGGAGAGAGACAGAGTGAAAGAAGTAAAGGGGAGAGACAGAGTGAAAGAAGTAAAGGGGGAGACAGAGTGAAAGAAGTAAAGGGGGGAGACAGAGTGAAAGAAGTAAAGGGGAGAGATAGAGTGAAAGAAGTAAAGGGGAGAGATAGAGTGAAAGAAGTAAGGGGGAGAGATAGAGTGAAAGAAGTAAAGGGGAGATAGAGTGAAAGAAGTAAAGGGGGGAGATAGAGTGAAAGAAGTAAAGGGGGGAGATAGAGTGAAAGAAGTAAAGGGGGGAGATAGAGTGAAAGAAGTAAAGGGGGGAGATAGAGTGAAAGAAGTAAAGGGGGGAGATAGAGTGAAAGAAGTAAAGTGGGGAGAGAGAGTGAAAGAAGTAAAGTGGGGAGAGAGAGTGAAAGAAGTAAAGGGGGGAGAGAGAGTGTGAAAGAAGTAAAGGGGGGAGAGAGAGTGAAAGAAGTAAAGGAGAGAGAGAGTGAAAGAAGTAAAGGGGAGAGAGAGTGAAAGAAGTAAAGGGGAGAGAGAGTGAAAGAAGTAAAGGGGAGAGAGACTGAAAGAAGTAAAGGGGAGATAGAGTGAAAGAAGTAAAAGGGGGAGATAGAGTGAAAGAAGTAAAGGAGAGATAGAGTGAAAGAAGTAAAGGGGAGAGATAGAGTGAAAGAAGTAAAGGGGAGATAGAGTGAAAGAAGTAAAGGGGAGATAGAGTGAAAGAAGTAAGGGGGGAGACAGAGTGAAAGAAGTAAAGGGGGGAGACAGAGTGACAGAAGTAAAGGGGGGGAGACAGAGTGAAAGAAGTAAAGGGGGGAGACAGAGTGAAAGAAGTAAAGGGGGGAGACAGAGTGACAGAAGTAAAGGGGGGAGACAGAGTGACAGAAGTAAAGGGGGGAGACAGAGTGACAGAAGTAAAGGGGGAGACAGAGTGAAAGAAGTAAAGGGGGGAGACAGAGTGAAAGAAGTAAAAGGGGGGAGACAGAGTGAAAGAAGTAAAGGGGGGAGGTAGAGTGAAAGAAGTAAAGGGGGGAGACAGAGTGAAAGAAGTAAAGGGGGGAGACAGAGTGACAGAAGTAAAGGGGGGAGGACAGAGTGAAAGAAGTAAAGGGGAGACAGAGTGAAAGAAGTAAAGGGGGGAGACAGAGTGATAGAAGTAAAGGGGGGAGACAGAGTGACAGAAGTAGGGGGGAGACGGAGTGACAGAAGTAAAGGGGGAGAGATGGAGTGACAGAAGTAAAGGGGAGAGATAGAGTGACAGAAGTAAAGGGGGGATATAGAGTGACAGAAGTGAAGTGGAGAGATAGAGTGAAAGAAGTGAAGTGGAGAGATAGAGTGAAAGAAGTGAAGGGGAGAGATAGAGTGAAAGAAGTGAAGTGGAGAGATAGAGTGAAAGAAGTAAAGGGGAGAGATAGAGTGAAGAAGTAAAGGGGAGAGATAGAGTGAAAGAAGTGAAGTGGAGAGATAGAGTGAAAGAAGTGAAGGGGAGAGATAGAGTGAAAGAAGTGAAGGGGGAGACAGAGTGAAAGAAGTAAGGGGGAGATAGAGTGAAAGAAGTAAAGGGAGAGATGGAGTGAAAGACGTAAAGGGGGGAGTGAAAGAAGTAAAGGGAGAGATAGAGTGAAAGAAGTAAAGGGGAGAGATAGAGTGAAAGAAGTAAAGGGGAGAGATAGAGTGAAAGAAGTAAAGGGGAGAGATAGAGTGAAAGAAGTAAAGGGGAGAGATAGAGTGAAAGAAGTAAAGTGGGGAGATAGAGTGAAAGAAGTAAAGGGGGGAGATAGAGTGAAAGAAGTAAAGGGGAGAGATAGAGTGAAAGAAGTAAAGGGGAGAGATAGAGTGAAAGAAGTAAAGTGAGGAGATAGAGTGAAAGAAGTAAGGGGAGAGATAGAGTGAGTGAAGTAAAGTGAGGAGATAGAGTGAAAGAAGTAAAGGGGAGAGAGTGAAAGAAGTAAAGGGGAGAGATAGAGTGAAAGAAGTAAAGTGAGGAGATAGAGTGAAAGAAGTAAAGGGAGAGATAGAGTGAAAGAAGTAAAGGGGGGAGATAGAGTGAAAGAAGTAAGGGGAGAGATAGAGTGAAAGAAGTAAAGGGGAGAGATAGAGTGAAAGAAGTAAAGGGGAGATATAGAGTGAAAGAAGTAAAGGGGAGAGATAGAGTGAAAGAAGTAAAGGGGGAGAGATAGAGTGAAAGAAGTAAAGGGGGGAGATAGAGTGAAAGAAGTAAAGGGAGAGATAGAGTGAAAGAAGTAAAGGGGAGAGTGAAAGAAAAGTAAAGGGGGAGATAGAGTGAAAGAAGTAAAGGGAGAGATAGAGTGAAAGAAGTAAAGGGGAGAGTGAAAGAAGTAAAGGGAAGATAGAGTGAAAGAAGTAAAAGGGAGAGATATAGAGTGAAAGAAGTAAGGGGGGAGAGAGTGAAAGAAGTAAAGAGAGAGAGATAGAGTGAAAGAAGTAAAGGGGAGAAATAGAGTAAAGAAAAGTAAAGTGAGAGATAGAGTGAAAGAAGTAAAGGGGGGAGATAGAGTGAAAGAAGTAAGGGGGGAGATAGAGTGAAAGAAGTAAAGGGGAGAGATAGAGTGAAAGAAGTAAAGGGGAGAGATAGAGTGAAAGAAGTAAAGGGAGAGATAGAGTGAAAGAAGTAAAGGGGGGAGAGAGATAGAGTGAAAGAAGTAAAGGGGGGAGATAGAGTGAAAGAAGTAAAGGGGAGAGATAGAGTGAAAGAAGTAAAGGGGAGAGATAGAGTGAAAGAAGTAAAGGGGAGAGATAGAGTGAAAGAAGTAAAGGGGAGAGATAGAGTGAAAGAAGTAAAGGGGGGGAGAGATAGAGTGAAAGAAGTAAGGGGGGAGAGATAGAGTGAAAGAAGTAAAGGAGGAGATAGAGTGAAAGAAGTAAAGGGGGGAGATAGAGTGAAGGAAGTAAAGGGGAGATAGAGTGAAAGAAGTAAGGGGAGATAGAGTGAAAGAAGTAAAGGGGAGAGATAGAGTGAAAGAAGTAAAGGGGAGAGAGATAGAGTGAAAGAAGTAAAGGGGAGAGAGAGTGAAAGAAGTAAAGGGAGAGATAGAGTGAAAGAAGTAAAGGGGGGAGATAGAGTGAAAGAAGTAAGGGGGGGAGACAGAGTGAAAGAAAGTAAGGGGGGAGATAGAGTGAAAGAAGTAAAGGGGGGGAGATAGAGTGAAAGAAGTAAAGGGGGAGAGAGAGAGTGAAAGAAGTAAAGTAAGGGGGGAGATAGAGTGAAAGAAGTAAAGGGGGGGAGATAGAGTGAAAGAAGTAAGGGGGGAGATAGAGTGAAAGAAGTAAAGGGGGGAGATAGAGTGAAAGAAGTAAAGGGGGGAGATAGAGTGAAAGAAGTAAAGGGGGGAGATAGAGTGAAAGAAGTAAAGGGAGATAGAGTGAAAGAAGTAAAGGGGAGATAGAGTGAAAGAAGTAAAGTGGAGAGAGATAGAGTGAAAGAAGTAAAGGGGGGAGATAGAGTGAAAGAAGTTAAGGGGAGAGATAGAGTGAAAGAGTAAAGGGGAGATAGAGTGAAAGAAGTAAAGGGGAGAGATAGAGTGTAAGAAGTAAAGGGGAGAGATAGAGTGAAAGAAGTAAAGGGGGGAGATAGAGTGAAAGAAGTAAGGGGGGAGATAGAGTGAAAGAAGTAAAAGGGGGAGATAGAGTGAAGAAGTAAAGGGGAGAGATAGAGACTAAGGATTAAAGAGAGTGAGTGAACAACAAGCTGGCAAAAAAGAAAAAAAAAAAAAAAGCAGACAGTTAAAAAATATTCAGATTTGATTCATTTTGCAGGCTTTCATACATTTACCAGTGATAGTTTTTATGTATCTGCAAGTGTTTCCAAATCTGTACATATTTGTGTGTGTGTGTGTGTGTGTGTGTGTGTGTGTGTGTGTGTGTGTGTGTGTGTGTGTGTGTGTGTGTGGTGTTTGTGTGTGTGTGTGTGTGTGTGTGTGTGTGTGTGTGTGTGTGTGTGTGTGTGTACAGTGTGTGTGTGTGTGTGTGTGTGTGTGTGTGTGTGTGTGTGTGTGTGTGTGTGTGTGTGTGTGTGTGTGTGTGAGCCCATTTACTCAGCAGCTTGTATTCGGCATGGACATATCAGCACCATAACCTTACTGCATATATATCCCCTTTGGCCAGTTAGCGCTACCTTGCAAGAAGTGCACAGATACTGTTCATACCACAAGACTGATCACAGAAGAGTACTTACGGAATGCTAAAAGCAGCTGTTTTAAGGAGAAACATGGCAGTGTGTACTGCTTTTCAGACCTTTCCCACTTCTTTTGTTGTTGTTGTTTGTGATTGATTTAAAACTTGGTTTACCAAAGTTCCATAACACTTAGTCAGGCATCGATCACCCAGGCAGGTAACAGCATACAAATGGTTTGGGGTTAACTGTACGTAAACAAAGTTCGGCTGAGCATTATTCTTTCAAGAAAAAGCATGGGTTGCTGAACACCTGTGGTGTATGCTACAGCATCGTGCTTTCAGAAAAGAGAGTGTGGATTACTGTACATCAAGACATATATGGCAAGGCATCATCCTTTCAGGGAAAAAACCACAGATAAGTGTTCTCTGATGACACACAGAAGGATACTGATTTGCTATAGAAGAGATTGCCGTTCTTCTAAGATATATAACACACAGCATTGTATGCAAGAAAAGGAAAGGAGAAAACCTGGTTGATTTGATCATTGTGTTTTGTTGCAGGGAGTGTATTTGAGCCGTTTATCCCCCCTGAGGGGGACGGGAGGTCATCCATTGTGTCAAAAGAGGTAATTTGAAGTAGAAACCTAAGTCAGTGAAAGGTTGTAAAAACGGTAAATAAATAAATCATCAAAAATCAGTGAACCTACATGACATGGGAAACAACTGAATGAAGCGCGGGCAGGCAGCTCTTCAGTCTGCACTACCCAGGTAGGCAGCCCGTTGCGTACATGAGAGTGTGATTGTCAGTGCCTAGAACCTTTGGCGAGGCGCTTTGTTATTATATGTTATTATCATAAATAACAATAGTGCATGGGTATAATGAAGACTGTTGGTTACACGTCAAAGGTGTTGAGATAGTCATCAATCAGTCAAAATTTATTTTGTGTAGGTTTCGTGTTTTTTTTGTTGTTTTGTTTTGTTTTCTTTGCTCACTCATCTTCCACTCACTGTCTGTTGAACTGCTTTCTTGTGACACTCCCTGACTGTCCCATACACACTCCACTCTTCTATATGCGCGGGGTATCTTACTCCCATCATTCACACTATTTTTCCATGTATATCAGACTTCATCTTTCACACTATACACTGATCAAAGGTAACGAAAATGGAAGAAATGTCCTTAGTGGGTTGACAGTGTATTAAACAGTGACATGATGGACTGGAGGGAATGAAGATAAAGTGGTGTCCTTTGTGGCTGACAGTGTGTAAAACAGTGACTCAGCTGAATGGAAGGAATGAAGATAAAAGTGGTGTCCTTTATGGTTGACAGTACATGAAACAATGACAGTACAGGGAATAAAACAGGTGAACTAATTGCTAGGAATGATGTCCCTAGTGGCTGACAATATCAATATGTAAAACAGGTAAACAACTAATTGCTAGGAATGAAGATATTAAGTGATGTCCCTAGTGGTTGACAATATTAATATGTTAAACAGGTAAACAACTAATTGCTAGGAATGAAGATGAAGTGATGTCCCTAGTGGTTGACAATATCAATATGTTAAAACAGGTAAACAACTAATTGCTAGGAATGGAGATGAAGTGATGTCCCTAGTGGTTGACAATATCAATATGTTTAAACAGGTAAACAACTAATTTTGCTAGGGATGAAGCTGAAGTGGTGTCCTCAGTGACTGACAGTGTGTAAAACAGAGACACAATGACACAGCCAATTGCAGGGAGTGATGCGGAAACTGGTTTGCTTTGTGGTTGACAGTTTGTAAATAGGTGACATGACTGTAGGGAATGCAGCAGCCGGGTGTCCTTGGTGGTGGTGGCAGTGTGTAAAATGGTAATACTACTGATCTCAGGGAATGAAGCCAGAGTAGTGCCCTTGGTGGTTGACGGTGTTTAAAACATTAGTCTTACTGATTGTGGGAATGAAAGGGAAGTAGTGACTATGGTGGTTGATGGTGTTTAAAACATCAGTTTTACTGATTGCTGGAATGAAGCTGAAGTGGTGTCCTTGGTGGTTGACAGGTGTGTAAAACATGGGTTTACCACTGATTGCTGGAGTGAAGCTGAAGTGACACAGAGCAGATTGCTGGAATGAAGCTGAAGTGGGGAAGTGACACTGCTGGGAGCTGCGCAAAGTGAAGCTGAAGTACAAATTTGAGAAGAGGGGAAGCTGCTTGCGCAAAGTGCGGAAATTTGAGGAGGGTTTGACACCAAGGAGTTTGCTCAGCAGCTTTGGACACTGTCATTGAAGCTCAGCAACTGCTCACTGAGTAAGGCGGAGGGAGGGAAATCTCACTGGGTGTTTTCTGTGCTTTCCAGTCACCCAAATGGTCTTGTTTTAGCTTTAGCTCTGGGATGAACAGCAGTGTCCATCACAGAGCAAGTATTGCTGCAGATGCTGATGACCAAGATCAAAGAGCATCAATAATCTGATCCCACCCCTTATTCACATCAGACTGAAGTGTTTTTAAGTATGGTTGCACCCTATACTGTGTATCTGCCATTTCCGATAAACTATCATCACACTGTGACTGTCCATCAGTGGTAACTTGCTATGTTCTGTCCAGGTGGGTTATTTTGGAAGTTTTAAGCTGTAAGACGCACTGTTTGAGGATAACAGTTGGTGCAGAAGTGGCTGTCGTTTGCTAAGATCTTTTATTCGATACTTGAACAGTTTTGAATTATAGTTTTCAGTCCAATTGTGGACAATTTAGTGTCTCATGTGGAGCTTGACAGAGAAAGATGGCTCAGGAATTGGCATAAAATGAACGTGTATAACTGCGCTTGCTTGAACCTCTAGTGGCAGTGTATGAGGTGACAAAAACTTGGGGAGTTGGTGATTTGATTGGCGATTGATTGTGAGTTTATGGACTTAAAGGGTGTGATCTACATTGGCCAGTTTTATGCATCAAATGCACACAGACACATGTCTGTTAACAGTGTCCACTTTTAGGATTTTATACACAATTTGGTCTGGTATAGATCTAAAGTTTGTTGTGTGTTTTATGTGGTGGGGGGTGATGGTAGTGGCGTTTTATTTCCTTGTTTGTTTGTTTTTTTGTTGTTTTTTTTGTAAAAAAAAACATTCTTTAAAGATCAATTTAAGATCATGTTGTGTTCCAAGTTAATACTTAAGTTTGGTTGTCGCCATATTGTTGTGTAAACGTCTGCTGTTTGAAAGTCAGTCTTAGTATGGGAGATGCCTGTTTCACTCTTACAATACTCCTTCTATGGTTTTTCCTTCTTGTATGGTATTTAACATCATATTACATTACAAAGATTGTTTATTACCTCTAAAGTTGCCAGAAGTGGTCTCAGAATCATGTTGTTTCTTGCTGAATATCAGGATTGACATGATGGCTGCACAACATTGTCAGGATAGGGAACTCTTCCTCTCTTGCTCCCCAGAAACTGAGGGGGGGGTCCTTTTTGACCACAAACTATTCTTTGTTTATATGAAATATGTGAGCTTATTACTGTTGCTAGTAAATCAAATATTTTTTTAATTGGAGGAGGTTTCTGCCAAGCTGTATACCTTGAGAGCGAGAAGTGTGTTTAGGATATGTTACTGAACATTATGCGTTATGCGATACTGAAGAAGGATCAAGATGGAGGGGCTTGAACACATGCATGCACACACTCTTGCATGCATGCACATGTGCACATGCATGCGTGCACACACCCACACACATGCATGCATGTGCGTTCTTTAGTGATTTGTTCATTTAAATTCATTGTTTTGATTGCAGTTTGAAGAAGAATCAGGAGAGACTACATGACTTGGTGACAGAAAAAGCTTTTCCTGTGAGTGTTACTCTGTCTGTATGATTTTATGTATTGATACAGCTGATTGGGTATGAGAGGAAGAGAGAGAAATATGGCATGGATATGTCTTACAACTTTACGGATATTTTGAATAAGCCAGGTTTTGCTCAGAAAAATGAAAACCTGATTTTCAAAAGAAAAGAAAATAGTAGGCAAGGAAGTTGTTCAGTGTGATGACTGTCAGTTTCTGCTTTCAATGCTTTGCTAACTTTTTTTTTGAGAAGATTACTTTTCATTTTCAGAAGTGAACTTTTTGATACCATCCGAAAACACTTTTTGTGTCTACTTCTTTCACTCACTCACACACACACACACACACGCACAAAAGCACGCACGCATGCACAAGCGTGCACACACCGTCTCTCACATGCACACACACACACATACATACACACACACGCACACACTGTCACCTCTGTTCAAACCACACACAAACCCACACCCACAGTGTGATGCACATGCAGACATGTGCATCCGCAAACCAAGATCAACACTCATACCAGCCACGGAAGCAACCAAGCAGCCATTACATCAGCACCAGTAGCAGTGTGAACAAATTATCACCAAGAAAAACAAAAAGTAAATACAAAAACTTCCAACAGCATACCATGATTCTGAAAAAGCAGTCAAGCAATGAAACGAAACAAAAATGAAAGTAACTAAAAGAAAAAAAATTACTGTTCTGCTGGACAGAAGGGGCAAACGGATTACAAGACAAAACATGAAGCATTTCAACCTCTTTGGTCTTCCTCATGCAAGATAAAACAACATTCAGGACAATGAAAACGAAGAATGAGCAATCACTTATCTTTGCAAATTGGGCACAAAATAGACGTTGAATCTAAAATGAAATTCTTTCTCCGTGGCCAGGAGCTCGGGTGACCATGACAAAGACTGCAGTATGTCAGAGACTGTCCAGGGGGTGCAGACCTTGTCTTCATCAGCACATTAGCTAGTCGGACTTCTGCTCTAAGATTCTGGTGAAGGAGACAGCTGTGGAGAAAACAAACAAAAAGGCATGAACTACTGAGAGCTGTCTGTAGTGTGTCTTCTGCCCCATTTTCTGTGCCACCATAGTGGCATTGTACCTACGCCCCTTATTCCAAGCCTCCAGCCCTGCCCAGCCCACAGCACCCCCGGCACTGGCAATCCACAAAGAGCAGTCAGTGTCAAGTTGTCAAGAGGCAACCCTTTGAAGGAGCCACTGCACTGCTGCTGTGTTCAGTGGCGCCTTATCTGATCCAGCATATGCAGGGACACCACCTACTAAGCCCTCTATTGACGACGATGATTGCTTAGTCGGTGACCTGCCATGAGTGAGTCTCTCTCTCCCTGGTGAGCGCCACCACATCCTTCGCAACGACAGCCTCCATGAATTTGCTGCTACCAGTGACCCCAACGGAATCAAACCAAGGCTATAGATGGGAGAGGATGTCGAAACTGAGGTGACCATGAGAGCAGGGCATGAAGGGCCACAGAATTTTAGACTTCTTTGTTTTTGATGCCTATCATGAGAATGAGATGATGAAGATGATGCTATGGATTTCCATTCCAGTCTGAGACTGTATGACAGGGCTGTACTCTAGGCTTACTTTCAAAGTATATCCGGGTGTCAACCAGGCCCCAGAGATACAGACATCTGCAGTGGTGGTCAGGAAATTTGAGCAACACAGTCAGAGATGCATCCATCAAGTGGATGAAACTCGTCTGTGTGGTCTCAGTCTTCCCAAATGAACCTGTAGCAAACTCAACTCTGGGTAGGAGCTGGTTAAAGCAGAAAAATCCCACATGATTCTGATGAGAACCGCACCCCCACACCTCCCAGCCGGGAGTACGCAACGCTAACCACTTCACCATGGAAGCTGATATCATTTTGTGATTTTGTTTCGCCGGTTATTTGTGGTGTCTAAATAAGACGTATTTGTGGAAAATTCTCTTGTGTGTTTAATAGGAACTGTGTGTTAAGTAAGCGTTGCCTTCCACTTTGTTTTATGTGTGCATTTGTATTTTTGCTTGTTTTCAATAATGCTGCACTCTGTTGCTTATTTTTTATGAATGCTGCACTCTGTGTTTCTTCACAAATATGAACAATTAGAACACACACAGAAAACACTGACAAAAGAAGACAGGACAACTAATGTTGCCACTGTTACCTGATAAGAAATTTCAAACACTGTCTGTGTAAGAAGATAAGTGTGGATACATGAGGTGATAAACTATGATCAGTGACTACTAAAGGGGGCCGGAATAGCTGAGTTGCCGGAATAGCTCAGTTGGTAGAGTGTCGGACTCGTGATCCTGGGGTTGCAGGTTTGAATTTCAGTACAGGGGGATTTTTCCCTCGGAGTTAACATTGGTTCTGTCTCCATTCCCCAGTCCTACGAATGAGGCTATAAACCGAGGTTCCGTGTGTGAACACACGCACAACATCTTGCACACACGTAAAATCCCATCACCAACTTTCAGAAGAGAAGGCCAGTTTGGCCATTGGTATGGATGACACGTTACACGTAGCATGCACCTTCCCCGAAGATGGAGTATGGCTGCCTTAATGACAGGATAAAAACGGTCATACACACACAAAACTCCACTGCCGTGTCCGCAGGTGTATAAGCCTGCGTACACAGAAAGAAGAAAGAAAGAAAGAAAGAAAGTGAGTGAGTACTGAAAATCAACACTCGCTACACAGGGAAACAGATACTGACTTGGTAGGAAGACACACTTAGGTTTATTTGCCAGAAAACAATGAACACTGATTTCATGAGAAGATAAGCTACAGTCTTCTTCTTCTGCGTACGCAGGCTGATACTCCTGCGGACACTCCATATATGGATGGGCAAGTATTAGTCCCATCTACCCAACAAAGTGAGTGGAGTTTTGTGTGTATGACTGTTTTCTGTCCTGCCATTAAGGCAGCCATACTTCATCTTCGGGGAAGGTGCATGTTATGTGTAATGTGTCATCCATACCAATGGCCAAACTGGCCTCCTCTTCTGAAAGTTGGTGATGGGATTTTATGTGTGTGCAAGATGTTGTGCGTGTGTTCACACACGGAACCTCGGTTTATAGTCTCATTCGAAGGACTGTAAGAGAAATGGAGTCAGAACTAATGTTAACTCTGAGGGAAAAAATCCCCCTGTACTGAAACGGCCCGGTGGAGATTCGAACCTGCAAACCTTGAATTATGAGTCCGGCGCTCTACCAACTGAGCTATTCCAGCCCCATAAGCTGCAGTGACTGCATAAGAAAAACAGACACAACATCAGAAGATAAAAACTGACTACGTTGAAGGCAAACACTGGCATCAGAAGATAAACACTGACTACATTGAAGGCAAACACTGACATCAGAAGATAAAAATTGACTACATTGAAGGCAAACACTGACATCAGGAGATAAACACTGACTACATTGAAGGCAAACACTGACATCAGGAGATAAACACTGACTACATTGAAGACAAACACTGGCATCAGATGATAAAAATTGACTACATTGAAGTCAAACACTGGCATCAAAGGATAGACACTGACTACATTGAAGGCAAACAGTGGCATCAGAAGATAAACACTGACATAAGAAGATAAACTCTGACTACATTGAAGGCAAACACTGACATAAGAAGAGAAACACTGACTACATCGATGGCAAACACTGGCATCAGAAGATAAACACTGACTATATTGAAGATAAGCACCAGCATTAGAAGAGAAACTCTGATACATCAAATGGAACGCTGACATTAGAAGATAAACAACGACTGTATTGAAGATAAATGCTGGCATCAGAAGATAAATACTGATGACATTGAAGGCAAACACTGGCATCAGAAAATAAACACTGACTTTATTGAAGATAAACACTGACATCAGAAGATAAATGCTGACGACATTGAAGATAAACATTGGCATTAGAACATAAACACTGTCTATATTCAAGGCAAACACTGGCATCAGAAGATAAACACTGGCTATATTGAAGATAAACATTGACGTTAGAAGATAAACACTGATTACATCAACGCAAACACTGGCATCAGAAGATAAACTCTGACTTCATCAGAAAACACTCACTACATCAGAGGGCCCACATAAATCAGACACCGAGTTCATTACAAAACAAATGCTGTTTACATTAGAAAACAAAACTGAGTGCATTAGAAGACAAACATTTACTACATCAGAAAACAAACGTTTAACACTGGAAGAGGCGTGAAAAGTATGTGGAAAAATATATATGTTTTTTTTTTTAATTGTATAGTTAATGAAACCTTCGGCTTTGCACTGACAATAGTGATGACTACATTCGAGTATGAAGGAATGATTTCACATGCATTGGCTTTTGTAAGTATTGCTTAGTCCGGGCATCTTTGACCGGTAAGACTACACCATCATTTGCCCACCTGCACACACACACACACACACACACACACACACACACACACACACACACACACACATATTCCCTGCATCGACTCCTTCAGAAGACACATGGAACACCGCAGCAAGTTGTTTGTCTGTGCAGGAGATGGTTCATGGACTGGACACAAAGTCAGTTCGCTGGCAGTTTGTTCAGTCACTGGAGTCCCCACGTGTTGTTCATGTCCGCACCACGGAGATGCTGATGAAAGACAATCTGTATGCCCAGGTCACTGTGCGCCTTCATACACAACAGGTAGTGTGTGTGTGAGTGCACCTGCGAATGGGAACGTGTGTGTGTGTGTGTGTGTGTGTGTGTGTGTGTGTGTGTGTCCAGATCACTGTGCACCTTTATATACAAGTAGTGTGTGTTGTCTCTGTGTGTGTATGCATGTGCATGTGTGTGTGGCTGTGTGTTTCAGATCACTGTGTGTGTGTGTGTGTGTGTGTGTGTGTGCTTGCATGTGTGTGTGTGTGTGTGTGTGTGTGTTGTGTGTGTGTGTGTGTGTGTGTGTGTGTGTGTGTGTGTGTGTGTGTGCGTGCTGCATGTGCGTGTGTGTGTGTGTGTGTGTGTGCATGCATCCGTGTGTGTGTGTGTGTGTGTGTGTGTGTGTGTGTGTGTCCAGATCCATGTATGTGTGTTTTTTTGTTTGTGTGTGTGTGTGTGTGCATGCACATGCGCATTTGGATGTATAGTTCCATGCTCGCTTTTGTTGGCTTTAATCTGCCACTACAGCTATTCCCAACAGTCACATGATTAACTATGCATCTTGTGTCTCACTGCGTTTGAGGATGCCTAGTGCACACTTTCATTCTTACTTGGCTTACACATCTCCAGGACTGAACTTACATTAGCATGCAAAAAAGAAATGTTGACATTAGGCTGAACTTAAATTAAAAAAAAATGTGTAGGGAGATAATGGTGAACTGGAAAGCTGATATTATAGAATTTCCCCTCATACACGTGTTTCAACCTGGCACCTAACTTTTCACTTTCTGGGGAGAATGGGCTGTATCCAAGCATCACTTCTGGGCACCCTTCTGCTGTTGCTGATTTGTTGTTGATGTTACTTTGGGTTGTTTGTTTGTTTTAGGAGGTTAGCTGCTTGGATCTGAATGTGCCTAAGAGAGGCCTGAAGACCAAGCGCCTTGTGATGGATGTTTCTTTTCCATGTAGCTATTGGACACCTGCTCTGAGTCTGGATTTTAAAGCTTGTGAAGTACACTGTTGCTCCTCCCGGATCAGACCAGATGCATGTTGCTGCCCTTGCTTTGAGGACCCTGATCCTTACTTTCCCAGGAACTGAGAGCTGTTCCCTGAAATCACAGGCAGATGAACCTACAGCCCCCCATTGCTCCAACTCTGTGGCGAGAACTTGACGCCAGTTTCCCTCAGGCTGCTGGCTAGGCTGGAGTACATTTCAGTCTTGTAGATGTGTGTTTCTTTGTTTGCTTTGTTCTGCTTTGTTATATCACGTTAAGTTCCATAGCAGTTAAGTTCCATCAGTGTTTCTGCTGCTTTGTTATAGCACGTTAAGTTCCATCATAATCATTTGTTTTGATGAAGTTCCAGTGGTATACAGTGTCTGGTCTCATACACCTCTTGAGGATAAGTCCTGGATGTTTTGTTCCATTCTGGGAGGTCTGCTGTCTACTTTCCAGTCATTCACTCTAACGAGTAAATCCTGCTTCCATGCTCTGGATATCACAGATGTCCCAGACCATAATTTGCTGCATATTGCTGTGCTGGTGCAGCTGATAGCTGGTTATTCCTCTTGATTTAGTCATGGCATGTACGGTTTCTTTTAAACACTTTGTTGCGTCTCTGTGTGTACTTTCCTTGGGTTGTTGATGCTTTGCATGAATTCAGGGCATTCCTTTTGTTGTTGTTGTTGCCAAGGCAGAGGAAAGTGTGTGTGGTCATCAGATCTCCCCCATTTGAGGCTTGTGTTTGAGTGCAGGATATATAGAGATCTGAGGATGAGGACCTTAGGGTCTGTACACCTAATTCCAGGAGGGTCCATATGCCACGCTTCATTTCCAGGAGAGTTTTGTTTGGAGCAGGTTCCCCACACAGTCGTGTGCCCTTGCTACATGACTTCTGTGATACACGACCTTCTGGATTCATTTGGCTTGCTGTTCTTTCTTTACTTCCTGCGCCACAATCTCTCTTTGTTTTCTTTTTTGCCTTTGATCATCATGTCATTTCTGTTGACTTCAGTTCCCTTCTGTTGATTTGTGTTTGTCCAGTCCTTTCCCTGGTCTAGCAGCTGTCCTTTCCCACACCCACTGCCTCCCACACTTTCCGTGTTCTGCCAGTCGTCAGTGTAGGCAGGATGAGTTGGTAGAGTTTTCCCAGTCCTCGGGCATGACTAGTAAACCTTGCTTTTCCCACTGTGTACCCCCTCATCCAAAGATTTCAGGGACAGACCACAGTGACAGTGATACAAGACAGGACATCGAGCCATTTCTTTGTGGTTTGTTGATTTTTATCTCCATTTGCGTCATACATCAGCAGAGGTGAGAGGAACTTTGGAATTAGCGTAACAGCGAGTAGCATTTCGTATATACCAAGGAAGCAACATTATTACCTGCTGACTGTCTTCTGTCATTGGACTGATTTTCCTAAGGCTTTTGACGGGTGCTTCTGATGCTATAGGAATGGTTTGGTGTGTGCTGCAATGAGGGTCAGTATTTCACTTCTCTTGCTTCCTGCAGTGAGAGGTTAAGTGATTTCTTTGGGTTGAAACTCATCCTGAATGATGTGACCAAGTGACTAAATGCTTCAGTATTTTATGTGTGTTCATCTCTCCCTTGACTAATATATTGCCATTAAGGCGTTTAGCAGGTGCACTTGGTATCGGTTTCCAAGATCTACCAGACTGTACTTAAATCAGCTGTTAAGGTGAACTCAGTTGCCAACAGAAACAGCATTGGAGAAATTGCCTTGCCCATTGCTCTGCTGTCTTCCAGAGTGATCAAAGTATGTAGTTTATCATTTGTGGAGGACCTTGTGAAGAAGCCGTGAAAGTGCTCCTTCAACATATTTCAGATGTTCTTTACATCTCAAGAGCCAGTTGAATTATGTTGTATGGGACTGATCCGTGTTTATTTGCCATATCAAGCCACATCACGTGGAGGTCCCCTTCCTCTGTCGTGGCTCATTGGGTTGGTTGGCAAGTCATGACATGCACAGCTGGGTACTCTGGGATGCCTGCTGTCTGGACTGGCAACCCAAGCTCTCATCTTCTGTGAAGCATTTATTCAGCCTCGCTGTCATGATGGAGAATGTTTACCTCTCAGTGGTTAGAAGTGATATTGGTCTGAATGTTGTCTATCTTGCCTGAAGAAGACTAAATAGGTTGAAACAAGTCATGTTTTGTCTTGTAATTTGTTTGTCCCTGTTGTTTTGTCAGGCTTACAAATAATTCTTTTCAAGATTTGTTGATGTAAGTTGAGTTCTGTTCACTGCAGAGCTGTTGCCCAGTGACTGATGGTCATCAAGGTAATCTCATCTGTGTATGGAGCCACCCAAAAGCAGTGAGACTTGTAGTGTCGCATTAATTTAGGTGTTTCCTTCAGGCCCACATGAATTTACACAAAATGTGAAAAATGGTATTTTCTGCAAGCACTTGGTCGATCTCAACCTGGAATAGTCAGTGATGTAGGCCAAGGAAGCAGCTCTGCTTATGATGACTAATGTTCCAGTGTGACTTGACACACAACCGACACTAGCCAAGTCAGTGTGAGGTTTCTTTACTGGATTTGCCTCATGAAGGATTGACAAAGCTCTGTTGGTGCTGCTGGCTCTGGTATTACACAGAACAAGTTCAGATGTGGTTTTTCCTGAGGACGAGTCATGTTTGAAGAAAGCCACAGACCAGCATTGCTTGGAAAGAAATTTCTAGACATGAGATTGAAAAAAGAAAGCTAATGTTCCACGTGTGCACTGTACTATTCCTGCAGAAGAAAAAAAAAGAACACTGGCTTTTGGTTTAACAGTTATGCATATTTCTTGAAACTGGATAGCTTCCAGATCCACTTTGTCATGCTTGGATTGACCTCTTAGCCCACCAGTCTCCAGTGATGTTGGTCTCCTCCCACTCTGATCCCCTTTGTTGCTGTAGTGCCTTTCTTCTAGTGGGATAAACTGGAGCTCAGTTTCCTTTGTGAGATTAACAAGATCATCAAAGATGGTCAGCATAGATTTGTGATGTTTGGTGTTTAGACTTCATGTTGTGTAGTGAGTGTCATTCTGATGTATGGGCCAGATCATCAAAGATGGTCAGCATAGACTTCATGTTGTGTGTGTAGTGAGTGCCGTCCTGATGTATGTGCCAGATCATCAAAGATGGTCAGCATAGACTTCATGTTGTGTAGTGAGTGCCGTCCTGATGTATGTGCCAGATCATTAAAGATGGTCAGCATAGACTTCATGTTGTGTAGTGAGTGCCATTCTGATGTATGGGCCAGATCATTAAAGATGGTCAGCATAGACTCATGTTGTGTAGTGAGTGCCGTCCTGATGTGCCAGATCCTTGCCATCTACGACCGATTTGGGCGTCTGATGTATGGCGACCCAAAACAGCCCCGCGACGTTCTGGAGTATGTGGTGATGGAGAAACACATTGCCAATGAGTATGGACGCTGGCGAATACATGGCAAGATCATCCCAGATTGGATGCCGTCCCGTGACGTTCTGCGAAAGACGTATGTGAAACCAGAGTTCGAGCCTCTGCCCGATTTGGAGGAGGAGGAGAAGGAGGAAGAGAAGGGGGAGAGAGAGGAGAGCAAGTCAGAAGGTCCAGGACTGGCAACAGCTGAGTTGTGTGTGTGTATGATTCAGAAAGAGATTTAGTAAAGGCTGGTGTATGAAAGAGGATTTGGATGAGGGGGAGGGAGGGAGGATGGGGGGTCTTTGTGTTGGTGAGGAGTTAGAGATGGGGAGGGGAGAGGTGAAAAAGCAGTTGTGATTATTAGTGATGAGGGTATTTCAATAACAGAGTCTGTGCAAAAATTATTCTTCTTCAAGAATTTGGTTTACCTCTAACAGGTAACAGATTTAAAACATAGAACAGGACAATATTTAAACAAACAACATTCTCACAATTAGGGTGACCACACAAACTTTAAATTTCACAATATTTATTTATCATTAATCTTTTAGCACCCCACCATAACCAAAATAAACAAATACTAGCGACCCGGAGTCGCTCTCATCATAGCCAACAATATTGTCTTAGAGTCCGAAGACTAAAGTTTTACTTAGCTAATTGTTCTGTAGCGATGCAGTAGTCTCCAGTTCTAGGATGTCTTGAACTCAGATGCAGAACCCATTGTTCACCAGCACACACACACAGTTCCTCCTCCAAGTAGCGTAACTTGAGAACCCCGACTGTAGCGTAGCCGAGACCCACTTCAACGACGACCCCATGGCAGCATCATGGACAGCAACAGCAACAGCAAATCTGGAAGCACAGGGGCTTCCTCCATATAGTTTCTATTAAAATTTCTTTTATTTATGGACTAAGCCAATTGTCAGCTCAGTCAACAAAAAAAAAACATGGGAAAACACCCAAACCATAAACCCATCAACAATCTAATAACCTATTCCAACAAATCCACTACAAATATTTTGTACTACATTTTACACATAATTTAAACATATTTCAATTAACTGTTCAACACAACATAAGCCCAGTAACTATCAACCTTTAATTCTTGTTTTATCAATATAAAATAAGTAACCATTAAAATTAGTAAAATTATCTATTATCTTCCTATCCCTTTAACCTTGCTATACTTTCAGTCCTTTCAGTCAACACCAAAACAATAAGACAATACTAGTCTCCAATCTGAATTCCACCATCAAATATATTTAGGAAAGTCTCAGCAGTCTCTCCAGCAGTGCAGAAACCCTTGGTATTCTACAACTTCCAACTTTAAAATAAAATATATTTAATATTAAAAATCAATTACATATTATCACATTACCAATTGTACAACATGCCCTTCACAAAAGTATTCATTCGCACCAATACCAAACCACATACCAACTATTTAACAACTCTTACACTACAATAAAATGTCATATTTTAATTTAACCACAATTTAAACAAAACCAAACCAACAAGAATTTCCTACACTTACCATACTATTCCGTGACAGGACCTTGCTCACATCACAAGATAGTTATCACAGTACTACTACTGCAAAGCAAAATATCTGTGTCAAACACACTTTGGCCAAAAGAATTTACTGTACTACTACAGTAAAGATCTAATGTTTAAATCTTTCAACAAATTAGAAATTATTGATTCCTTCGTTTTTCAGTCAGTTATTGACTGAACACAGGTCTTCAAATTACATACATTTAACAAAAAAATGAATATGACACAAAATTATACTTTCACAAAATCTCCCTGTGTCAAACACACATCTTGTTCCTACTCTCGCTAGTAGTAAAAGTGTCGTCTGCAAGTCTGACAAACCCTTCCTTCCAGGACCATCCTAAATCATAGGGGGAAAAAGCGTTAACCACAATCAACTAATATTACTGAACCAACACAACTTACCACCTACTACACCCTTATGCTAATCTTACATGGGACAGGCCATTTATCAATTTTCACCTCGGCGAAACTTGCCGACAACAACTGGAAAATAAAAATTGGACCTGGAAACAGACCTATCAAAAAAAACTGGATCAGGACTTTGACCCTGACACAGCGAGGCAGTGATATATATTCATTTACATAATATCTAGACAGAGACGTGCACCAAATTGAATAACAAGACACAAACTTGCACAAGTACAAGACACATACCTTAAAATGCTCAACAACATGACACAGACTTATACACTTGCAAGAAACGCATACCCATAAAACAACACAGTAACAAGACATTCAAGTACAGTATCAAGATGTGGATCTAACCCAACATGCTGAGTACAAGAAACACATGCCTGACATTTATAATGACAAGACGCAGGTATGCACAGACATGCACAATAATAAAACACATCTTGCGATATGATATTGGTGTTTCCTGGAAGGTGTTGGCTTTGAGAGAAGTGGGATCTGTTTTGACGAAGGATTTCAGCGGCAACATACTGGGAAGACCACACTGCCATAGGACACAGGACTGCTGATATGTGTAGTGTACAGAGTGTCAGCTGACCTGAAGATTCTCCACAAGCCATTGAACTTGTCTGCACTCAGGGCTGCGTTGTGGTGTTCAACACCATTGTGTTTCAGGTACAACAGGAGTTTGAGGAATGTTTTCAATGCCAGAGCAAGTGTGTGTGTGTGTGTGTGTGTGTGTGTGCAAGCCGAAGGAAAATAGTTTATAGAGGATGGAAAATGGGGGAAGTTGTGCATGTGGATATAAACGTCATGATGCATAGCTCAGCATTCTGGATGACTTTGAACCTTTTTTTTGTTTTTTTTTTGGTTGCTGTCACATGCCTGTCCTCTGAGTGGTATTCTTCCCAAGGGATTCATTCTGGCTGCCCCATACACAGCCGCACCCAAGTATGTCCCACAGTTGCCTTACCTTTGAAGTCTGAGCAAAGCACTCAGTATGTCAGGAGGTAATCTACCACAGAAGACCTGCACTGCTGCCAGGTTGTCTTGGTTCTGCTCTGTGGTGCCTGTTCTGATCCAAAATACACAGAACACCACCTCCTTGGCCACCTTTCGAAGGTAGTAACTGCTCAGTCGCGGGCCTAGAATGAGTGACAGTTCCCCACCAGAGGGCGTCAACACATCAGTCCAGTGGCAGTCATTATGAACTGAATACTGACAACATGGACACAACCTCTTCATGACCAGCCCCAGTACAGCCCCTTGTGGGTGGCAGGGTAGTGAATGGCACAGACATAGAGAGGACATCAAAACTGAGATCGCCCTGAGAGAAAGGCAAGAAGAGCCACAGAATTTTGATTTTTTTTTCTTTTAGAAAGGAAGATCAATGAGCAAGATGAAGATAATGCTACCGAGTTCCTCCTGGTCTCTAACTATATGACAGGGATGTTCTTGATGCTTCCTTTAATAATGTTTAATGTGTGCGGGTGTCAACAGGACTGGGAGATCAAGGCATCTGCAGGAAGTTTTAGCAGCATGCCTCCCAGAGGCATCCTTTGTCTGGAACTTTACAGTATGGTTCCATTTGAACCCATGGCACATTCAGCCCTGAGTAGAAGCCAGCAGAGCTGGGAAAAAAAAAAAAATTGCATGCATACACACACACGCACCAGCACACACACACAAATTAATGCTTCGGATGGAACTCGAACCACAATCTCCCAGTCGGCAGCAGAAAGCACTGCACCATGAACGAGAGTTATATTGAGTCATACATTAGTGGAAAAAAAACAAGGTTAGGCCAAACAAGTTCTCCCATCATGATGAAAACAGCTTGCCAAGGTCCAAAAGTATTCTACTCTGAAAATGTGGGCTTGGCTTGTGTGTTTTTGTGTATGTGCTTTCATGATGATTTCTCTCTCCGTGAATGGAATGTAGCAGAAGAGCATGGGATTTTTTGTCATTGTTCATTTTGCATGTGATGAAGTGTGCCAGTAGTCATCTGTATTGGATATTTGAGTTTGTGTGTGTGTGTGTGTGTGTGTGTGTGTGTGTGTGTGTGTGTGTGTGTGTGCTCGTCGTATATACTTCATATTGAAGAGTTTAGCTGAAAGTTTCTTAATGTTTAAATGTGTGTGTGTGTGTGTGTGTGTGTGTGTGTGTGTGTGTGTGTGTGTGTGCATGGTTTGATTAGGTTTCTATTTTTTCCACACATATCCAAATTAAAGTAAATTCAGTATGACATTTTGAAACATACTGCGTTAAAAATAGATCTTTCAGTTATGAACCATATTCAGCATTTACTGGTGCATGTGCACCTGAAAACAATGTACTCACTCACACAAACACACACACACACACACACACACACACACACACACACACATGCATGCAAGTAAAGTATGAAAGTAATCCAAAACCCTGTGTCAAACTCAGTGAGGATCTCACTCAATTGCTGGCTCTTGCGTTTGCTTTTAGACACTCAACAGTTGTAACCACAAAGTGAAACCAGAGGAAGAGCTTGCAGAGTTGGAAGTTGAACATACTCGATTTTAAGAGGTACATAATTCACACACACTCAAAAGGCCACCATCTATTCAATTCAATTCAATTCAATCAACTTTATTGTCCATCGGAAATTTTTCTTCTGCTCCACATCATTTCACAAGTACGTAAGACATTACAAGGAGACATTATAAATCATTACATAAAAAAGCCTGTGTTAGTATATGTATTTGTATTTACATCAACACTCAAACACCTCGCCCCCCACACACATGCACACACACATATATGATTTCTTTGTTGGTTTCTTCAATGATTATGATTTTTTTTTTTGTGAGGGCAGGATGATGACAAAAAACTGTAACCCTCAATAAAGATAATTTTGACTTGACACACACGCATACACGCATAAAATAAACATTAACTCCATAAGACATAAAACATTACATAGATTATAAAAACAATACATAAAAACACAAACTCGCCCACACCAACGCCCAAATACTTAAACACACACACATGCGTACACACACACCCACACACAGAGAACAAAAGTGGAGATGACATGCTCTGGTACCCATCATCTTCTCCGGGCATGAATTTTCTCATGTGTATAACAGAGTGAATCTTACGTAAATGACTTGTTTCACACACGTTTATGTCCTTGTTGTATTCACTGTCTTGGTGGAAGCAAGGTGAAAGGGCGTTAGGCCTGAGCTGAGGAGATTCTTGTGGCGTCCCCTCCTTGTCAACATTCATTTGGGTCTGATGGCAATATGATTAGCTTTAACCCAAGCTATAAGCCATCAAGCAGATTTTTATACTTACAAATTGCTAGTGCACACTTAGATGATAATTCATTCCATTTAACAAGTATGTAAAAGAAAACTTTTGTACATATGTGTTAAAATATTTAACAACTTCTTATTATGACTATGAAAGATGAAGCAAATAAGGTATTCAAAAGGAATATCAATCAGGTTATTTATAATATTATAATATGAACAAGTCATCTTTCACTTCTCCTTCCATTCGATCAATAAAGGTGTTAGCACTGAAGTCTTTCCTTGTAATGCATAATTTTCACTCTTTGATCAGTCAAGTGGCTGGTATGATGAACTTTTTGAATTACAGTGGATTGTCTTTTACTGTAGGGGTTCCACATTACATTTTGATTGTCACACAGAATTTGTTTATTACTTCACCGAACCAAAGACAGCATGATGGTGGCTTATGTTTCTCAACACTCTCCATCAATCCTTTTTGAATTGGCTTCAATGATAAGACTAATGCAATAACAGGAATTGAAAAGGCAAATTGCCTTTTTTCCCCTCTCTTTTATTTTTCTCCTTAGATCTCTCTCTTTCTTTCTTTTTTTTTTTTTTTTAAAGTTCGAGCAATGTAGTTGCAGTCAGGATATTACAAAAATCGTCCTGACTCTCTCTTTCTCGAGTAAAGATGCTCAGGATATAAAAAAAAAATTGTCCTGGTTCTGAGATTTGTAACTGAGACCACTGAAGAAATAACGAGGAGGTCAGTGGTTTATAACTAATGTGAGGGGGTCTGTGGTTTATAGCTAATGTGAAGTTTTTTTGGTTTCTCCCTAATTCTGCAAGCAAGTAGCAAGAACAAGAATAAAGTCTTACCTTTTTATTCTATGCATAAGACAATGTCAGGCAAAATAGACAATCAAAGCAAATATTTCTATGACACTACTGAGCTGCAATGTGCACAGTTTGCTCAAATGTGCACAATTTGCTGTACAGACCTACACCAACTCCGTCCTAAACTGGCCATGACTGAAGGGCCCTGCCCAAAAAAGATTGTCATGTCCCCCTCGCTCAGCACCTTCAGCTTGGAAATGTCGAGACAAACCCAATAACTCACACATTGAACAAATTCTGACTCCTTACTTGTCAGTAACTGTTAATGATGACGATGGCTGGAAATTAGAAAAAAAAAAATCTAACACTTGAAAGAAATTTGACATGTGACATCTGATTTCTTCTTTACCTCATTTAAAAATGCCTGGCAAGTGTTGTTCTCAAGATAAATGGTTCAGAAACAGAGTGCAAATGGACGAGTCCAGACAATTGTAAATCATAAAGCATGCTATTAATTCAGGGCAAAGCACTGTTAACAACAGGATGCTAAAAGTGATCATCAGAGAGGCATGAAATGTGACTTATGGCGGAATCCAAAGCCAATATAACTCCCCCCCCCCCCACAACAGATGATTCTTTGCAGGTGTAAACTACCATCCGCATTTACTGGCCGTATTGTACTCTCCTTGGGATTTTTCCCTCGGAGTTAACATTAGTTTGACTCCATTTCCCATACAGTCCTTCGAATGAGACTATAAACCAAGGTTCCGTGTGTGAACGCATGCATAACATCTTGCACACACGTAAAATCCCGTCACCAACTTTCGGAAGAGATGGCCAGTTCGGCCCTTGGTATGGATGACACATTACACATAGCATGCACCTTCCCCGAAGTTGGAGAATGGCTGCCTTAATGGTGGGATAAAAAAAAAAAAAACGGTCACACACAAAACCTCCACTGCCTTTGTTGGGTAGATGGGAGTCGGATGGGAGTTAAAATCAGCCTGCGTACTCAGAAAAAGAAGAAGTACTCTCCTTGAACGAAAACAGACAAGATCAAAACCTCCAAAGGTAAGGAGACTGGACCTGTTCCTCCTTTTTACCAGCCTATATCCCTCCCCTTTCAGTGACTCTGCGTCAGGCCAGGAATCTGTTCCCTCTTTCAAAGACAGGCTAAAGGAAACAAATCAACTGTCCTGTGAAGTAACCAGAGTGAAGGAAACAAACCAACTGTAGAGTAAAGAGAAGAGTATTCAAATACTTTTGAGGGATGTCAAACTCTACAGGAACAAACTGTTACATTCCAACAGATCAGATCATTAAAATATACATACCCCCAAAAAAGAAACAACAATAAAAGACCTTAATGACATGGTAACCATGCAATTGACATCTTGCACCATGTAAAACTAGGCTACGGTAAGAGTCCAAGACATTCCCCTCATTTTTCATACCCAGATTTTTAAGAAATTGTACAAAAATATGCAAAAAAGATCATAGGGGCAAACGGACACTGTAGAATGGAAGCTAGTGAAAAAGCTGGACAACGGATACAATTTTTACAATTTTTAACACAACAGAAAAGCTGGACAACGATACAATTTTTACAACAGTTGCCATAACACAACAGAAAAGCTGGACAACGGATACAATTTTTACAACACAGTTGCCATAACACAACAGAAAACTGAACAACAGATACAAAACGCTGGCATGTCAACACAATTATTGTTAGAGGATAAAAACAAACTTTTAACACAACAAGAGCTTCCAGAAAAAAAAAAAACTTTTAAGAGGGAAAATGAGAAAATGGTCCAGAAAAGGGGAAAAAAAAAAAAAAACAAAAAACAGCAGACAATGGTAATTTTTTTTTTTTTTTTTTTTTTTAACATACAGGCCCACCCCTACGGAACTTCCATATTTTCTATGGCAGCATTTTAAAAAAAACAAAAAAAAGAAGCTACAGCGATTACAGAAAGCTATTTTTTTTTTGAAAAGATTTTTCAACAAAATTTACTTAAAATGATCATGAGTTGAAGCAGACGATGCTTTTGAAGCAGAAGCAGAACACCGAATGGTAAAAGGGATGTAAAGCCCGTCTTCATCAAGCAGACGAATAGCATATATGTCTCCAACAGCATCTGCTATAGGGACATTAAACTCAGTTATTCAAGCAAACGATGCTTTTGAAAGCGGAAGTACTAAACCGGATATCGCAAGTAATTGAAGTTTCAAGAAACATGGCGTCTAATACAAAGAGAAAGCGAATGGATGTGCCAACTGGTGATGCCGATGAACCTGCATCAAAAAAGCGTCAGCCGTCACAGAAGTTCCTGGACAAATACAGTGGCAAATTTCCCTTCATTGTGAAACTGGACTCTGACGATTCAAAAGCAAAGTGCGTGATTTGTGACAGTGCTGCACTGTGCGTTTTCTGTAAAAAACATGGCGGTATAGACAACATAAACAGACACATTGAAGGTACGCGTCACGAAAAGAATCTTTTATTTAAATTTTATTACTGCAGAGTTTTGTCTTATTCTATGCATAGGTTGAGCTGATCATGACACCCTGATCAACTCTTTCCACAAACTGTTTCAAAAAAAAAAAAAAACGAATGCTACTGATTTTGAGTCCATGCTACTGAAATTTGAAATCAGTGCTACTGAAATTTGAAATCAGTGCTACTGAAATTCATTTTATGGGGTAGGCATGTATGGGTAAAGAAGAACTTCACTAAGCTGAAAAATGTTGACAGCGAAAACATTCATCAAAGAGAAACAGCAAGTTGTCGTAAATACCAGCATCTACAAAATGTAAAGGGTCATTTCAAAACTGTGAAAAGTCTGTGAAAGATCCTTTTTGGGGAATGTGGAAAGTCCTTGGGAACCCTGATAACACCTAAACTGACGGCGATTCTCCTGAAGCTGTGGGAGCAGTGTGCAGACTTCTAGTATTGATCAGATAAATGGTTGAATGAGGAGAGGTCTGTTAAAACCAGTCATATTGAAAAATGCAGTCATATTCTATGCCAAAAAATGTCATACTGAAAAACCATCTGAAATGCAGTCATACTCTGAAAAATGCCAACCATCTGAAATGCAGTCATACTCTAAAAAATGCCAACTATCCGAAATGCAGTCATACTCTGAAAAATGCCAAATGCCAACTATCTGAAATGAAGTCATATTCTGAAAAGTGCCAACTATCTGAATTGCAGTCATACCCAGAGACAAATGCCACTTACACAAATGCACAAGCTCAGTTATAATACAATTACATGATTATGTCTTTTGCAAACTCATTTGGCAGCAAAGAAATTGCAATCACACTCTACACAACATACGTCACACTTCAGCCATTGTACTGTGTTATATCAAACCAGTGTTGTCACCGATATTCTTCCCTCAAAGATCATATATAGTAAATCTATCAACAGGTCAAATTGAAATATTGAGCAGCTTCATTTTAGTTTACAGAAAACATTGAAAAAGTCAAGACAACAGAAGTACAAACTAATACGCAAAATGTGTAAGACCTCTTCATAAGGCTCACAGAGTTAATATGGAGTCCAGACAAACTGATAATCCAGCTGTATTTCAATTTGTTTACTTGCTCAGTGATGCTTTTAGCACATCATTGCCTGTGAAGAGATGAACAGAAGATACTTTTCAGTATACAATAAGCAGAAACCTCCCCAAGCAGCAGGCAATCTAACATTGGAGTCAGATGTCCCACTCAAATCTCACAGTCTGACAACTGTTCTGTTTGAAATGTTGAGAGAACTCCAGGGATGATCTACACAAATCCAGTTTGTCCATATTAGAAGGGATGCTGATTTGTGCGTCGCTGGTTTAGTCTGACATCATGGCCCAGTCAACCACACAGGACCTTCAGAGGGCAGTCATTACACTGGGGGGAAGAAGACCAACAAACACACAAGAATTCATTACTGATGTACATTAAATATGTCAGGCATTACAGATCCATTCAGTCTCCAAGCAGCTGACATGCGGCCATGCAGAGCGTGCCAGATATTCTGCCAAGTTTTCATTTCTCCCTTTGTTTCTTTCCATGTTCATTTATTTATCTACTTACACAGTCATTTTGAGTTATGAAAAACCTTTCAGTGGAATAAATCCAAAAACAATTGAAACTGTAGAGACAGAGAGACCAACAGCATCCACTGAGCACAGTGTCACTGTCCAGTCACCTCATCATCAAAAAAAAAAGAAGGAAAAAAAAAAACTGAAAATAGCATGTGTAAAATGAAACGACAGGACAAAGTATGCAAGACCTAGAACAAAGGACAAAGAGTCACAAAAGTGGGGAAATGGTAAAAAAAAAAAAATAAAATAAAAAGATGTAGAGTCGACCAAAGTGGTCTTTGGTCTTTCATTAACACAGCCCAACCTTCAACACATGGTCTCCTGGGTGCTGCAACACACTTGGGGGGAAAACGTTGACATCTTAAAAATGCATAGACAACAAAGACAAACGTGATCAACAAATAATGGAAACTTAACAACTTGGAGCAAAACTAGTGACATAATTAAGGCAGACATGATTAGGCCGAGCTGAAAGCGCCAAAGTGAATGGGAAAATAATTGCGCAGAATTCCCAGAAGGCAAGAATACAGTTTGTACTGATACAGCCCATGCTCCCATCCCTATGGAAGCAATCAATATGTTATCAACACCTGCACTTGTCACCAGAACCTGTTAAAACCCACATCAAACAGCTGGCTTATGATTATTGTGGATCAGTTTGTGAGTCCAAAGTCATCACTATGATTAAAACCCTTGGAGCACACATCACAGACAAATGGTTTTTGTCTAGTATGGATAAATTTGTGTCTTTTCAAGTGACTTAGCCAAAGTAAAAGCCTTACCACACAGCTCACATGCAAATGGTTTACAACCAGAGTGGATTAGTTTGTGTGTCCTCAAATTACTGGTATCAGTAAAAGCCTTACCGCATGTATCACATGCAAATGGTCTATTACCAGTGTGAATCATTTTATGCCTCTTCAAGTTACAAACCTGTGTGAAACCCTTATTGCACACATCACACACAAATGGTCTATGATCACTGTGGATCAGTTTGTGTTTCTCCAAATAAACGCCCTTGCTAAAAGCCTTATCACACATATTACACACAAATGTCTTGACACCGGAATGAATCACTTTGTGTGTCTTTAGGTTGCCAGCCTGAGTAAAGCCCTTATCACACACATCACACACAAATGGTCTCTCACAGGTGTGAATAAATTTGTGTGCCTTCAAACTAACAGCCTGAGTAAAAGCCTTATCACAGATATCACAAACAAATGGTTTAATACCAGTATGAATCAATTTATGTGTCTTTAGGTTACCAGCCTGAGTAAAACCTTTTTCACACACATCACACACAAATGGTTTATCCTTGGTATGAAATAATTTGTGTGCCTTCAAGCTATCAGAGTTGGTAAAAACCTTACTGCACATATCACGCACAAATTGTATAGGATTGGTGTGCGTCAGTTTGTGTGTCTTCACGGTAGTATGACTGGTAAAACCCTGACTGCACACATCACACACAAGCTGTGAAGGTCTGACATGAGTCATTTTGTGTATCATCAAGGCGCCACTGTCAGCGAAACTTTTGTGACACAAATCACATATGAACATATGTCTATGAACCCTAGTGTGAATCAGTTTATGTGCTTTCAGGCTATGAGCCAAAATAAAAGCTTTATTGCACACGTCACAAACAAATGATTTATTGCCAATATGTATCAATCTGTGCGTCTTCAAATGACCAGCAAGAGTAAAAGCCTTACCACACATCTCACACACAAATGGTTTAAGACCAGAGTGGATCAATTTATGAGTCTTCAAGTTACTATTGTCAGAAAAAGCTTTACCGCACACATCGTAAACAAATGCTTTATGATTGATATGCATTAATTCATGTCTCTTCAACTGAACAGCCAGAGCATACGCTTTGCCACACATCTCGCATACAAATGGTTTATGACCAGTATGGATCAGTTTGTGTTTCTTCAAACTGCTATCATCAGTGCAAGCTTTCCCACAGATGTCACACAGAAATGGCAGTTGATTAGTATGAACTAGTCTGTGTTTCTTCAAGTTACGATAACTTGAGTAAACTTTATTACAAATGTCACACACTAAAGCTAAATCCTTGGTATGAATCTGTTTTTCTTGTGTGTTGTCAGGTTACATGCAAAAGAAAAAGCCTTGTTGCATATGTCGCAAACAAATGATTTTGGATTGGTATGGAGCAGTTTGTGTGTCCTCAAGTTACAAGCATGAGTAAAAGCTTTACTGCATATATCACATGCAAAAGCTTTATGACCAGAATGAACCAGCTGATGTGTTTTCAAGTTGCCAGCTAAAGAGAAAGCCTTATTGCATATGTCACAGGCAAATGGTTTATTACCACTATGAATCCGTCTGTGTGTCTTTAAACTATCTGCCCTTGTGAAAGCCTTACCGCATATGTCACAAACAAAAGGTCTATAACCTGAGTGATTCCATTTGTGGGCTTTAAAAAATGATCCGCTCTACTAAATATTTTGTCACACAAATCACATGTCAATGGATTAGGATTTGGTGTGCATCAGTTTGTGCCTCTTCAAGTCACCAGGCCATGTGAAAGCCTTGCTGCAGGTGTCACAGACATACTCCTTGCTCTTTTTTTTGTTCTCATCTTGGTTGACAACATCATCATGTGTCCGCCTTCCCTTTGGTTTTGTCCACAGCGTTCACGTCACTGAGGTCACTGACATTTTCCATGGTAACTCTGCTAGAGTTTTTCTGCATCAGAGCTGTGAGGTGTGAAGGACACAGCATGCAGGTTCACACCATGAATGCACGCCATGTGCAGATCCAGACTGCAGAGGAAGACGAAGGAGGCAGAACAACACTGACACACAGGACTTCTGTTCACAGGCAGCGGTGATCCACAAGTGTTGTTGGGCTGTACTGTGATGCCAGCTGTCAAAAGCTCATCTGCTTCTCCCTTCATTAATGACAGCAGCTGCTGCTTTTCTGTGAAAGAAAGGATCCAATAACTCACTGAGCATGGGCCAATTAAGACACAAAAGCAGGAAAGGGTACTACTGCAGCCAACCAATACAGTCATTTTCAGGTAACTCCCCCGCATATATTTGTGTGTGTTTTCAGTTTTCAGACCCCACTCCTAGCATGCTAGAATATTTTCAGTCTGTAAATCACTTACGAAGCGAAATTTGCTTTTGCAGTTCACATAAAGTTTTCATCATTTGCTGTGATATAAAATATTCTAATCTAATTCAATGTTTCGAGTTAAGATCTTACTGTGATACATAAACTTCTCTCCCCTGAATGGCCTCATTTCTCTCCAGTTGCCAAGGAGATCCTTCATCATTCAAAATACTTTCAACTAATTAGGCTACATGACTTAGGTACCATTCACATATAGATTACTTCTTTTCTCAAGATCAGTCTCTAATTTTGGCAACAAAAACAACTAAAACCCCCTGTCTGTGAATGCAATGCTGTGCAATGGCAATCATTGTTGCATAGGTGGTCACTGTATCATACCCAAGTCTGAAATTCCCTCCCAGAATTCACTGCAATTTCAGCTTCCTTGAAATCCAGTTCAGCTTACTCTATGCGAGATGAACTGTTCAAACATACGAAGGGTTGCAACTTTCTAACAGCATGTGTTGAAATGGCTTGCATGCGTGTGTCCCTTTACAGACATGAGCGCTGAGGTCGTCCTTTTCATTAACTTCGTTCCCTGGTACCAGGGGTTGGTGCAGTGACAAACAATCAGCCAGCCAAGACTTCTGTTGTTTTCTGGCCAAAGTAAATGCTCTGAGATATTGTGAGCGGTCCATTCTACCATGGTCAGCATGCGTGTGTGATGTCCACTCCCCACTGTCCATGTAGAACAATCTTGGACAGGGAGTGATGGTAAATTAAATGGTTGTGCCAGGAAAGCCTATTGGGTTGATACACAGCAAGGGAAGTTCTTGTTGGACAGCAAACATCGTGATTTACTGTCTGATATTCATGTGCCTCACGTTCCTTGCATCTGAATGCTTGGATTTCACTTGAAACTTGTAACTGTTCAACCTCTGCATACATTACATCTTCAAATGTATGTGTGTCAGCAAATACAGATGTGTTGCGGTACTTTTAGTTCTAATGCTTGTTGTTGCTTAGCTATTGCTCTTTTGTAGGGTTTTTGGTTGTTTGTTGTTGTTCTCACTGTTTCTCCACAGTTTTTGTATCCCTAACCACAGTCCACTATAGCTGCCTTTCAGGAGTCACTTTTTAACTCGGTGGCAACACAGTGCTTTTCAAGAGCCACCTTTAAAACTCCATGGAAACACACTGCTTTTAAAAGCTACTTTCTGATACTATAGCAACACACCAAAAAAGGATTTCTCTTCTTCATGTCATTAAGTAACATTTTAGCCATGTTTTAAAAATTCAACAGAATTCCTCAAAACAACCAAAGCACAAGGTCAAAACACAATTCAAACATATATTCATTTGTAAAATGTCCACTGGCATTTTTCATGAGCGGCGCTTGTAAATTTCCGCAATTTTTCTAATAATGCCACTAAACTCAAAAATAAACATGGACCAGCCGCCATGGCAAAGTGGTTAGCGTCGCGGACTCCCGGCTGGGAGTCGTGGGTTTGAATCCCATCAGAGTCATGTGGGTTTTTCTGCCCCGACCGGCTCCTACCCAGAGTTGAGTTTGCTGGGGACTCAGTTGGGAAGACTGGGACCACACAGTCAAGTTTCATCCACTTAATGGATGCGTTTTTGAAAGTGTTGCTCAAATTTCCTGACCAACACTGCAGGTGCCTGTATCTCTCGGGCCTGGTTGACACCGGGATATATTATGAAAGGAAGCATATAGTACAGCCCTGTCATGTAGTCTCAGACCGAAATGGAAATCTGTAGCATCATTTTAATCATCCTCATTCTCATTGATCAGCATTAAAAAAAGAAAATGTCTTAAATTCTGTGGCCCTTCATGCCCTGCTCTCATGGTGACCTCAATTTTGATGTCATCTCCACGTCTGTGGTCTTGGTTTGGTTCCAACGGGGTCACCGATATCGGCGAGTCCATGGGGACTGTCGTTGGACGGATAAGGTGGCGCCCTCTGGAGGGAGAGCTCACTCACAGCAGCTGTTCCCTGTGGATTGCCGGTTCCAGGGCTGCGGCGGGGCCAACCGGGCTATGGCTGTTGATGGGGTGTCGGAATGAGTGGCATGGGTGCACTGCCTCTGAGGTGCGCAGAGGCTGGGACAGAAAAAAAAAAAAACAAAAACATGGAAGCTCTACGTTCTTATCTTAGAATGTTTCTAAGCAAATGTACTGAAAAGATTTGGATGAAAGTTTCTATTAAACTAATATTCTTTTCATTCTATACACAAGTCCAACATCTGAACCATCACAAAGTTAATTGCCCCTCAATATAAAGTTTGCATTCATTCTGTCACCATGCTGGGAGAGAAAAAAAAAAAAAAAAAAAAAAGCATGGGACCTGTCGCAAATCAACATAATTAAAGAGAAGACCACATCATTTTTGGTCTAAGGGAAAATACTGCATTACTTTAACCGGTCAAACTAGTGGGCTACATAAGTTTCCCTTGACCTGAAGGTCATGTTTGCATTGAAAAAATCCATGTTATGCCAAAGATCTCCATACATCACAACTTTTGGCAAGGCACAGGATTAAGCTTCAGCATATCACAATTTGCCAGTGGGGCACCAAACTTCCACCTTACGACTTGTGCTGCCTAGAGTTTTACCTCAGGTGGGCTGCTTAGTGGCCCTAAGTTGCCTGAAAATGGGCGATACTTTAGTATTTTTCAATCTGGATATTTTTTTTTTTTAGTTAATTTGCAAATTTAGAGAAATATTAATATCATTTGAAGGAAAATATTTCATCTGTCACATCATTATGTTTGACTATTTCATTCTTGGAGGCACTCTGAACGACTTGTTACGATACCTCTTCAGGCAACATAATCGTCTTGTTTACGTCATTGCCGTTTTCAGTCAAACAATTAGTGTTGGTTGCTGTGTTTTTATATGCTGGTTTCAACTAGCCAATACCCCCTTGGAAGACAGCCCAAACATAAACTGATGATCGTTCAGATTAATTACAGCAGTTTCTTCTCTTAGACGGTTACTGGTAAATCATCATTTCACTGAAAACTAGACCAAATAGAAATCAATGATTGTTAAGATGAATCACAGCAATTTTTTCTCTAGCCCATTAGTTGTAAAGTCTTCTTTCACTGAAAACTCAGCTGATACTTGTGCACTCAATGTCATGATGGGAGAGTGACGCTGATTTTCAAGTATGCATGCAACATTGTCTGTGGAGTTAGGCACTCCTTACGTGTGCATAGTCAGTTGTGAAGAATTTGAATTCGGGCACACTAGCACTGCCTTAGAAATTTTCAGAAGTCATCCTACAGGAGTTTCACTGCTGAACAAAGACACTTCATGTTAAACCAAAACAAAAAAAAGAGAGAGAGAGACAGAGAAAATTGTTTTTAAAAGAGGTGTATTCTGTCAATTCCAAGTAAAACACACCTGTTTATCACCTGTTCGAGTAGCCATGTTGACATCCTTGTTAGGCATGGATATGACTGCAACATGTCACAGTCACTATGATCATTTTAAATGTGCATGTAAACACACACACACGCACACACACACACACAAACGCACACATGCAAAACACACACACAATTACGCACACTGAGACATGATAACCTGCCAGGCTGATCTTTTAAGGATGCAGAAATTTGAAAAATATCAAAGCAGGTGTGTTTTTTTGTTAATGTTGTGGTTATGTGGTAATTTTTGTTCTAGTGTTTATGCTTTTATAGTTTGCAGAAAGATAAAAATATCAAAAAATTTATTTTCTTTTTTTAATACCCTTCCCTCTTTTCAGACATCCTATCCCAACAAAGCTTGCTGATGCAAACACACGTCTAAATGAATAGATTTTCAAAGCCCTGGGCATGGTGTTTGTTAAATCCACTATCATAATCTGTTCATCCCTTCATGTGAAACTCGTTCAGATTTTCATGTACATTTCATTCTGATCTGCAATCTTGCTTGACAAAGTTTCATAAAAATGCCAGTATCTTTGTGTTTTCTAGAGAGCCTAAGGAGTAGCGTTGTCGTCACTGACATGAGCACTGCTCCTGTGTCCCCCACTGAGGTCCTCCGACTTCTTCCACATCATCTCCGTCTTTATCTCAGTCTTCCGTGGCTCATCAGGGGTTGCCATTGGGTCACAACATCTGAAATCAAACATCACACAGTAAAAGTAAAAGTGGAAGACAGAGTGTGTATTCACTTTCCCTAGAACAAGTTTTTAATAGTCACACACACACACACACACACACACACACACTCTTAAGTGTCAAGATAACATCTTATATTTGTCAGACCACTTTGAAATTTTTCAGGGTGAAAAAATGAAACGTTCATGAGACATATGAGTGAAAGCAATGTCAGTCAGCAAAATCAATGTTCTTTTCATTTGGATAAATACACTCTCTGGCCTGTTGTTTACTTTTCTTACATTCTCCCACAGTAGACACAAATTTGGACAAAAGCAACATGAAAACTATTAGTACCACAATCAAGTTCATCTCTCCACCTAAAAATAGGTTGCCAACAACTGTGTGCTAAACGTATGTTTATACTGCAAATCCTTCTTGACAGTTTGGTTAAAAAATTGAAAAAGTGAAAATTTTTAAAGATCTGTCAAACTACTCCCACTATTTCCACATTTATGGAGGTATGTACATCTTAAAGAGTGGGGGTGGGGGGGAGTGGCATACACCCCTTGTAGATCTCTCGTTCAAATGACAACATGAGAGAATTTCTTATTTCAGTTCTTTATTTGCCCCCAAATGTGTTGTTGGGGCACAGGTGATGAGGGCGTACAATGATAAGAAACTCTAAGTCTCTAACTAAATGGGCGAGTTGGATATGATGTTTGCCCAATTAATTTCGAAATTTTCCCCTCAGAAGATTCCCTAAAAAAAAAAAAAAAAAAAAAAAACCACCGAGCTATCTGAAAAAAAAAAAGACAACAAAAAAAAAAACAAACAAAAAAAAAAACTTAGCTTTCTAATAATAGTATTAGGATCATGACCACATTCATCAAACAATCAGATGAGTGATACACATGAACAAAATACAAAGTAGGAAATACCCAGAATAAAAGTGAAAAGAAAAGGAATTGGTTTATTTACAAAGTGATGCCATAGAGGGCTAGAAACTTGAGGCCGTAGGTGGATCTTGAACTCAAACCACACTAATGGCTTTCAAATCACTGCGTTAGCCGCTTATACCTGGTTCTTATTCTCACCTTATGTAAAGAAATATTGGTACAGACCTGTACATAACATTATAAACACAGCCAACTTCACTAACAAGCATTGGCGCGTGCCTATCCTTTAGAGGCTTTATCTCTTCCTACCACAGACTGTGATGCCTCAACTCTTCCAGTTTGAAGACTAAAACAATCCAACTGTAAGCTGTTTCTGTTGCATGGACTTACCCTATTTTTGGCCGTGTCCAACACACAGTTAGCTAAGGACCTCAAGAACCATGCATCCTCATCAACCCCGAACAGGCTTTACCCCAATTTCAAGGTTTCCACCAAGTCAAGAGAAACTATGAAAGGAAGGGGTCACCTAGTCTCGGTCTCCTAATCCCACAACTAGGGACTGATCTAGCTCCTAGGAGAAAAGATGGAAAAGAAACACAGTAGGAATACATATTTATATAACAAAACCCACAACAAATCTCAGTAGCAAGCAAGGCAAAACCAAGATCTAATAATTTCATCTAACAATCTACACACACTTTCTCAATCTACTCACTTTCTCTCATACAGTATCCCATAAAAAAAAAAAAAAAAAAAATTGAAAGGAAGAGGAAAAATAAACTCACTGACGATGAGAAATAGAACAAATCATTTCAAACCAACCTAATGGAAACTTTAAAAAAATAAACAAAACAGAAGATCAGGCAAATAATTCTTTTAGATCTGTCAGAAGTAGCTTGATTGTGGAAGGGAGGTAATCTGGCACGTGCGTGCGTGCGTCAAGTCAAAATCATCTTTACTGAGGGTTTAAGAATATGCTTTCCAGCTTATTTACATCCTGCTGCCCTCATAAACAAGAAAGAAACTAATTCAACATTATAACCACAAGCTCACGCCCCCGCGCGCGTGTGTGTGTCACTGTGTGAGCGCGCACGCGCACGTGTGTGAGCGCGCGCGTATGTGTGTGTGTGTGTGTGTGTGTGTGTGTGTGCGCGCGCGCGCGCGCGCGCATGTATATGTTTGAAGAAAAATCAAACTAAACTGAGGACACATTTTTGTTTTCAGTAACAGTGTACACCTCATATGCCATGTGTTGGGACTCGGGAGTGTCGGACACCTTGGGCCCGTCCATATATAGATATGTAGGATACATATCTATGGGGCCGTCGGCACATCCGTGACATCGGTCTTCAGTATGGTAAGAATGTTGTCTTTAATAGACCTACGGTATCTGCAAGTGCACATTCTGAGATAGTGCATGTATTTGACTGACTTTGGTGTAATTAGCGCGTTCACTCTGTCCAAAGATGTTTGCATTTAGCACGTTACCTAAGGCCAGGAAACATTTACATAACGAGGAGGTACGATAACTCTTGCTGCCATGATCAAATAATTACACGCCCACAGCTCCAAACGTTTGCAATCCCCAGCCAAATACACGAAAAATAAAACTTACAAATTCATCACTTGCAAATTTCCAACACAGTTGACCAAACAACAAAAAATCTAACTCGGACAAAGTACGAGGAATCGGGGTCTTCTCAGCTGTCGCCACTATGAAAATTTACCTTCAAATCATATTTTGAAGGAACTATCTTTGCTGGCAAACTTTTTTTTTAATGACGTAACCGACGTCTTGCACCTATGCGCACTAGCTCGTACGCTATCACAGTAGCGGTGGCGGCCCGGCCGTCGCGTCGCAACCACTCACTCCTGCTGGGAGTTGGCAGCGACCGTCAGAAGGCGGCTATATGTGAATGGTGGTCAAAGGTGGTAACTGAATGGTGGTCAAAGGCCCAAAAAAAGCCAAAAGAAACATGATGATTCAGGAGATGAGAAAAGAAGAAGAGACCAAAAAGACTCCAAAAAGCAGTCCAGCAGAGCCAGCAAGGGCAATGGACAACGTGGGAGAATGCACTCCCAAAGAAGTCTCACTTGGAATGACATTTGGCACATGGCCCCTCTCAGAGTCAGCTTCATTCTCAGATCTGCATATGACCTTCTGCCCTCAAATGCAAACCTGGTGAAGTGGGGAAAAACAGACGATCCTTCATGCCCCCTCTGCCATGGAAAACAAACAGTGGAGCATGTCCTTAGCTCATGTAAAGTAGCCCTGGCTCAAGGAAGGTACACATGGAGGCACAACCAAGTGTTCAAAGAGATTGTACAAGTAGTCTGGGCTAGTACCCAACACCACAAAAGGGAAAATCAGGACTCCAAAAGCACCGGCAACATTCTTCACGGCAGGAGGCAGCGAATCATGGCCAAGAACAACAGTGCCACTCGGAACATGCAGGCAGAGTCTGCTGGACGGGGCAGATGACTGGGAGTGCACTGCAGACCTCCCAGAATGGAAGAGTCACCCAGAGATCATCAACAAGAGTGGCATGAGACCAGACATAGTAGTCCACTCTCAGTCAACCAAGCAGCTGATCATGATCGAGCTCACGGTGCCATATGAGAACAGAATGGAGGCAGCTCAAATCTACAAGAAGGAAAAGTATGCTGATCTGGCAAACAGCCTGAGGAGAGAAGGCTATCAGGTCAAAGTCCTCACAGCAGAAATTGGAGCTAGGGGGTTTGTAGGAACGTCTGCATACAGCCTCATGAAACAGCTCTCAGTTGCAGGGAGGGGAAAAACTAGAGCCCTGAAAGCAATGGCAGAAGCAGCAGAGAGGTGTTCAAGCTGGATCTGGTCAAGGAGGAACGAAAGTGAACTTCATAAGGCTTAAATTTCCTACAAATATCAGGTGGCTCAGTGGTTAGTGCGCGAGTCATTAAGTGGAAAATGAGCATGTCCAGAAGGGCATGGGTTCGAATCCCAGCCACGGCTCGTCCCGAGATGGGGAAAAAAAGGGCAGCAGAGGGACATCCGGAGTCATGAACCGGGTGTGGCCCAACCCCCCTAGAGTGTCAGGAGTTAAGGGCCGAAACACTTGCTTGAAGGGGGCTTCTCTTCTGAGGACTCTCTGCTGCCACGCTCTCCACGAGTTTTTCTTTCTACACTGGTAGTCGCAGGACGGCACTGACTTCCTTCCTCGCACCATAAGCGACGACGGGCGGGAGGGGGCGAACGTCCCCCATGGGCGTACAGCGGACATGGACCTACGTGCAGCGGCTCGGCGACTTGTGTCCCGTACGTCTCCTGAGTCGGCCTCACGCGGCACAGGACCGTCGCCACTCGGTAGAAGACGGCCGCCATGAAGGAACCGCCACGACGACGACGACACCAGCAACATCGATTAACACCAACCGCAGCCGAACCACCTTCAGACGACTGCTTGGTGGTCCTAACAACTTATTACGTAATCCCAGGCTCCTGCCTGACGGCGCCGTCTCCCCGGGACCCTCCGACCGACCTCTAACCCAGACTTCTCGACCCAACCTGCCAACCTACAATGTCTTTGCCAAGACAAACATCACTTGTCCCTAAAAGCTTTCGCTATGAGAACGTTTAACTCAACCATTATCAGCTCGTATCAATGATCCAAGAGCGGAGGGACAGTACCGAAAATTAGACTAAAACGTGCACACTTCACTGTACCAGTTGAGTGTGTGTGTGTGTGTGTGTGTGTGTGTGTGTGTGTGTGTGTGTGTGCGCGCGCGCGCGCGCGCGTGCGTGCGTGCGTGCGTGTGTGTGTGTGTGTGTGCACGCATGCGTATGCCTGCATGTATTATGAGGGGGCAAACAGCTGTGGAGGGCGTGGGGGACTTTTTTTTTTTTAATCTGCAGCATTATTCTTTTATTAAAGCCACTCTGCTCTAATCGTACATAAAACTTCAGAATCATTTATTAACTTCCTAAAGATAAACTCGACTTCGATACGACCAGATTTTTTCTCCCAACTCTAAAACATGCTTTTCTTCTTTTTTTTTTTTTTTTTTTTTTTTTTTTTTTTTTTTTTTTTTTAATAATAGTATTTTTTTTTGTAGGGCTGCAAGTAATCTGGAGATAGTCAGAGCACCGCTCTTTTTTCACACACACACACACACACACACACACACACACACACACACACAATCATTCTGGGGACATATCTCTGTTCAACTGCGTACTTTTACTGGCATAATTTACGTATGATTTGACGTTAAAAAAAACTTTTACGTTCTTTTGGTGAATATCAAATAACATCAGGAAGTCAGTCAGCCCACTTAACTTGAATTTAAGAGTTCTGACTCTGCGTTATTCAAATATTGAGGTCGTTTTAAATTAAAGACCATAATCTTTTTAAAATGTAGCTGATGCATTTACAATAATTAATCTGGTTCAAAGTTTAATTGATGTTGTGTGTGTGTGTGTGTGTGTGTGTGTGTGTGTGTGTGTGTGTGGTGTGTGTGTGTGTGTGTGCGAGCTCGCGTGCGCGCGCGCCCGCGTGCTTTCCCCCATCCATTTAAGCTCGTCAGCAAACTCAAGAAGCTATGTCTCACATAGTGTCCTCTTCTTCTAAAACTGTGCTGTTGATCAAACAGGGTTCGTTTGTATTATAGATCGCCCATAACATGACTGACGATAATATGCTCTAGGACAATTACAGCTGATGCAAGTCAAGGATCGTAAACCGTAGTTGACAGGATTGTGATAGTTGTCTTTCTTGAAAATCTTCATTACGAGTATTTCTACAGTCGGATGGAACTCCTTCCCTCGCTGAAAAAACTGAACTTGTTTAGGAGTTTCACTTGTGCCTTTGGGTCTGAAGTTAATGAACCATCCCTTTTCCGTGGTGCGATTTTGTTGTTGTTGTTGTTGAGAACATGTGGTGCTTTATGCTTTATATAACATCAGATCGAAGGTGCTTGCTCTGAGTGTCTGCATAGCATCGTCATCCCAGCTGAAGCAGAATTGTACTGAACAACTGAACGTTTGAGAAAAACAAGTGTAGCTGAGTTTAGTGATCAGTCCTTCAGTCTTTTGAAAGACTTAACGAAGTGAAAGGAAATTCGGTTCAGTAAAAGGAAAATGAGAATGAAAAGTGAGGGAAACATATCATAAATGTGAATTAATTCACTAAGAGCCTATGGAAACCATCGTAACCCATCTTGAAGACAAAACTGTTCATATTGCCTGCTCCTCGGCCTTTCGTCCGTTGGATCGGACTAATCAGAGAGGCACGGCCGACTGTGACTATGGTCCCTTGGCATCAACTTGAGACAAACCACGGTCTACGTTCCATGGTATTCGCACCACCAAGGATTCAAAAACGGAATCCAACAGCACCCCAAAACAGTCAGTGAAAACGAAACGAAAGTGTGGTAAAGAATAGGTTGCTGATAAACTAAAATCATGTATAAAATGTGAAGGCAGATCTTTCAGCCTATGCTTGGGGATCCATTTGAGGATGCAAGGGAGATCAAAAAGTCTCAACAATCAGAGTGGTCAGCTCAACTGTTAAATTACCTAAGCCTTTTCGGCAGCTAAGAGAATGGTGCAGAACAGCCTTTATTTGGATCTCGTAAGGAATGCAATCTCCCACCAATTGACCAAGCAATATGTTGAACAATTTAGTGGGTGGGAGAAAACAAGTGTGCAAGCTAACAATTCCTCCATTAATATATTAATGATCTTTTTCTTCTTCTTCCGTTAGTAACCACTGTCAAGTTTTTGACAATTATTGTTACGTTACTGGTTGCAAAGTGAGATGACTGCGGGCGGAAATCTAAACAAATCTTAAATAAATGTTAGTAAACCGCCCAGAGAAACGTGGACAAACGAGTCACGAGACAACACATAACGCGTTTCGACCTCATAGGTCTTCTTCAGGTAAGACACAAACGAACAGAACAACGAAAATTCACTTAGCGTTCGTTTGTGTCTTACCAGAGGACCTAAGAGATCGAAACGCGTTGTTTTGTGTTGTCTTGTGTCCACGTTTCTCTGGGCGGTTCGCTAACATTTATTCATTTTATTTAAGATTTGTTACGTTACTGACTGACCTGGTGTGATATGTGTGTGTGTGTGTGTGTGTGTGTGTGTGTGTGTGTGTGTGTGTTTATACACTCAAATACCTATCTATCTACAACAACTGTGTGTAGGCGCAGTCCAGTTGTCAAACGAACGGCACAAGCTAGTGCTCATATCCTCGGCCGAAAAAATACATACGTCAAAAAAGAAAAAAAAAAGTGACATGACCAAAAGCAGCGAGTGGATTTTAAAGGTAATTCTTGGGGGAAATGTGAAGACACCTAACTCCTGACTTCAGTGCATCCAAAAGTAAGCTTCTTCCCGTCAAAAACAATGAGGAAACTTTGCAGAATGACGCAGGGATTGTAATCTTCATACTATTTTGCCCACAAACCATGAGCAAAGTTCTACAAAATGTCGGCTGCTGCTGCTGAAACTCGCGATCAGCTTGTTGACCAGTCATTCCGGCGGCCCAAACCGAAAAGCGGGAGTTAGCTTTGAATCGAATCCTTCGAGGATGTGTCAAGTCCATTTTCTGTGTCGGTTTTCCTTGCAGGCTGAAGTGACGGGTGAGAGCGGGGTGGGGGCTACCAGTTCGTTGTTCACCAGTCGGGAAGCCACCAACCTGATTCAGCTGACGTCAACAGTCAGCTTGTCCCTATTACAACATGATATAAAATACGTGAAGATGAGAAGGAAAAAAAAAAAAAAAGGAAGAAGAAGGGAAAAAAAAAAAAAACAACAACGAAAAAACAGACAACAGATATTGTTGAAATGCTGTGGTGACTTTTGGCATGAATAAACGTGTCGGACAGTGCGCTTCACGCCACAAGCTTGCCAGTTCAAAGCATTCCTTTTATAATGAATGCATCATCACAGGTCATATTCTTTTACATTTAGAGAGAGAGAATAAGTACAACACCCTGTATACATTTTACTCCTAAATATAGATTTTTTTTTTCTTCTCTCACCACAGACAAATGCACGTACAGACACACACTAGTGCGTGCACGTAACCCAGTGCATGTGAGCATAATGTAGACATTAACATGCACATACAGACACACACATGACATACACATGCTCTCTCTCTCTCTCTCTCTCTCTCTCTCTCTCTCTCTCTCTCTCTCTCTCTCTACACACACACACACACACACACACACACACACACACACACACACAGCCGCACATACATATTTACCATGCACATGGCTCAGATACACAGAAATTCCCAAACATTCATCTCATTATTTAATAATTTGTTTAAACAGCACTGAGGAATTCTTCATGATTATCAGATAATGCCATGATTTCGTTAATATTTGGTGCCCACACTACATAAAAGCATTTAACCATACATGTGCACATACCCTTATGCAAAGAGAAAGAGAGAGAGCAAAAGGCAACAATATTTGTAATATTTAAAACATGCATAATATGCCATCACTCCCATCTGAATCTATCCCTCCTCCCTCTCACCCATTCCCACCACCTGCACACACACACACACACACGCACACACATAGCGTATTTTGAGGGAGACAATAAATCTAAATCTCTACAGCCTACTGTGTGAAGGTATGAACAGTGATGAAGATGGGTTGTTAATAGCTGTTAAAAAGTAAACACATGTACACACTATGTAAGACTAGAACAGGTTACAAATTTTGATTTACTCCAGGAAAGAAGAAGATATGAAATGAGAGAAACAAGCAATGTGACCATCTGATCTCAATGGGATTATGGTGGACTGCTCCAATAAGAGCTATTGCTGGCCATAGCTGGTAAAATGCTGCTTGTACAAAGTGTAAATAGAAAAGAAATCAAGCCAGTTGTATTGATCACTGTTAGGTTTTTGACAGGATTGGCTAGAGAAGAAGAGCTTTCAGATAGTAAAGGAATCATTTCTTTAGTCCATTTGTCCATGCATACCTCTACAAATTTAGAAACGTCTGGAGTACTTTTCGCTGGCCTTTTTTCAACATTTTCATTGTTTGAAACTTTTAACAGAATCTATAGGCAAGGATTAAAAGATGAATCAGGAGTTTGACTTGACAGTTGTTGGCAGCCCATGTATCCTTGGATAATTGAACTTGCATGACTGTGATACTGCTTTCACGTTGTTTTTTGAGTCTATGGTGGCATGAGGTCTGAAAATGAAACAACAAAGTAATATGTTGTATGTGTACCAAGGAAAGTGACATTGTTTTTTGCTTATGTGCAAAGTGGTCCCCCAAAATTTAAGACATCATCATAAGACTTTTAAATGTGTGTGTGTGTGTGTGTGTGTGTGTGTGTGTGTGTGTGTGTGTGAATGAACTGTTCAGAACATAGCACCAGAGATGGTGATAATAGACAACATCTTTCCGTTTCATGTGCAATATTTGGTTTCAGATGTTGTGACCCAGTGGCAACCCCTGATGAGCCATCAATGTCTGAGCTAAAAACAGAGATGAATGTTGAAGAAGCAGGAGGACCTCAGTGGGGGAGACAGGAGCAATGTTCTGGTCAGTAGTACATTCATTCACTTCCTCCGAGCTCTAGAAACATTCACATCTGGATAATTTATAATGAAACCAGTCATGTCTGCCAAGATTTGTAAATAGAAAGAACAGAGTGCACATCATGATTTGAACGACTTTACACTTGAAACTAGTGTTTAGGCTTTCCTTGAAAATCTATTTTATTTTTATTGAGATTTATGCCATCAGTACCAAATAGTTACAGCATCATAGACTTGGACACAGTCCAGTAATATATACAGGTTTGTTTGTCGCTTTTTTTATGCCTTTTGAGCGATTAGATGCTGTTATTTACGAGGAGTATGGCTGGAGATGGGAGATAATCCTGTGTAATTATTAGAGAGAGGGAGAGTGAAACAATCCAGGGGGAGATGGTGGGAAAAGTAGGATAGATGATGGTTGTGAGTGAGAGCATGTTAGTTCATGTGTTGCATATTAAGCTGTGCTGATGCTGTTACGTCTCCCCTTTTTCCTATGTTTTTGTGATTCATAGCTCTTGCCATAGTGGCTCTTGTTGGTATGACAGCAGCAACCGTCTGTTTTTCTTGTGTTATATTTATCAGTCTTTTTTTTTTTTTATCATAACGACAACGACATTTGTTGCAGTCGTACCTATTCCCAGTAAGGACATTGACACAGACACACCAGCAGGAGTCACGCAGGTGTGTAAATCTGTGAAATTGATGAAATTGTTTCTGTTTTTTAACATAAAGTTTCTTTTTTACTGCTGTGGAACTGCTGAATAATGACTGCTTGAAGTCCTTTAAGAGTTTTGTTTAAAGGCATATAGAGTAGATTAAGCTGAATTAGGAAATAGATAAGCCAAAATTTCAATTCGCGCTAATGGATTCCATAGTTTCAAAAGCATTACGGGAGTATGAAATTAACTATACAAAATAAAAATGTGAAGTTTTTGCATATTTGTCATCTTCAGACAACACAACTGACACACATGAAATGCAACAACAATACTACTCCGAATGCATGGGGCACATGGTTGATGAGACAGTTTACAATGGCTGGCCATCTTACCACCAGTTCACCTCTTCAGGAGTCCTGACCAATTAAGATAACTGTTCTTGAAAGGATGGGCTAAGTCTATCTAAAATCAGTCACTCTCCATCCCTTCCAACTTCCCCGGCCCCCTCTCCCCTCACCTCGTCCCACTCGCATTCCTCTCTCTCTCCATGTCCCCTACCCCATCTAGGCTATTAAAACCTTGTCTCACAGACCTCTGTTCAGAGACACTGTTCAGGACAGCATATGCTGCCAATGGGTTATGCCTATATCCGTTATGCCTGTAGCCGTTGTTGTTGACCTGTCACTAGTGTTGACTTATCACTTGCTGCTTACTTTACTATCCTCTTGCTGCACTGAGGTTGTCCCGGGGGATCCCTCTGTCTGCATATCCCCCTCATGACCAGACAATGCAAAGGGTTTCAGTGCACCTATACCTCCTTGCACAGTGCTTTAACCCTTTAGCCCATTCATTGAGGGGTCACTGATCTGCTTGGCAGCCCTGAGGCATTCCTCTGTCTTTACCAACATGGACTTGACAAATCGAGGAAAATTAAAGTCCTACTTTTCATAGTCATGTGAGCCTGAGAGCACATAAGATGTGAGTCATTACTACCTTGGAGAATACCTGCAGCCTCTCCATTAGGCTCAGGAGAGTTTCATTCTCTCATTCACAACTGATGCAGGGGGTGCCACTCTTCCGTCTGGGTGACTGAAATCCGTTTTCTCGGCAAGGCCTCAGACGGAAATTCCGTTTTTCAAGTTTTGTTATTCCCCCCCAAAAGTTTTTTTTTTTAAAAACAGTTCAATCAACTCACATTTCTGCCCAGCTTCTGTGGCTTCTTGCTCTGAATTTTGAGGGCTTGCAGTTGTTGATTATAGATTAGGTGAGTGGATATGGCTCCATTCTTTAGCCTGAAGCTTGAGAAATATTGCAGAAGGGTCTTCGTACTGTATTAGGTATGAAAATGATTAAATGGAGTTTGCATTTGGGTTGTGACTTGCATCTGTTTGACATGGTAAATATACTTAGCCCAGTAATATATTCAAGAAAAAAAAACCTTCCCGTTTCTTACATTTAAATATGCATTTTGTGGATTGACTGCATATGTGACAAAAAATGTGGCAGTACACCTGTACTTGCCAACACATACACACTTGCAGATATTATGTACGCAAGAGTTGAACACATTTAAAGTGAAAAATCCAGGCACTCCGATTCTCTGCAACTTCTTCAAGGAACAGAGAGAAATGAAGTATGTTAGACAGGAAGTCATCCCCAGTCTGTATATCAACTCCAGTAGGCGCTCTTGGTACAGCCATATATTTACCGCCCTTCCTGTCCACGCCTGATCTACATGGCACAGTAGAGACTGGAAGTCCCAAAGGCCGACTGACATTAGAGGAGCGGACTGCTTACAACACCTCTACCTTTAAAGATATGACTGGACAGAGAACTGTGAAGACCCATGCCTGACTAAAGCACTGCCATGGCACCTGCTATATCACGAGACAAAAGTAATGACAGTCTCCATGCCAAAGCATAAAATGAGGTATAGAAAGCAAGCCATGGTATTCTTCCTATCAACACATGCTGTCAGAAGGTTGATGTGCATTGCATGCTGAACAGCTCCTGAGAGTAGAACAAATTCGGTTTGTATTCAACAAAGCTGAAACTGCAGTGAAATCTAGGAGGAAAATTGCCGAACATGCAACACAGCCTTGTCATAAATTTACAATCACTGCATATGCAACCATCATCACCTTGGTTTTTTTGGAGTCCAATGAGAAACTGATCATGAGAAAAGAAGTAATTAGTATGTGGAAGGGACCCAGACAACAAGTCTGTTTAGGTGGAAGAATGTTTAGAAATGAAGGACCTCCCATGCCACTGCGGAGAGGATCAAGGTCAATCAGAGATGATGATTTATACTACTTCTTGAATTGTAAATGAGAGTTACTGCCCTTCCCCCTATTGGTTTATTTTATCATTTCATACACAAGTAATCAAGAAATGCTTAAGTTGACAGCAATAGTGAACTTTTATTTCTGAGTATATTCAAGATTGAAACTGATCAAAACAGTCGTATATTTTGTTGCTGTTTATGAATGAAACTCAAAAGTATATATTCTGCATCCTGGTAACAGTTGCCGAAAAGATAGTCCAGCATACTAGGACTGTTTTAACCCTTTCATTGGCATAGGAGCCTCACAGCTACTGCAGTCTGAAAGCCACAGTCACCACGTAGCACCAAAAGCATGATGTGATTGAGATTTTGTTTGTGTGTGTTTTTTTCTTTAGCTTTCCACTCATATTTGAATAGCACATGGAATAATTTCAGCTTGTATTAATTTTAGGATGGTGTATAAATGATTTACACTTGAGTTAGCAATTTAAAAAATGACAGCCATCCTAAGCTACCAGCAAAGTGCTGCACAGCTGGTTTTCAGTGGTTTGCAGCTTGGGAATAGCTGGTAATGAAAGGTTAAAACCTGATGGTGGAAACATGTATGAGAAGGTATCAGAAAAGACAGCATGCATTGATAACAGTGCTGATCCTTTCATGTCATTGTTTCATAATCTGCTGATGCTTAATGACATATGAGACCCTTTGTTTCACAGACACAGCAGCAGCCATCATCCTTGAAGGAGGAGCCAGGAGGTCAGCCCTCAGTAGTTTCCACCACAGCGCAGCCCATGTCTGTCAACACTTGTGGATCACCGCTGCCTGTGTGCAGAACTCACGTGTGTCAGTGTTGTTCTGCCTTCTTCGTCTTCCTCTGCAGTCTGGATCTGCACATGGCGTGTGCATCATGGTGTGAACCTGCATGCTGGGTCCTTCACACCTCACAGCTCTGATGCAGAAAACTCTAGCAGAGTCACCATGGAAAATGTTGGTGACCTCAGTGACGAGAACGCTGTGAAGATAATCGAGGAGAAGATTGACAATGATCTGGACAAGCGAGAAGAAGAGAGAAAAAGAGCAAGGAACATGTCTGTGACACCTGCAGCAAGGCTTTCACCTGGCCCGGTGACTTAAAGAGACACAAACTGATGCATATCAATCCTAATCCATTGATGTGTGACTTGTGTGACAAAACATTTACAAGGCCTGCTCATTTGAAAGTACACAAATTGAAACATACAGGTCATAAGCCATTTGTGTGTGACATCTGCAGTAAGGCTTTCACAAGGGCAGATAGCTTAAAGACACACAAACTGATTCATACTGGTAGTAAACCATTTGTTTGCGACATATGCAGTAAAGCTTTCGCTTTGGCTGGCAAGTTGAAGGCTCACAGATTGGTTCATACTGGCCACAAAGCTTTTGCATGTGATGTGTGCCATAAGGCTTTTGCCTGGGCTTGTAACTTGAGGACGCACAAACTGCTCCACACCAACCCTAAGTCATTTGTTTGTGATATATGCAATAAGGCTTTTTCTTTTGCTTCTGGCCTAAAGGCACACAGACTGATTCATACCAGAGATATATCTTTTGTATGTGACATATGTAGTAAGGCTTATACCAGTTACAGTAACTTGACAAAGCACAAAGTGGTTCATACTAATCAAAAGCCATTTATGTGTGACATGTGTGGCAAGGCCTTTAGTGATGCTAGTAATCTAAAGAAGCATAAGTTGATCCACACTGGTCTGAAACCATTTGTATGTGAGATGTGTGGGTAAGCCTTTACTCAGGCAGGTCATTTAAAGAGACACAAATACATACATAATAGTCAGGAGTCATTTATGTGTGATGTTTGCAACAAGTCTTTTACTCTGGCGGATAATCTGAAAGCACATAAATTGATTCATAACAGAGCTCATAAATCATTTGTGTGTGACGTTTGCAGTAAAGACTTCATTGACCTGGGTTCCTTGAAGACACACAAACTGACTCACACTAGTCAGAAACAATTTGTATGTGATGTGTGCAGTAAGGCTTTTTCCAGTGCCAGTAACTTGAAAGCACACAAATTAATCCATACCAGTGATAAACCATTTGTGTGTGAAATTTGTGATAAGGCTTTTACTCAGGCTGGTGCCTTTAAAAAACTCACAAACTGATTCATACTGGTGTTAGACCATTCGAATGTGACGTGTGCAATAAAACTTTTACCCAGGCTGTTAGCTTGAAGACACACAAATTGATCCATAGTGGTCAAAAGCCATTTGTGTGTGATGTTTGTGATAAGGCTTTTACTGATGGGGGTAAATTGAAGAGACATGCATTGATTCATACTGGTGACAGACCATTTGCTTGTGACATGTGCAGTAAGACTTTTACTGATGTTAGTAACATGAACAAACATAAATTAATTCATACTGGAATTAAAACCCTTGTTTGTGACCTTTGCAGTAAAACATTTACTCAGGCTGTCACTTGAAGAGAGACACAAGTTGATTCATACTGGTCAAAAACCATTTGTCTGTGATGTTTGCAATAAGGCTTTTAATGATGGTGGTAACTTGAAGGCACACAAATTGATTCATACCAATCGTATGCCACCTGTTTGACATGAGCTTTGACTGATAATGCTCACTTCAATACAGTTTCAAAAAATAAATGAACTGGCTCTTTGAGGTTGCGGGGATGGGATGTTATTGCATCAACTGTCTTAAAGTTAAACTAACTGAAGTTCAGCTGTAAATCAGTGTTAAACTTCTTTCAAAGTCAGAAAAGAAACACAGTTTTTGGCACTTCTTTTTATCTAACATACATAGTTTATCTTTAACTGAAATGATCAAAGCAAGCAGTATTTTATTCATTAAATCTGATCCAAGTCACTTGCAATAATGAGGAATCCTTGCGCACTTAATTACTTCTACTTGTGGAGAATTGCAGGAATCATGATTGAGCTGTATTTTCCTTGCTCTTCGTGTTACTAGCTATTATTTGCTTATATGCATGGGTTCATGAAATCAGTCTGGTGGAGTTGTGCTTTGTGATGTTTTGAAATTGCAGTGTTGACCATGTAAAACAGAAATCACTGTCATAATCCAGGTTGCAAGAGAGTTGCAATTATAACATGCTTTTAAGTCTGTTTTGTGAGTGGCTAAGTAGTGCCATAACACTGAGGTATTGTATGTATCTTTCAGTATAAGTTGTTGTCATGCCATATGGAAATTTTTTTGTCAGTATTGCTTTTTCCTATTACACTCTTTGACTTGGCCTCATTTTATGTTGGTTCTGTTTTTACCTGTTGTTCTTTGCTTTGCCACTCATTCTCCTGTCTGTGGTTTATAAGGACTTCACTCTGTTTTTCTGCTCTCTCTTTTTATAACATTCCAATTTTTTTGTAAATCTGGTGACTAGGTACTAACACTGTTTATACTGACCACAGCATTAGCCTGTGTAGCTTTTCTTTTATTTAAATGTTTTTCATTATCTAAACAAAAAAGTTATTTCTAGATTCCATAAAGGTGGGATACCTGAGAGTATTGTCCTTACTGAGTAGTATCGCCCAGCGTGGGGAATGAGAGAGTTGGGGGGGGGGGGGGGGTGGGCGAGAGGAGGTAGGCCGATAAGAATGAAAGGCGCCACGCATCTACTATGACGCAAGTTTTTCCTTTGTAACAGATAGTGGAAGCCTGTGACTGGCACTGTTCTAAGAGGGAGAAAGGGGGAAGGGGGGGGGGGGGGGGGGGGGGTTGAGAGGGGAGAGTGGGCATAGATTTGAAATCTATTCTTGGTTTGGTGTTTTAGTGGGACCGATCGGATGGTTTTGTCAAGCATCACGTCACATGGTCTCAAATCGCTGAAATGTCTTCCAGCTTCTGATACATTGCTAGAGAAAACGGCCGCTGGTGGGGGCCTTAAACCCACCAAAGGATGCACTTCCAGTGCGTCCACTAAGCCTGCAGCTGTGCGGGCTGCCCAGGCAGAGGTCTGCCCCGAGACGGCTCCAAAGCCAAGACCATCTCCCAAAGGAGGCGCCCTGATAGTGGCTTTGAACGAAGTGGTGTTGGTGGAGTGCAAAGGAAAGCCTCTGCCAATGCCACCAAGATCATTAAGTTTGTCCCCTCCGGGGAAAAAGAAAATTACTGTACCACCAGACAGATTAAAAAAAGCTGAGCTCAAACTGCAGAATACCTTTGAAGCTCTGTATCATGAAGAGGATGAATAAAGTCCTCAGCCAAAATGGAAACAGTCTTGCATTGGAACTTCAGGGGACTGTATTCCAATTATGAAGACCTGCAGCTTTTGTGCCTTGAGGCTAGGCCTGTGCTAGTTTCACTGCAAGAAACTCTTCTGAGGCCTGATAAAACTTTTTTCCCTTTCTGGCTACAGCACCCTAGATCAACCTGCACAATCTGTGAAACATGGCGTTACTGGTGAGGTAGCCTCACTCATTCATAATTCTTGTCCTCTGTAGCCCAGTTACTCTTCAGACTCCACTTCAGGCAGTGGCAACTCGGGTTACTCTTCACAAAACAGTTACTATCTGTAGTCCTGTATCTAGTCTCCAAATGTCTGTGTCACCAAACAGGACCTCATTTCACTCTTGGAGCAGCTTCCTAGACCCTTTCATACTCTCAGGCGATTGAATGGTCACTCTCCTCTATGGGGAAGTGAGAGATGTTCACTAAGGGGTCTGCTTTTAGAGGAAGTGTTTTCAGAGCTTGATCTGTGTGTCTTGAATGGGAAAAAACGCTAACTTACTTTCACTCCTCTAATGGCACCACATCTTGTCTGGATCTTTCTGTTTGTGACCCTTCTTTGTTTCTGGATTTTGTTTGGGTTTTTTTTTTTTTTTTTTTTTTTTTTTTTTTTTTTTTGCATACGCAGGCTGATACTCCTGTGGGCACTCCTTGTATAGACAGGCAAGGATTAATCACATCTACCCAACAAAGGGAGTGGAGTTTTGTGTGTATGACCGTTTTTGATCCCACCATTAAGGCAGCCATTCTCCAACTTCGGGGAAGATTCAGGAGGTTGATGAGTGACCACTTTCCTGTGTGCTTTGGTATACAAATGTAGAGAGTGAGTCCTTACCAGAAACCCCCAATTTAAACAAAGCAGGTTGGGACCTCTTTGCCACTAGGTTTCTTAAAGATCTGGAAGAGGACAAGATCCTGCAAAGTGAAGGTCCAGCAAAGTCAACCATTCCCATGTCTTCCAAGAAGCCCCTAATGCCAAAAGTTCCTTGGTTCAACCCTGAATGCAAGAAAATTAACAAAGCCCGCAAAAGAGCTCAACGTTGGGTCTCCCACAGACCATCAATGCCCAATGTCTGAGCACATCAGAAACTGAGAGTAAAATCCAAACACATTTATAAAACCAGTAAACGTTTATCTTTGAAACATTTTTGCTCAAGTCTCATGTCCAAAACATTCAAGAAAAAAGTGTGGAAAATTATCAAGAAAATTAAAGGGAAGAACACCAGCCTCACTGTGAACTATTTAAAGTTTTCTGACTCTTTAATAACAGAGAAAAAAGCGGTTGCCAATCTGCTTGCTTCAACTATTGAAACAAATTCCTCTTCTTCTAACAAATCAGCCCGTTTTGTCAAAAACAAAGCCCTCAAAGGAAGATCACCCTGCAACTTTTCATCAGACAACATGGAAGAGTACAATCTTCCTTTCACTTTTGAATGAATTGAAAATCCGCGTTACTTTCTTGCAGCGATTCTTCTCCTGGAATAGACAAAATCCATGATAAACTTTTGACACATCTTCGGCAAAAAGGCCTAAACAGCATGCTACACATATACAACCATGTATGGACTACTGGATTCTTTCCACCTTCTTCGTGAAAAGCTCTCATCATACCAATTCCCAAACCTGGAAGACATCTTCCGAACCCATCAAATTACCATCCGATAACTTTGACCAGCTGTGTTTGCATACTGATGGAAAAAATGGTCAGTGCTACACTCATGTGGAAACTTGAAATGATGGCTTTCTGGCGAAAGAACAGTGTGGCTTCCGCAAACATCAAACTACAGTGGATCATTTGATCCGTCTGGAATCTACGCTTCGAAACGCCTTTCTAAATAAACAACATGCAGTGGCTATTTTATTTTACTTGGAGAAGGCCAACAATACCACCTGGAAATGTGGGATACTTTATGATCTCCATGATCTTGGTTTTCGGGGTCATCTTCCACTTGAACTCAACACTCAATTTTCTTAGTCACATGAAAAACCTAAAAACTTCTTGCCAGAAAGCTCTGAACATTCTGCGGTTGTAGCACACACTGACTGGGGTGCTGATAAGAAAACTTTGCTGCACCTCTACAGAGTCTTAGTCCATTCTAAACTGGACTATGGTTGTGCTGTGTACAGCTCTGCAGATCCTCTTACCTGAAACCCTTGGACCCTATTCACCATCAGGGCTTCGTCTCTGTCTTGGAGCATTCTGCACCACCCCTGTGTACAGCCTGTGTACAGCTGGTGAGGAAACCTCGTTATCCAACCACGGGCAGAAACTACTCTTGAACTACTATCTCAGACTGTTCTCTGAACCAGAAAGCCCTGTCTATGAATGTGTTTTTTAACCCTCAATTTCAAAAAATAATTTTTTTTTAAATCCCAACTGTATTCCTCTGTTTGATCTTTGTATGCAGCCTCATGCGCAGAATGCAGGTCCTGATCTAGGAGTTGTGTCTGACATCTCCAAGATTCCAGATAAGCCTCTGTGTACCATTTCCACACCAGAAATTCGTTTTGATCTTCCAGCTTTTCGCAAAGAATCTGCTGTTTTATTGTTGTTGTTCGTGGGTTGTTGTGATGGACCGTATTTCGTCCGGTCCCAAATTTTGGGGACACATTGACCAGAACAGGGAAACCTGTAAAACCAGTCGGCTTGTTTACCTGACTGCTACTCACCTGCGTTCTCTGCAAGTCAGGGAGCAAGCATTTCCTTTTCAGTCTCCGAAGAGCTACTGGCCGAGCAAGTTGTCCAGATGAGCCGAAGTGAGACTGGAGGTGCGTCCTCGCTGGCAGTCTGTCTGTATGTGTTGAGAGCTGATTTGAAGTTCGGGTTTGGATTAATGAAGTTGCTCTTTTTCTACAGGTGGTTGGAAACTTTACAGCTCTTGCTAAAGATCTCAAATATCTAATTGTTCTTTCGGTATATCTTATGATTTGACGAAACATAGAGTGACAGTAGAAAGTTGTTGTTAGTGAATGTGAGTCGTGTGGAGAATGGAGTCAGCAGAAAGAAGAAAGAATATGTATACTGATGCGTGATCAAAAAAAAAGTAATCAAGTTAAATCACTGTATTGGAAAAAAAAGTGTTGTTTATCTTTTTTCCCAAGAGCATCAATGATGTGAGAGTTCGTGAGCTCTGGAAGTGAGCAATGGAACTTATTGTGCATAAATTATCGGACAAGGTATGCTGATTCTTGTTGTGAAAAGATAAAAAGGGACGAACTGAAATCGTTTGTTGATATGTATTTAGACACATCTAGTGATGGTGGTGAACATTCTTTTGTTGATTAAAGGGACAAACGGAAATCGTTCCTTGAACTGTAATTTGACTAGTCTGATGATGATGTGATATGATAAAAACATTTTTTTCTCGATAAAATGGGACAAAAGGAATTTGTACCTTTGTGTGTAATAGTTGTATTCTTGGTACTTTGAAAAAGGGTTCCATGTGGAAATCCTTTCTCTCAAGGTAAACAATCATGGTGTTTAATCAAAGAAAATGTTCTGTTGTAATGCACCCACTGTATTGAAACTTTATAGATTCTGTTATGGGGGGTTTATTTCCCCAAGTTCCAGTGAAGTGTATCATGACTTTTAGTTACAAATAATGTGTTGGAAGTACGCGAGATAATCAAGGTAGTTATCAGTTCCCCAGGTGTCGGCGAAGCCCTGTGTCCAACCTGGAACTGACTGCCATCCGGGTGTGCCCAACCAGGGGGTCTCGACCCTGCCAGGGTATGGAGAGGCTGACCGAGGGTCAGTAGATGTCGCGTGTGCACTGCCAGCCAGATGTGGGAGGCAGCATGAGCCCAGCCGCCATCTCTGCCCTGTGAGGGGGGTGTTGAGAGGTTGTCTGTGAGGTCAGCAATGAGCCATGTGTCAAAGGGCTTCAGAGTTCATCAGGACGACAACTTGTGTTTCTTTTGGTGTGTGAGAGACCCTGGAAGGACTCCTCGAACTGCTCCTGTGAGTGACTTATGACCTTTGTGAGAACTGTGTGAAAAGGGCCAGATGCAACCAAGTGTATAGACTGTGTGACACTGCTGTGGGTACCAGCCTGGCCTGTGTGAAAAGGAATATGTTATTGTGACAATATTGTATCTAGTGTTGCTGTGGCGTAAACTAGTTATTATACCTGTTTGATATTATTATGTTGTTGCTTTGATTTGATGGTTCAGGCAATAAAAGAAAAAAAAGTAGAAACTTAACTTGTTGCCTGGCTAACTATGTATGTGTGGTGTGGGGTGTGTGTAGGGAAAAGTGTTACACGCATCCAAATGTCTTCAGGTGAGAGTCAGACAGCGAAACATGCACCGCAGACCATCCGTAACATCCGGTGATCCTGTCTTGTAACATCTGGTGACCCCGTAGTTTAAACTTTCTTTTGGCTAGTGAATTCAAAACGGTCTTAGTGGTAGGATTTGTTTTTGTGCCTGTGTAGTTGCCCTGATTAATAACAGTAGGGTCATGTTCACAGACTTTCCTTGTGAACAGTTGAGTTGTGTTGTACTGGTTTGTTGTATGACTGTGTCTAATTTCTTCCCGTCTCCAGCGTAATTGGATATCTCCTTTTGTATAGTTTCTGGAGATACAAGGGCCTAGTTTCTTCCCTCCTTTGTGGGCTTTGGTTTTCATTACCTTCAGTTACCTCTCTGATTATTTCTGTTTCTATCTTTACTTGGGGATTGTGTGTTGCTTCTTCAGCATTCTTAGCATTCTTTTCTTTTGAATGAGTTAGTGTGCAAATGGCTGTCTTGAACCATTTTAAAAAAAATTATTGGTTATTTTGAATGCTTATTGTTGAAAAAAAAAAAAAAAAAAGCACACACACACACAAATCTGATGATATTCTGTTATTATTGTTGTGCCATTGCTTGATTTATGCTTGTGATTTCAGATAAAATCTTGGGAATTATTTTCCGACGACAATATGATGGTTATTTTGTAAGTGGTGTACACAATGTCTTTCAGAAAGATTTTTGTGACACTTTTTTGTTGTTGTTGAAGTATCTGAAAGTGATTTTGTGCCAAAGATAATTTGTACAGAACATCCATACTTAATATTTTCATTCATTTTGTCTTTCAAGGTGTTTGAACTTGGATTTTGTGTTCAGTTTTGGTCATGTTTCAGGGGGCCGGAATAGCTCAGTTGGTAGAGCGCTAGACTCGTGATCGTGGGATTGCAGGTTCGAATTTCGGTACAAGTTGATTTTTTTTCCCTCGCGAGTTAACATTGGTTCTGACTCCATTCCCCATACAGTCCTTCGAATGAGACTATAAACCGAGGTTCGTGTGTGAACACATGCACAACATCTTGAGCACATGTAAAATCCCATCACCAACTTTCGGAAGAGGAGGCCAGTTTGGCTGTTGGTATGGATGATGACACGTTACACATAGCATGCACCTCCCCAAAACTGGAGTATGGCTGCCTTAATGGCAGGATAAAAAATGGTCATACACACAAAATTCCACTACCTGTCTATACAGGCAGTGTCTGCAGGAGTATCAGCCTGCGTAAGCAGAAAGAAAAGAAAGAAACAAAGAAAATTATGTTTCAGTAAACATAAAATATTGTAAATTTTGCTGTGTATTTCATGCTAGTCCAAAGAGCTTGTTCGTATTTCTTTTAGAATGTGTTTAGTAAAACCAGTTATATGTTGTTTATTGTAAATGTACTTGTGCAGTTGTGATTTTCCTTATGGAAACATTTCAGACTGGTTGGAATCCCGTGCCGGATGGAAAGTTTTGTTATCAGGTACCATTTAATGTTTGTATTTTAAATTAGTTGCGGCTGACGGTAGGTTGGATGGTGTATTTTACATAGAGAAAAATGTAAATGCCATTCTTGTGTTGTTTTTTTTTAAATAACTTGATATAGATTTCCTGTATGAATAGAAAATTTTCTTATATTGTGCTTTATATTTTACATTTCTTTTGGTGTTGAAATAAAACATTTTGACTGGATTCCTTTGTTTTTTTTTGTTACATGTTGCATGTCAGTGCTAAAATAGTTAAGTGATACCAAGATGACTGGAGTGATGATAGAAGCTGTAATACATATCAGCACTGAATGTATTTTAGACTGCAGCAGTAGGTTTTATCTTTGGAAATAATGCATTGCATTGTATCTTCTCATAACTCTCTCTCTGTCTCTCTCTCTCTTTGTTTGTTGGTTTGTTGTTGTTGTTGTTGTTGGGGGGGGGGGGGGGGGGTATAACCAGAGACCTGGAAGCCTGCAGCGTCTGAAGTGAATGCATTTAAGACAAACTATGTAAGCATAATTCTTTACTGTACATGTGGGTGTTTTAAAGCATCATCAGGGTTTGACTTAGTCTCTTTAGCACCAACACTGGATGCTTTAAAATATCAGGAGGATTTTTCCCCACTAAGGATCAACTTCATGTCTCTTTCATCGTTTTATGTAAATCAGGTCTGTTATGAGGTGGTGTGACTCCATACCGCTGAATATCAAGATTTTCAGTCACAGTGCAGTATCAGTTAACATCGACAGAATGAACATTAGTGCATGAGAATGATTTGAACAGATCTATTGTGATGGTCAGGTAGGACAATATCTCAATCACCTAGTCTCATGACTTCCATCTACAACCTTTTACCGTCTTACAGGATTTGTGATGTGTTGATCTATTGTTTAATTGTTGGGAAGGTAGGGTCCCCCCCCCCCCCCCTTCCCGCTTCCTCCTCCTGAGCAAGGGTGTGATGAGTAGGTGTGAAGAAGAGGAGGAAGGGTTGGTGAGGTCTCTACCTATGATATGAAAATGAATCAACCTTGTCTGGACATGCCTGAAATTATCTGGCTTGAATAGTCAATGATTTATTGGTGTACTTGTTTGTTTTTGATTGATCCTTCCGCTACATTACCCAAATGCTGTTCATACTGGTTCCTTTCACACAGCTACACTCTGATTTGCCCTTGTGCAGCAGCGCCACTGGCAGTCTACAAGGAGCAGCGCGATGTCAGATTCATTGTCGACCTGTAAGAAGAGACTGTGCTCTGCCGCCAAGTTATTTTTGGTGGTTTTGTGTGGTGCCTGTCCTGATCCAACATGCACAGGACGCCACAACATGCTTAGCCCCTAGTTGTCAGTGGTCATTTCTTATTCACAGAGTCAACACTTAACTCTGTATGCGAAATTTGTTTTTCGTAAAGAGAAAAATCTGCTCATGTTAGAGAAACTGGGCACCAAAAATTGACGATTTTATCACTTAATATCTGAATGGACTGGGTGAAATGTTTATGTGTATGTCTGCCTCTGTTAGAGAGAGTGAAGAAGTGCATGTGTGCATCTGTTCATAAGTATCAGTCTTCTTCAGTTTATCAGATTCCCTTTGCATTGTGCCGCCATCCATGTTAAGCATGCCTCAAAATGATGAAAGACAGGACACACACACACACACACACACACACACACACACACACACACACACACACACACACACACACACACACACACACACACACACACACACACACACAGAGAAAAAAAAAATCCTCATGAAATGTCATTCCTTTCTTGTCTTCTGCCTCAGCTATTTGGGCTTTGTCCCCTCAACTTAAGCAACATTCAACTAACGAATTACATTGACACCCTCCCCACTCCACCCCTTCTAAAAAGGCCACACAACTTATGACGTACATGGAATATGTGAACCTTCAATGGTAGTAAGATGGCTTACAGCTTGGCTTACCAGAACTGCGGCTGTTTTATCTTCATCTTCATCCATTAAACGTCCTCAGATATCATATTGACTATTCTGACGTTTTATGCTTTGATGTCAACAGTTAGGTCATTTTGTTTTCCTTTTAGACTCTTTAGTAACTTGTATGTGGAATGCGTTACAAAAATAGTATGACAGGTTGGGGGGGGGGGGGGGGAGTGTGGGTGTGTCGAGCACCAAAAAATGTACTGACATACTCTAGCGTATGTTGTTCTAATTTGAAAATATATACTGAAGTCCTGAGTTGCTAAACAAACGTAACTTAACGCAAAGGGAACGAACTGAGATGTGTTAGTCTTCTTCTTTCCATAGAGTGTCCACAATCATTAAGTCGATTATTCTGACACTTTTGTATGTATGACCGTTTTTTATCCCGCCATTAAGCAGCCATACTCCAGCATCTGGGAAGGTTCATGCTATGTGTAACGTGTCATCCATACCAACAGCCAAACTGGCCCGCTCTTCTGAAAGTTGGTGATGGCCCTGGATTTTACGTGTGTGCAAGATGTTATGCGTGCGTTCACACACGGAACCTCGGTTAATAATCTCATTCGAAGGACTGTACGGGAAATGGAGTAGGAACCAATGTTACCTCCGAGTTGGAAAATCCCCCAGTACCGAAACGGCCTGGCGGAGATTCGAACCCACAACACCAAGATTACGAGTCCGGCGCACTACCAACTGAGCTATTCCAGCTAGTCTTACCCGGAGAGGACAAGAACACACACACACACACACACACACACACACACATTGAAAACAACAGCAACAACCAACCAACCAGCCGACCAACATACTGTTTTGTGAATGTATTGATTATTTAAAGAATACAGTCTTGCATATGGATGAGTAACGTGTGCTGCTGGAGCCAAAGATGCGGTCATTCCGTTGATGTCTCTTGGGAAGTGTCCCCATGGTAACCATCAAGGGAAATAAGTCTTTAAGTTACTGACCAACATCAATAAAAACAAAGCTACTGGTCCTGATCGCATTCCTGACAAGCTCTTAAAATTATGTGCCAATGAGCTGACTGAGGTATATACCAACTACTTTTCCAAGCTTCACAAGACCAGGGAGTAATACCTGATGAGTGGTGAGATGCTAGCATTGCCCCTTTATTTAAAAAGGGTGACCAAACAAGAGCAGAGAACTATAGACCTGTATCCCTTATATCATATCAGCAAAATTACTTGAACACATAATATATAGCAGCATAATGGACCATCTTGACAAACATAACTTCTTAAATAATGCCCAGCATGATTTTAGACAGCGAAGGAGTTGTGAGACTCAACTTATAACAACTCCCAATGATTTTAATAACTGTCTTAACAACAGACAGCAAATAGATGCAGTTTTATTAGACTTTTCTAAAGCCTTTGATAAGGTTGACCGTGGGGGCCTGCTGCTTAACTTAGAAACACATCGGCATTGGCAGTTCTTTGGTAGAATGGTCTAGATCATTCCTCGTTGGGAGAACGCAGAAAGTTGTGGTAGGGTCATCATCCCATTGTAAACCAGTCTTGTCAGGTGTACCACAGGGAACTGTTCTGGGGCCCCCTTTTTTTAATTTATATAAATGACATAAGTAAATCTCTCTCCAGGAACTACTATAAGGCTTTTTGCAGATGACAGCTTAGTATATAAAACAATCAGAAGCAAGAATGATGCATTCTACAAGAAAATCTAAACGCTTTACAAGAGTGGGAAAGAACTTGGAAAATGGAATTTCATCCCCAGAAGTGCAAAGTGTTGCGTATATGTAATAAACGATCACTAACTAGATCAGAATAATCTATTCACAACACTATTCTGAAAGAAACAAATGCTGCAAAATATTTAGGCATGATTATAGATACTCGTCTCTAATGGAAAGATTTAGTATGTAAGAAAACAAACAACACCTTAGCTTTCTTATACAGGAATATCAACGACTGCCCCCAAAAGGTTAAGGGATGACTGCTACAAAACACTGGTTAGACCAGTACTGGAATATGGTTGCTCAGTCTGGGATCCTTACAATCTAAAGGACATTGATAACCTCGAAAAGATTCAGAAGGGAGCAGCACAGTTTGTAACAGAGAACACTAGGAAAAACATGAGGAAATTAGAATGGAAACCCCTAGAAGAGAGAAGAGCTTTTATCAGACTTACTATCTTCTTCTTCAAGGCAGAGCTAAACTTATTGATATCGCAATGAAACAACTGGTATTGAATAAAAGTAGCACCAGGAGTGGCAGTCAATCTTATGCCACACCTGCATCAAATATTGACAGCCATTTACATTCATTTTATCCTAGTTATGTACGGCTGTGGAACTCACTGTCGGGTGCCATCAAGATTGCCACAAATGCAGTCTCATTTAACAATCAAATTGATATGACGGTCTTGAGATCTGCATATTGACTGATTTTTCTATTTTAACTTCCCCAGATATTTTATGGTTACATGGGCCTGAACCTGGCCATTGCTTTTAACTTTTCGAATATCGTGTGCGACCCCTTGTTGCCAAATTTTGCTCCAGGGGCCAATAGGCTGAGTCGCACTTTATGTTATTTTATTTTATTTTTTAACATGCATGTTGGTGACTTACTCGTTTTTTTGAGTGAACCAGTCTTTTAGGAAGAAGAAGAAGGATTGCCAGAAATGAATGTGTGTGGCATTTGTTAATCTTTACACAAACCAGTCAAACAAAAGCAAGGGAAGGGGAAAAGCGTACTTGGGAAGATAGTGCAGCAAATATTTCCTTGATCCTTATGAAAATGAACTCAACAAAGGTTTGTGAAAGGAGTTGGTTGGAAGGAGGAGGAGGAGGGGGGGGGGGGGGGGGGGGGGGGGGGAGGAGGAGTAGAAATGGGATGAAATGGAGGATGTTAAAGTATGAATATTAAGTCCTTCACTGACAGCAATGGGAATGATTGTGTTGACGCCTGTCAAGATTCGACTGTTTATCTCCAGGGTGAGAACTCTTCAGTGGACATGACTGGTTATGGTTATAACAGTCAACCCATGGTATCTGATATAGAACACACACACACACACACACACACACACACAGCACAGCACCACACAATACAAGCACAGCACAGCACAGCACTAATATATACACTTAGGTGAATGGATCACTACAAACATCTTCCCAGAGCAGTAAACACGCCCATTTATCTGTTCTCCATAGATATTGAATCACATTTTATTTTATTATAAACAATACACTTCACTTGCCTGTGAGGCTAGGTGTTGGGGGTTTCTTTTCTTCTTTCTTTTTTTTTTTTCTTCTTTTTTTTTAGTGTTGTTGTTGTTGTTTGCTAGTAATGTGGTAAGTTCACACACACACACACACACACACACACACACTTACACACACACACGAGCGCGCGCGCGTAATTATTTGATACCCATGGTAAGCGTTCTGCATACGGCAATGAATCTAACTGAAATCCAGCAGGCTGTGTGTGTGTGTGTGTGTGTGTGTGTGTGTGTGTGTGTGTGTGTGTTCTTTAATTGCTAAACTCAGACTCAACCGTTACGATAATGCCATTGTGTGCACGTATTAATCTGATATTCGGTACCAGTCGGGCGCATAGTATATACGAACCTCGGGCACGAGTTGATGCACATAGCCTAGCTTAGCCGGAAAAGAGCGACTTATCACGTCATGACATACAGCAGCAGGGGTCGTTGGAGGGCTGTCTGCCGATTAACTTTGCCGACGAATATGAAGGTCTTGACCCTCTGTCTTCAACGCATGTAAAAGTAAGTTTCTTACAAACGATTTATCTGCCTTATACAGATTCTTTTAAAGGAAAGAAGATAGGGGAGAAGACTTGTGCTTTCCTTTATCGATTGAACTCAGGAAGGAGAAGATAATCCCACTGTACCCACTCTGAAGCACATTGAACTGGGTCTGTTTCATAGATGTAAATGATTTATTAGAGAAGATTTGTTCAAGATTATAAGGTTTTGATCGGCAATAGAGATATTGACTGAAAAAACACTAAAGAAAACCTGGGAACGAACGCTTTAAAGAGAAAACAAAAAGTCTTGTAAACTATAATCTCAAAGTCAATAGAGCAACTTTAAAAACGCAAGAGAGAGAGAGAGAGAGAGAGAGAGAGAGAGAGGGGGGGGTGTCAAATATTGTTGAATGCAACCGGAAGACTCTGATGCCAGGATGCAAACGTATACACACGAAAAATGCAATAATCTCAGAGTGGCCGTTGAAACGGTTTCTCTCTCTCTCTCTCTCTCTCTCTCTCTCTCTCTCTCTCACACACACACACACACACACACACACACACACACACTGTGTGTGTGTGTGTGTGTGTGGAAAATGTGTGAGTAGCATCAGCAATCTTTATAGCCGCAGTGATGTATCAATCTTTATAGCCGCAGTGATGTACCAATGTAGAAATGCACTTATCACCACCCCCACCCCCCATAAACACACAAACACACACACACACGCGCACCCCACACACACACACACACACACACACACACACACACACACACACACACACACATTAAATAAGTTGGCTCTTCACTGGAATGAACCTCTTTAAATTGTTTTTTTTGCATCGCACACACACACATTAAATCGCACACACACACACATTAAATAAGTTGGCTCTTCACTGGAATGAACCTCTTAAATTGTTTTTGCATCTTCCACCTCCACCCCATCCCTATCCCCCCCAACTCTCTCCACTTCCTCATCTCTCTGAGTATGAAATATTGCATATCATCAAAATGGACAGCCTCAGTGTTATCCATAAAATCTGGAGAATGATGTGTGTATAAAGTGGGGGCACAGGCCCATTAAAGATAACTCTTACACTAGTTACAGCCTGTCCCCATTTCAGAGGCAAGGGCAGTGTTCTGGTCAGTGGTAACATTCATGTTCTATTGGCTCTAAGAAAGATTGATATCCTTGTATTTCTACAAAACCATGTCTACCAAGATTTGTAGTTTATGGTAACTGATATAGGTTACACCTTAAAGGATAACAGGTAAACATAATAACAGACACAACAAAATTGGTGCACTGGCCAAGCTGCCCTGAACAGATGTGTTACTGAGATCTCTGTTTGCTTTATAACACACAATGGTATATAGCAAATGAACTTGGATATAATCCTATTGTTTTCTTTTCCTTTCTTTTTTTTTTTTTTTCAATTTAAGAAGTATGAATATTGAAAGAAATCAAGCCATCTGTACCAGTCACTGTTAGATTTTGACAGGACCAGCTTGTGAAGAAAAGTTTTCAGAATTGGTAATGGAATTTATTTCTTGTGACCTCTGTCCACACGTACTTACACATATGTAGAAGTGGCTGGATAATTTTACTGATGTTTGAAACATTTTCACTTTGGCATGCATTTTTGCATAACTGATTGGTGGGAATTAACACTAATAACAGTCAAAACGTGTGCATAGGAGGTGGCTGTCAGCAGCTGATTCTTCTGCAGATGGGTGGACCTGATTGTGACAGCTGTCACTATCATGCCAACTGTGCGATGATGTCAGAAAACTAAACAAGAGACCAGATAATGTGGTGTACAAATGAAAAATTACATTGTTTTAATTGCATAAATGTCTTGTGAATTGTTATATATTTTAGACACTCTAAGTCTAAGGTTGCAAAATTATTTCTCCAAATTTTAGACAATGTCATAATGATTTCATGAATATGTGTATGTGTGTTCACTGTTGAAATATATAGCTTCAGAACAAGTCAGAAGTATAAGTCTTTTATGTAAAGTGTGATACATTTGATTTAAGATATTGTGATTGCTCCTCCTCTGATCAGCTGACGGTGTGGAAGATAAAGGCAGGGATAAATGTTGAAAAAGCAGGACCATACTGGTTGACACAGGAGCAGTGGTCAGGTATGTGGTAACATATACATTCTATTAGCTCTGGAAAAGAGTGACATTCTTATGCTTTGATGAAACCCATGTCTACCAAGATTTGTAAACATAGAGAATGAACTGTTCATGGTAACTGAAATGGGTTCCATCAGAAACGATCAACAGTTGACAGTTGCAACAAATACAAGAAACCAGTGCACTGGCCATGCCCAGAACAGCTATACTGAGGTCTGTGTCTACTTTCTACTTCAGCACATAATGATAAAGGGCAAATGAGGTCATATACAATGAGACTTCAGACTATAAACCCAGGTTCCGTGTGTGAATGCACGCATAACATCTTGCACATATGTAAAATCCCATCACCAACTTTCGGAAGAGAAGGCCAGTTTGGCCGCTGGTATGGATGACACGTTACACATAACATGCATCCTGTGTGAGAGAAATGGAAAGAATGAAGGAAGTAAGGAAATTAAGGAAATATTGACTGGATGACAGGGGAAACGACAGAATGAAACGCCAGCTGGCAGCTCTTCAGTCGGCACTACCCAGATAGGAGCCCGTTGTGTAAACGAGTGTGGATTGTAAAGCGCTTAGAGCTTGGTCTCTAGCCGAGCAGAGGCACTATATAAGTCTTCATAATATTAATAATAATAATAATACAGTCCCACAGCATTTCCTTTTCTTTACAGAATCTAGTATACATATCTCGTTACCTCAGAATGAGAATCATTTCAGCCAGTTTATGTCAAGGAAAGACGGTGGGGGGGGGGGGGGGGGGGGGGGGGGGGGGGGGGGGGGGAGGGGGGGGCTGACTTTAAACTTTGGTTACAAAACCAAGCAGTGCTGTACCATGTATGGGGACACCTTAGGAATGGGCTTTGTCTAATTCATATCACTTGGTGCCATACACTGTGATACAGTGTGAATGGAAAGGGGACCTTGCCGGAAAAATAATCAAGTGACAGTTTCTAAATGAATACTTTTTTTTTTTAGAATATGTAAGCTTTTTTTTTTTTTTTTTTTTTTAAGTATATCCAACTGTATAAGATGATAACTTCTGCACACAGTAAAGAAACAGGGTTTGATGGCTGCCTTATCTACAAAAGCAGGTGTCAGATATTACAGATAAAGAGTGTTTGATGAAAAAAAAAGAATATTCATATGATACACAGATAGAATATATCAACAGCCTGTCACATTGAAGGACAGGCAAACTGGTACCAAAGATCCTGACTGAGTTTCAGTTTCATCAAGGAGGCGTCACTGCATGCAGACTAGTCCATTGGGGCTACACCACAGTGGCTAAGTTTTGAGAGCACGCTGCACATGATTTAAAGCTGATGGATAAATGAATTAACAACTAAGATGAGAGAATTAAAGAGAGAGGGTCTCAGGCTACGACCGAGCAGATGTCTGACCTACGCATTAGCCAAATGCGCTGGTCAGACCATGAGTGCCCACCTAACATTAGTTGTGCCTTTAAAAAAAAAAAATTATTGTACGAGTGTGCAGTGAATGTACACGCGTGTGTGTATGGATGTGTGGGCAGGGGCCCACATGTGTGTGCAAGCGCATGCGTGTGTGGATAATGTGTGTACTTCGCATGCATGAGTGTGTGAACTAGAGCATTGGCATGAACTTTTCACCCCAGAAGGAGGAGAGTGCATGAACAATGATTTGGTTAAAAATGGTCCTTGATACAGGTGTCCTGTGTGAAAGATGTGAAAGAACAAGGGAGAGTGGAGCTGGTCAAGAGCAGGACATGCACCCTTTTCTGTTGTTGCTAGCTCTGACATGGGCAGAAGGAGAGAGAGGGGTGGGGAGAAGGACTGGCAAGAGAAAAAGTGGAGCAAGGCCAGGGCAGGGGGAGGTTTAGAGAGGCAGGAGGAAGGGAGGGGGTGGTTGAAAGGCAGAGGAAGTGAGCAGAGGAATGGCGCGCAGTAGGAAGTGGACGTCACAAAACAGGGCGCAGTAGGAAGTGGACGTGGACGTCACAGAAGACTGTTATACATGGCACAGTAGAAAGTGGACATCACAGAAGACTGTTATACATGGCACAGTAGAAAGTGGACGTCACAGAAGACTGTTATACATGGCGCAGTAGAAAGTGGACGTCACAGAAGACTGTTATACATGGCACAGTAGGAAGTGGACGTCACAGAAGACTGTTATACATGGCACAGTAGGAAGTGGACGTCACAGAAGACTGTTATACATGGCGCAGTAGAAAGTGGACGTCACAGAAGACTGTTTTTACATGATGTAGTAGAAAGTGGACGTCACAGAAGACTGTTTTACATGGCGTAGTAGAAAGTGGACGTCACAGAAGACTTTTACATGGCGTAGTAGAAAGTGGACATCACAGAAGACTGTTTTACATGATGTAGTAGAAAGTGGACGTCACAGAAGACTGTTTTACATGGCACAGTAGAACGTGGACATCACAGAAGACTGTTTTACATGGCGCGTAGTAGAAAGTGGATGTCACAGAAGACTGTTTTACATGATGTAGTAGAAAATGGACGTCACAGAAGACTGTTTTACATGATGTAGTAGAAAGTGGACATCACAGAAGACTGTTTTACATGGCACAGTAGAAAGTGGACGTCACAGAAGACTGTTTTACATGGCGTAGTAGAAAGTGGACGTCACAGAAGACTTTTACATGGTGTAGTAGAAAGTGGACGTCACAGAAGACTGTTTTACATGATGTAGTAGAAATGGACGTCACAGAAGACTGTTTTACATGGCATAGTAGAAAGTGGACGTCACAGAAGGACACTGGCGATGGAGGTGTGGACTTCCCCGGTACATGTATGCCTCTCACCAGTCCAGTCCAGAATTGTTCTTCATGGTGGAGTGGAGTGGACGTTCCAGGGGCAAACTGATCACATGAAAAGTACACTTTCCTGGTAGAAACATGTATTACACCATCACTTCTATATAGCACAATAGATGAACTGACTGTGGAGGAGTGGATTCTCCTGGTATAGCCATGTATCGTACCATCACTTCTGTTGTTTACGAGTGTTCTGCATGCATAGTGGGGAGTGGACATTTGAGAGGCAAATCGACCATGGAGGAGGGGAATGCTAATAATACTTCTATGCACTTATGAGTTACTATGGATAAAGAACTATGAAAATTCCTGGACTGGCTTAATGCACGTCATGGCACCTACAAGCTAATGTCAAGGGACAAGAAAAATGATGACGAGACAATTTCAGTAAAATATGGGATGCTTTGTTTCACAGACACAGCAGCAGCCATCATCCTTGAAGGAGGAACCAGGAGGTCAGCCCTCAGTAGTTTCCACCACAGCGCAGCCCATGTCTGTCAACACTGGTGGATCACCGCTGCCTGTGTGCAGAAGTCCTGTGTGTCAGTGTTGTTCTGCCTCCTTCGTCTTCCTCTGCAGTCTGGATCTGCACATGGCGTGCATTCATGGTGTGAACCTGCATGCTGGGTCCTTCACACCTCACAGCTCTGATGCAGAAAACTCTAGCAGAGTCCCCATGGAAAATGTCGGTGACCTCAGTGACGTGAACGTTGTGGACACAAAAACCAAGAGACGGCGGACGAGGATGATGATGTCAACCAAGATGAGAAGAAAAAGGGCAAGATTCATGCCTGTGACATTTGTCAGAAGGCTTTCTCTTGGCTCAGTGACTTAGAGAAACACAAAGTGATGCATACCGATTCTAACGCATCGATGTGTGACGTGTGTGACAAAACATTTACTAGGCCTAGTCATTTGAAAGTACACAAATTGATTCATACAGGTCATAAACCATTTATATGTGACATATGCAGTAAGGCTTTCACAAGAGCAGATAGCTTAAAGACTCACAAATTGATTCATACTGGTCATAAGTCATTCGTGTGCGAGATATGCAGTAAAGCTTTCACTTTGGCTGGCAACAACTTGAAAACGCATAAATTAGTTCACTCCGGTCATAAAGCTTTCGCATGTGATGTATGCAACAAGGCTTTTACTTGGGCTTGTAGCTTGAAGACACACAAACTGATCCATACCAATCCTAAATCATTTATTTGTGACATTTGCAACAAAGCTTTTTCTTTTGCATGTAATCTAAAGACACACAAACGGACGCATAGCAGGGATGTATCTTTCGTGTGTGACATATGTAACAAGTCTTATAGCAATGACAGTAACCTGAAGAAACACAAACTGGTTCATAAAAATCAAAAGCCATTTATGTGTGACATATGTGGTAAGGCTTTTACTGATGTAAGTAACTTGAAGAAACACAAATTGATTCATACTGGTCATAAACCATTTGTGTGTGAAATGTGCGGTAAGGCTTTTACTCAGGCTGGTCATTTGAAGAGACACAAACTGATACATCTCCATCAGAAGTCTTTTGTTTGTGATGTGTGCAATAAATGTTTTACTTTGGCTGATAATCTAAAAGCTCATAAATTGATTCACTCAAGAGCTAATAAATCATTTGTGTGTGATTTGTGCAATAAAGATTTCATTGATGCTACTTCATTGAAGACACACAAACTGAGTCATACTAGTAAGAAACAGTTTGTATGTGATGTGTGCAGTAAGGTTTTTACCAGTGCCAGTAATTTGAAGGCTCACAAACTTGTCCATACCAATGAGAAACCATTTGTGTGTGACATGTGTGACAAGGCTTTTACCCAGGCTGGTGCCTTAAAAACGCACAAACTGATTCATACTGGTCTCAGACCATTTGTGTGTGACGTATGTGACAAGACTTTTACTCAGGCTGTCAGCTTGAAGACACACAAATTTATCCATAGTGGTCACAAACCATTTGTGTGTGATATGTGCAATAAAGCTTTTGCTGATGCTGGTAACCTGAAGAGACACACATTAATTCATACTGGTGACAGACCATTTGCCTGTGACATGTGCAGCAAGACTTTTACTGATGTTAGTAAATTTGAACAAACACAAACTGCTTCATACTGGTGTTAAACCCTTTGTTTGTGAGCTGTGTAGTAAAACGTTTACTCAGGCTGGTCACTTGAAGAGGCACAAGTTGATTCATACTGGTCAAAAACCATTTGTCTGTGATGTTTGCAATAAGGCTTTTAATGATGGAGGTAATTTGAAGACACATAAATTGATTCATATAAATCATAGGCCACCAGTTTAGGTAATGTTCTACTGATGTGGGTTTCTGATTATGCGTAAACTGCCCCCTGAGGTTTCAGGGAGCCTTGCAGAGCAGCATCTCAGCCTTCTTGAAATCTACCTTGGTAATATTCCCTCTCCTGTCACTGTCTTTGCTTCTTGTTATTCTCATCTTTATTTCCCATTGCCAGCTGTTCTTGTGACCTATTCTTCTGTCATCACATGATAGGTTTTGTGTTTTCATTTTGTTCCTTTTGTTTTAACCCATTTATGCTGAAATTTTAGTAAAATGTCTGAACACGGTTTGTTTTAACTCAGGAAAAACAACAGCAAGCATATTTTTCAATTTTAAGCCATCGTTTTAGATTTATGATGCAAAATATGTACGTCCCATACTTGGGACGCTAGGACTGAACGGGTAGGGGTTTTAGATCCCAAGCTTACATAAGAAAAGTGACTTCATGGTGAAAAATCTGGGGTTTATTCCAGCAAATAAATGAACTGAAACCAGAAACAAGAACCATCTATAATAAACGAAACATTTTGCGTCAATCAAATGAAGTAACTGGTTGATTTTTATTTTCACTTGGTACTCTAGCTTGAAGAACACCAAACAAAAAAAAAAATCAAAACAAAGACGCAGAAATCTTTTTTTTTTTTCAGTGAAAACAACTTGGAAACATCTATGTGGAGCACAACAGAGAATCATTTGACCTTCACTTGACATGGAAGTCTTTGAAGCACCTGTCCTGCACCCCAACGTCACATTTCAGGCGCTTGTGTTTGGTCTTCATTCCGCACTGACCACATCGCAGCTGAGTGGGTGAGGGGCTCACAAGTTGATCCATCCTGTCAAACCTGACACTATCAGGGACATGCTTGTCCAGGGATGCTGGTCGACCCCGCCCAGGACGAGAAGCATCAGAACGGGACCTGGGCGTGAGCAAAGATACACCTTGGCTACTGCACGTCGAAATGCCAACAGATCCAGGTTCTTCTTCCTGTGTGCTAGGGTCTGCCTGTAAAGATGCCGTGCCTGCTGAACAGCAAGGTCCAGGCAGTAGATGAACAGTGGCCACCACCACTTCTTGCTGCGGATAGCCACTCTGTATTTCTCAATGTTTTGATCCATCCTGTCCACTCCACCCATTGTCTTATTGTAATGTTGGATGAGGAATGGCTGCGGCAAATCCACTTTCTTCTTCTCAGAGTGTCACCACCGTCATGCTGTGCTGATTGGAAGAACACCAATTTTGTTGGACACAACATTTACTATGCTGTTGTCATTCCATCGAACAACTATTAAACCTGACTTAACATCAGTGGCATGGTTGTATGTTCCTCGTGTAGTCTTCTCCATTTCCTTTGTGGTCTTGAGCGGGCAGTGTTCCAGACTGTTGGCACGAATTGTTCCTGTGCATGCGATCTTCTTAGTCAGGCAGTCCACAAGCTTCAGAGAAGTAAAGAGATTGTCAAAGGTCAGGTGAAAGGAGCACTCCTCTGGAGCTCAGCAATCAAATCAATGACCACTGATCCTCCCATTCCCAAATTAGGGTACTGGGTTTGTCTCCCATGGGCTCCTTGGTATGGCTCAAACTGAATGCAGTATCCCAAAGGTGTGCACAGAACCCAGAGCTTGAACCCAAAGCAAATAGGTTTGCTCTTATGAACTGTTTCGCCAAAAGCCTGCCAAAGTATGGGACCATTGACTCATCTATGCTGAGATCAGGTGTCTGGAAACAACGAAAATACTCCAGAAACTTCTCATTCGATGCAGTCATCAGAGGGCGGACTTTTGCCATCTTGTCATCCTTGTTGAGTTGAGTTTGCTACGGGCTCAGTTGGGAAGACTGGGACCACACAGTCGAGTTTCATCCACTTAATGGATGCGTTTCTGAGAGTGTTGCTCAAATTTCCTGACCAGCACTGCAGGTGCCTGTATCTCTCAGGCCTGGTTGACGCCGGGATATATTATGAAAGGAAGCGTAGAGTACAGGCCTGTCATGTAGTCTCAGACCGAAATGGAAATCTGTAGCATCATCCTAATCGTCCTCATTCTCATCGATCAGCATTTAAAAAAAAAAAGATGTCTCAGGTTCTGTGGCCCTTCATGCCCTGCTCTCATGGTGACCTCGGTTTCGATGTGTCCTCTCCATGTCTGTGGTCTTGGTTTGGTTCCGTCGGAGTCACCGGTATCGGCGAGTCCATGGGGGCTGTCGTTGGACGGATGTGGTGGCGCCCTCCGGAGGGAGAGCTCACTCACGCCGGCTCCGCGACTAAGCAATTATTGTCGTCAGTAGGGGGCTTAGTAGGTGGTGTCCTGCGTATGTTAGATCAGAACAGGCGCCACTGAACACCACCGAAGTGATTCGGCAGCAGTGCAGTGTCTCCTCCGGTGGGTTGCCTCTCGACGACTTGACATTGACCGCTCCCTGTGGATTGCCGGTGCCGGGGCTGCGGCGGGGCCGACCGGCTGTGGCTGTGGACGGGGTGTCGGTAGTAGAAAAGATTTACAGCCTTACCTTTGTGAATTTGCCATCACTGTGCTGAAAGAACATGCGCTCAGACAAAATGGGGACCCTGCTGAAAAGCAAATGGAGGAAGACAACCCACATTGATCATTTTCAACACACAATGGCTTCCCTTATATCATTTGTATCTATTTACGCAAAATAACCCAACATTGCATTTGACTGCATTCAACTGATGATGTCCTATATATTGGGACGCACGGCAAATATGGGTTAATCTGATGACTAGGTGCTGGTAAAGTACACACTGCCAGAATGGACACTTATGCAGCATGCAGTTTCCTACTCAGGTAGTTCTTGGGTGGGATGTAAATGTAGACACAGTGTGCATATGCATGTGTGTATAAATGTGTGTTTATGTGTGTGTGTATAAATGTGTGTTTGTGTGTGTGTGTATAAAAGTGTGTGTTATGTGTGTGTATGTGTGTGTATAAATGTGTGTTTATGTGTGTGTATAAATGTGTGTTTATGTGTGTGTATAAATGTGTGTATAAATGTGCGTTTATGTGTGTGTGTAAAGTCAGAGGGATAGAGGCCAATATCAAATGAAGCTGACAAAGATTAATTTGAATCAATCGTGGGTTTGGATTTTCCCAGCTTGCAGGCAAACCTTCTTGGCCCATTCATAGTAAATGGGTATCTGAATCTGTTATGGGATTGGTAAGGTGGCAGCAAAAAATAAAAGAAGGATGGGTCCACCTTTAATGATGCCATGCTCTTGAGTCAGTGAATTACAGGTCAGTGCCCTTACAGCCACACCAACTATCAAACTATGGGATTTTAATCCCTCTTCCTCCCTCCCATTTTGTTTTGTTTTGTTTTGTTTTGTTTTGTTTTAAGATGCATATATGAGCAACTCAATTTAGCGTTTCATTTTTCTGCTGACAGTACATACTGCCTGACTTTGATGTAGCCACCTAGATCATGGCAATGAATGTATAAAGAATGTACTGTAATTACAGTTGCAGCTACAAGGAACTGCATGAAAACAGTCGCCACTTGTGTGCATTAAATCACTTTTGCTGATTTTTTGTGATATCATTTGCCTGTGTCATGAAATCTACCATACATGTATTCATTTTAATTGCCGATTCATTGAAATCATGACCTGTAAACCAAGTCTGCCAAAGTTTTTCATTCTACTTTATTTATTGCAGAGTTGTATGAACTGTCATCATTGAAATCTGACACCGTTTTTATCAAACACTTGACAAAGTAATTCCATGTTTGACATGGCTTGCAGTACAACTGTGGTTGCAGGCAGAGTAGAAAAAACCTCTGATGATACTTATTTACCCAGCAGCAAATTGATAAGCATATGACCGAGATTTTGAATGGCAAACAAGATGCGTGATCCCAAGCCCATTTTGAAGTGATGAAACCATAACTGGAATGCTTGGTATGGGTCAGTTGGGGTTATGATCAGATTGCAAACAGTTAATGAGATGGTGGTGATTATGAGATGTGTTCACTACTCTGTTACTCATCCAATCTGTTGATAGAAGCTGCTCAAATTATGGCTGGGTTTACACAACCCTTGATTCCTCGAAACGTATACTTATGTCATGTGTAAGAATTTTTCTTCATGTCAACAAGAAATTGATTATCTAGATGAAAAATACACAGTATGAAGAGATTGGATCAAGTACTATGAAACCAGTGTGTGTAACAATTTAATTTTCAATTATTTTTTCTTTCTTGTGCCTCACACACACACACACACACACACACACACACACAAAACACACACACACACACACACACACACACACACACACACACACACACACACACACAACACACACACACACACACACACACACACACACACACACACACACACACACACACACACACACACACACACACACACACACACACACACACACACACACACACACACACACACACACACACACACGTACGTATTGAAAATGTCTGACAAATAAGGCACTATTTTTGCTGATAGCAGCAGCGTAACATTTGTCCCCTCAAAGAGACCTTCCTGGATTAAAAATTTTTTTTTTAATCATTACTGACATTTTAAAAGGATAAAACCTAAATAAATTAATGAGAAAACGTGAATAATACAATAACATCTGAAAGACATAAAAAAACATAAAGGAAAAATTAACAGGGAAATATTTAACATTTGTAAGTAGAATAATAAAATCAGAAATTGTAACCATAAACCAAATTACATCTTAAAAAAAAAAAAGAAAGAAAGAAAAAAAAAAATAACCCGCCCCCTAAACACACAAACACAAATCACGCTCCCCATTCTCCCTACTCACGTGTATGTGAGCACGCACATATATTCACTCACTGACAAACTCTCTCTCTCTCTCATATGAGAGAGAGAAAATTTATATGTGTATCAGATTGTGTATGTTCTTTGTTATCTCAACAGTGTGACGTGTGCTAGATATTGATGCAGCAATTATGAGGAAAAAACTATTACTGTCTTTGTTATAGTTAATTTTTGTGATTCACTGAGCCTTTTATATGATCAATAAACTTGATGTTCTTGCAACTATATACATTTTTTTTGTCAAATACGTTGCTGAATGAAGTAACGTGTGTGTGTGTGTGTGTGTGTGTGTGTGTGTGTGTGTGTGTGTGTGTGTGAAGTACACATCTTGTGTACATGATTTAACCACATTTGTGTAACTGCCTGTGTATGCGACCCAGATTTTCCTTCTTTTGTAATTTAATCTCTGTTAATGGTCTATGATAAACAGGTAAATGAAATGGTATTAATTTTGTTACCATCAATTACAGTGATTAGGATGATTTATCAGAAATAATTGATTTGTTGTAGTACACATCACATTCAATAAAAAAAATATCTCTTCACATGAATGCTGCCCTTCTTAATAGCATTCACAGAGGGGCATTTTGTCTAACAGGTTGGTGTCAAAATGGCTGAAATCATGGACCTGCCCTCATTTAAGTGCATGTGATCTTTAGACTTGCTGTAGGTCAGATGTGAACTTACTGGGCGCAGACAATCTCCATATTTCTCAAATGGCCTTAATTAAAAAGAGCTGTGGGGACCGGAATAGCCCAGTGGTAGAGCGCCGGATTCGTAATCTGGGTGATCCTGGGGTTGCGGGTTCGAATCTCTGCCAGGCCGTTTCGGTACAGGGGGATTTTTCCCTTGGAGTTAACATTGTCCTGACTCCATTTCCCATACAGTCCTTTGAATGAGACTGTAAACCGAGGTTCCATGTGTGAATGCACGGATAACATCTTGCACACACATAAAATCCCATTACCAGTTTTCGGAAGAGAAGGCCAGTTTGGCCATTGGTATGGATGACACATTACATATAGCATGCACATCCCCGAAGTTGGAGTATGTATGGCTGCCTTAATGGAGGGATAGAAAACGGTCATGCACACAAAACTCCACTCCCTTTGTTGGGTATATGGGATTAACATTTGCCTGTCTACACAGGGGGGTGTCTGCGGGAGTATCAGCCTGCGCATGCAGAAAAGAAAGAAAATAGAGCTGTTTTTAGTTCTAGCAAATGCTTGACAAGCCAGCCAGCTGAATCCCACTCTTTGAGACTGCATCACAGACGACATTAGCAGGAAGGCTTGGCCACCACACTGTGTATCACCTGGTCACTTTGCTGATGGGCACATGCTGTATGTGTCCCACACTGTCTCAATCAGCCACCAGTTGTTGACCAAGTGAAGAAAACTGCTGAATCATTGGCTTATAAGAGGGGAAAGAGAAAGCAGGAGTTAAAATTCAATTTAAGATGTTCATCCCAGAAAGGCAATCCAGTTCATATCTCTCTCTCTCTCTGTCTGTCTGTCTGTGTCTGCTTCTCTGTCTGTCTACCCGTCTCCCCCCCCCCCCCTCTCTCTCTCTCTTCTTCTCTCTCTCTCTATGTGGGTGTGTGTCTGTGTCTGTCTGTCTCTCAGTTTGATCAATGATTTAAGTATGCAACGCAGCTGCCACCGAGTTCGCCACAAAATAAACTGTGTATTACAAAAATCATCTTGCGAACTACTTTTTTGTAGATCCTGAGCTCATTCTGTTCATATGAGCATTGTTTTCAGAATGCTTTAGCTATGAAACACAGTTGCCACTGAATTTGCCACAAAATAAACTGGTGAAAAAAAAAAGCCATCATCTTACGAACTACTTCTTTTTCAGTTCTTGAGCTCATTACTATTCACATAAGCATTGTTTTCAGACCACCCAAAGTACAAATAAAGCGCGATAAAAACAAATGGCGAATAAGGAATAAGTAGAGTATTGAAAATCAGCCTAGCATAGAGGCTAAAGCCTATAAAACGTTTGTTAGGCCTTTGCTGGAATATTCGGCATTCGTCTGGGACCCCTATGAGAAGCAACACAAGGTGAAGTTGGAAAAAAAATCCAGAGTAGGGCAGCCCGCTTTGTGCTTAACCGCTACCAATGTACTGCCAGCGTTACCAACAGGCTGCAGACTCTAGGTTGGATATCCTTGAGGACAGAAGGAAAAAAAAAGCAAGGCTCTCCATGTTCTATAAAATCAAGAACAATTTAGTCAGCTGCCCGAGGTTGAAACGACAGTTCCAACCTCCCAAGAAGAGAGAGCGATGAAGTCATGATCAGCAGTTTAAACAATTAGCCGCAGACACCGACTACCGGCTAATGTCGTTCCTCCCAAGAACAATTGTGGACTGGAACTCCCTCCCCGAGGATACTGTTGATGCCCAACCCCCTGACACATTTGTGTCACGGGTCAACAGGCATCTTCAGTAGATTTCTACATAAAGCCGTCTTGTTGTGTGAATGGATGAGTGGAAGGGTGTTGCGGGCCTGAGTTGCCTACTGCAACCTGGGGCCAGCTAGTCCATAGTAATGGATGAAAAGGGACTGTGGTAGCCTGCTGGCAGTTCCGCACTTAGCTTTTACCTTTTTGTGTGTGTGTGTGTGTGTGTGTGTGTAGGCTAGTGAGTGGGCATGGTAGGGGTGAGGGTGTCTCTTTGTGGTATGAATGTGAGTAATTTCATGTTAATGAAATAGGAATTAATGTTTTTTTTTTTAACAGCAGATCCGCCGTTCCACAGTCTCAAAATAATCAGCCAGTTGATGTGTGTAGACTCTACGGAAGAAGAAGAAGGCTTATACAGAGCGCAGGTGAGCAGCAGTCAGGTCAACTAACCAACCGGTTTTCGGGTGAACATGTTCCGGCCAACGCGGTTGTAAAAATTCGTGACCGGACAAAAAAAAACTGTCCGTCAGCCCCCCCCCCCCCCCCCCCCCCCCTTTTTTGTGGATACATTCTTGCCAAGTCAATGTAATCACGGAGGAATTATTAGTCTGCACATTCATGTATTTCAAGACCTTTCTAAGGGACTTTTGTCACGTAGTTTGGGGCATTTGAGTTGAATTATGCCATTTGGGGCAACAGAAAGCCTCAGCATGGTGATGAAGTCCCAACGGGACATTCAAAACATTTGCAGATTTTATTTCTTCTTTCCAGTGAATGATGAATCTTTCATGACTTTTGACATTTATTATGATAACTCAAACTCCTAGCACCGTAAGTATGTCATAAATCATGTTCACAGACTGAAACACGATTTCTGATGTACACTGCTTTAGTATCAGATAAAAAATGAGAAGCTTTTGAATTCGTCTTGTTTTTTTTTAAACGATTTGAACATACTCAGAGGTTGGTCACAAGTTCACCCCCTCTGACAGCCTTGATCTTGGCTCTTCAAACGATCTACAAATCGAAACAAAGATTTCCTTATTTTATCAATTGCCGTTCTGCTTTGGAGGCCATTGCCGGCCGTAATCTCAAGCACCCTCAACAGCTGATAGTTTTCGAACCGTACACCTCTCTGAAAACAGATGGATACAACATAGTTTTTGCTTGGGTTCCCAGCCGTTCGAGGCAACGAGGTGGTTGATCAGCTTGCCAAGAGTGTCTCAAAGAAAAAGTTCGGCAGGCTGTCTATTCATCACACTGATTTGAAAACCAAAACACACGCTTACATCAAAGACCTCTGGCAAGAGGAATGAAACTCGCAGACGAATAACAAACTATTTAAAATCCGTCCAAACCTGAAGGAGTTTTTACCAGGTTCCTGAGGCGGCCGTAAAGACGAAACAGTCCTGTGCCGCTGGCACACATGCCACTCGTTTTACACCCCATTCTCATCTTTTAAAAGGTGAAGAAACTCCGTGGTGCATCATGTCATGTTCCACTCACAGTGAAACATATTCTTTTAGATTGTTGGGACTTGCACGATGTGAGACATAAACACTTTACAGCAGACTCCATGAAAACCCTGTTCATTGAGGTCCCTGACGTGATCTTTGAGTTTCTGAAAGAGATTGACATTTTTTATCTGATCTAAGATTTTACGGAATAATATTTTTTTAGTTTTTGAAGTTTTTAGAGGGTGTTTTTAAAGAGATGTGTGAAAGTTTTTTTTTTTTTTTTTTTTTTTTTTGATGACTTGTGAATTGAATTTAACGTGGTGACAGCCCTGATATGGTCTTTTGCAGTTGGCTGGGCTATTAAGCAACATCACCTTACCTTTCTTGTCAGAAAATGATACAGCCCGGCTCTCCTGCCAACCGATTTTTTCAAAGAAACTTAATTATAAAAAAAAATGCACTCTGGAAAGCTGTTTCACGAAATCATAAACATACTCTGAAACGAGTGTCTGTATCTAGAAACAACGGAGATTCAAGCCCGGACACATTGTGTAGCATACGCGCATGTGCATACAGGAAGTAAAAGTCAGTTGAAACGTTGCAAAGATGGCACACACACACACACACACACACACACACACACACACACACACACACACACACGCCATTTTTTCTTCAAATATACAATGTCAAACAACCATACGTTTGAGCAGAAAAATGCTCTCACCTTTTTAAAGGCGAACATGTCGAGCTGGTTGATTCAGACCGTTGTTTTTTCACGAAACGTTGAAAAAACCTTCATGGCCAGCTCAAAAGCAAGTCCTGCCCAGCCCTATTTTTTTTTTTCTTTCTTTCTTTTTAAAATGGAAACATTGAATCGGTGCGGAAAGCAGCGGAGATAATACGGTTGCACCAGAGATATTTCAATGAAAGCAATCCCTTTGTGCACATTTCTTACAAAAAATTATTCAGTTACATGCATTAATTTATCTATTTATATGTTTTGGTCCTCTACGAACATCAATGTCATAGCTCAAAGGAGGTGGTGTGAAGTATATGGGGTGGTCTGCATACCCGGAAGTTCAGCTGAACATATATATTCTGGGAAAATAATGACTGTAGTCATCGTCTTGCTCACCAGCAAATTCACACGCTGTGCAGTGTCCTTTTCGTTTTTATTTCTTTATTCTGCACACTACACGCACAAATCAGAGGTTTCACAGTGAACAACACACCATTCTGATCTGGTAGGACAGGCCCATTTTTCGTGTTTGAAGCACCAGTTACCTTTTCATTTTGTAGGAGTGCGTCCAATACCACAGAATTTCAAGGAACTTAAACAAGACGTTAAAAAACAAAACATTATTAAAGAATCAAGCGCAGCTCTGTGTATATGCTTTTTCTTCACCCAGAGCACTTCCCCTGGTCTTTGCTCTTAATTGTTGGAAGAAGAAATTCGAGTTTCAGCTTGTCAATAAAACTTAAAGAAAGAATTGCAAACAAAAAAATTGATTAAACATAATTGACACAAAAAAAAAAACAAACAAACAAACAAAAAAAAACCATGCACACACACCCAAAACCTGAAATACACACGCATGTCAAGACAGAAATGATTGGGAGAAAAAGAAGAAAAAAGAAAACCCACACAAATTGTTCCTGAAAAACTCCCAATTTTCAGTTATAATGCGTAAGTATGTCGGCATAATTAAGATAAAACTAATATTATGGTTTCCTTGATGTCGTCTTTCTATGCCCTAACATGCGACAACACTATGAAAGTAAGGAAACTTGCTAAAGCATAAAAGTTCGCGCGCGCGCGCGCGCGCACACACACACACACACACACACACACACACACACACAGAGCTCAGGATGATTAAAGAAAAAGCCTAAAAAGGGCTATGCATGTCAAACTATTCAGCCACCTGCGTGTATCAGTGCATGTGTGAAGGCTTTGACGTGATGTAGTTCTCTAGAAAACTGAGCGGGATGGTAATAACTAATATTGATAAGCCAGTTCGATAACATTAATGCGACTCAAGGGATCTGAGTTATCATCATAATTATTATTTCATATTAAATTTTCCTTCGTGATATTACTCCGTGTGTGTGTGTGTGTGTGTGTGTGTGTGTGTGTGTGTGTGTGTGTGTGGACAATTAATAAAAACATTCATTATTTTTCCTTCTGTTCTTCGCTGTTTAGCTAATACAATTTCATAAACTTTTAAACCAAAATAGGCTGCCATACAGACACAAACTGAACAGAGTGTGTAAGTAGGCCTATGCATGCGACAAGGTCTCTGCGTATGTGCATGCAAGTACAGACGTCTGATGCATGGTCTTTGTGTGTATTAGTGTACAGTGTGATGTTTGCATGCCACAAGGTCTTTGCATATGTGTGCATACGCAAGGCCTTTGCGGATGTTGTGAGGCTTGATGTCTGCATGCTACAAGGTGCTAATGTACGTATATGTGCATGCATGGCGTATGTGTTGTTGATATACTTGTTTCTTCCCCAGTACTATTTACTTTCTTTGAATAGTAGAGCAGTTCTCTCTGTTTTTTTTTTTTTTTTTTACGAACTCGAAGAAGGCGAAAACAGGATCACCCATTCAAGAACTGGCCACTTGAGATTACACCCTTGCCTAAGACCTTGTCAATACGGACGACTGTTGTCACGGACACACAACAGGTATCGAGATGACGCGGAAATCCGGACTGGTCATCATCAACACCGCATGGCATGAAGGGCCACAGATTTCAAGAGTAACTTTCTGTTATTATGATGATCAATGATGACGATGACACTGATGATGATACTATTCTGGTCTCAAATTCCACAACAGCGCTTTACTCTGCGCTTCCTTTCACAGTGTAAGCCGGTGTAGGCCAAACACGAGGGGATACAAACGCATGCAATATTGGTTAGGAAATGTCGCCAGTGCCCTTAGTGGAGCGTCCGCTGACATTATGAAATTTGACTGTACTGTTCCAGTCTTCCAGCGTGTGTCGACAGCACACTCAATGTTGGGCAGCAGCCGACAAGTGAAGAACTGTACCAAAACGGACCTCTGATGGGCCTGGAATGCAAGGCCTCCCAACCCAGTCTGATGGACATCAATGTTAGCCATGGAAGCCCGTAGGATCAATGTCGGCAAGTTTGGGAACTAGCTAAAAAATATGAATTAATTTCTTCCAAACTTCAGCACCACTGATCAAAGACTAAACAAAAAAGATCATGCGCATATCAACGACCAAAATGAACATAACTAAAATCAATAATCTTAAACTTTTGTATGTATATAATGATGATTAGGAACAAACACAACCCAGGATAGCTGGGTATGAAGGTAAACCTTAAATTGTGTTAAAAAGCACTAAAGGACGAGGAAAAAAACAAAACAAGAAAGTGGACACAGGGGCGGTATTAAAAAAAAAAGGTGACTGAAAAGAAACCGAAAGAATAAAAAGAAGTAGATATAAAAAACAGAACAATAGAAAAAACGGACATTTATGCTCCAGTTAATCCAGCAAACGGTGGATAAGAGCCAATTCTAATGTAGTTTCTCACCCATGATCATGTCATTCACAGCAAGACATGAAACACGCGGTTTATATCTTCCATGCAAATATAGAAAACAAACGATCAGAGAAAGGTTTCTCGTCGTGTCACGAGGCACACATGTGAGCCGGCAACACAACATTCCTACTACCGAGAAGCTGGAAGACAATGTCCTTCAAAAGACGTTAGTCCAGATCTCCAGAAGATGATCAATTATCAGTTCACACACACACACACACACACACACACACACACACACACACACACACACACAGCGTCTCAGGACTCTTATACTTTCATTTTTTTTTCCCTTTTAGGAAGAAACTAAATAAAGGTGGTGGCCTATAACTGTCAGTATGAACCGTATGTCGTGAATGAATTGCACGCTTCTTCCTTATAACCCCCTATTCCTCATTTTCCGACTTCTATGACGTAATCTGCTTTTTCACCAAAACTACGTCTTTTTATTATGTGATTATTTCTTCTGATTTGTCCAGGAATGCACTCATACAACGGAATATGTGTAATGAAGCAATCTCCCTACAAAAATGTAACAATGGAGCAGTCGGGATAAATATAACAACTGTTACATGTTTACATTTTTCGTGCGTATGAACTATGCAACAATTGATCAGTTTTTATAGATGATAAATATTGAACCGAATGGAATACTGTGAATCATATATCTTGATGTTAATGGATGACAAACTGTATGATTCGCGTCTATTTGAATTGTTCAGAAGCAGTTTAAATATACAGTAAATCACCATCTTCTACATTTTCTGCCAGAAATATGCACTAATTGTTACAATTTTCATGACTTATACACAAAAATGTGACCATACTACATTTTTAATGGAAATTGATCCCCAAAATTGTAACACTGTTACATTTTTTTCACGAAGTTGCTGCATTGTGGCAATCTACGTTGTATTAGGCCTAGTGCATCCCCTAAACACACAGACAATCGTTTGTTCCCAAGGCCATGTCTCATAGGTTCCGAAATTCTTGGACAAGACCCGGCTTTCCACCTACAGTCTCGGCGTCAACGCGATTATTGCTCACCTTCCCTCCGAGGTATGGTAGCGGCAGCCGCAGCAGCCGCCATCAGGTAATGATCGTCATAGGTGTGCACACACCTGGAATCTGTTTACATGGGCAGTGGGAGGGGCTTCCCAGCCTGATACCTTGCTCCTCACGGCTCACATTATGGAACATGGGGCTTAAGCCCAGTGCCGCGTAAGCTGCTTCCATGGGCGACGGCCTGCCACTAGGAGCAAGGTTCAGCAGGGAGGAGCCTGTGCCACTTCTGACGGCTGCTGCGGACAGCGACGATTCTAAATGCTCTGGTAGGGGAGGCAACCCCTGTCCTCTCGGTGTCAGAAGATCAAGGGCGCGAGGATTCCCGACGCCAAATGCCGGTGACGCCACTTCCTGACGTGATGCCACCAAGTCTGCGGCAGCTGGGTTGGCGTGGAGGGCAGACAGGGCCGGCAAAGACGATCTGGGACCCGACAGGGGGAAGGGAGGAAGAAGGGGAGATGCGGAGTGGGGGTACGCGCCCATGGGCGGGGGTAGGCGGGGCTGCACCAGCTGAAGTGAGGAGGGCGCGGAATCCTGGGTTCGACAAGATCTGCATGCAGGTCATGTGGTGGCGTTTGTCCTTCATCCGTCTGTTCTGGAACCATATCTGTCACAACACAGCGCGCGTGCACACACACACACACACACACACACACACACACACACACACACACACACACACAGTGTATTGCTAACTATTAGTATTTGTGTTTTCTTCATCTATGATTATCATCATCTTCATCATAATTACCATCAGATCTCGGACGCACCAAGTGTTTTTGTTATATCATCGTTTTTTTTCGTCCCCCCTATCAAATTTGATGGGCACTACATACAGGTATGCAGTATCATCTTTACATGATCTCTATTATCATATTTACAACAAACGAAGCAATAACTGTCTATCATCATTAACATAATCGAACTGGGTACATCATTATATCTACTGCCACCGTCATAAAAAAAATTACATCTATCAAAATTGTACTGTAGGTAGAAAACATGTGTTAGTTGTATAGACAAAAAACTCAGCGATTTTCTGATTTAAAAATCGTACAAGTCTTCTTTCCCACACGTAAATATAATGCTTTAATATCCTGTAGACACTGATGAACAGATCTTAACATTTAATCACTGTAGACATTGTAGACAGGTATCAACACTGAATCATGTGTGTATATTGGCAAACAGGTAATAACATTAACTTTTCAGCAACTGTAGGCATTGACACACAGATCGCGGTATCTAGAAGGGTATTTACTCACCTGTTGACATTGACAAACTATATCAAACATTTCATGTCATATAGAAATTACCATATATTTCGATATCTAATACCCGTAGAAATAGACAGATGTAAACATCTAACCGCTTGTAGATATTGCCAACAGATTTCAACCTGTCAACATTTAATCATGTATTGACATTGACGAACAGATCTCAACATTTCATCATCTGTAAATAATAACAAACAGTTCTCAACATTTCATCACTTCTAAACACAAACAAGTTTAAAAAAAATTCAGTCACCTGTATACATTGTGATACTGATCCCATAGTTAATCACCTGCATATAATGTCAAACAGATCTCAACATTTGATCACCTGCAAATATTGACGTATAGATCCCAACTATTTAATTACAAAATGGTTAGTGCACTCTCTCTCTCTCTCTCTCTCTCTCTCTCTCTCTCTCTGCACATGGGAAGAAAATATGAGGGATATTTGCAACCAAGGAGGCTACAGAGCCTTTATCAGGGTTATAACCCTGCTCCCCAGTGTGGACCTACGGTGTTGGAGACGATTACGATAATAAGCACATCATTTACCAGAACGACACACACGAGAGCGCAATCGGCGGCCAACATCAAACGGAAACTGGATTTGCTCCTCGATCCCGGTCTTTGTTACCACATGAACCCAAGTCAACTTAATTGTGATCAGATCCCTTGTCTGCAGATAACTATACTATGCAGAGACCTTTCAGGCTTATGTCGGATTTGCGCCAAAGTTTAAACGAGTTCATCCTTCGGCATGATCCCATCTTTCCATTAAGTTCCTAAAAAAAAAAAAAAAAAAAAAAAAAAATTAGCTCAACAAGTTTTCGCCAAATCTTGCTGAACGGAATTCATTCCCCCCTTTGATCCGGACCCCCATTACAGAAACGCACCCAAATTTAATGGGGTCGTCTATTGGCTACATTTTATCTATCCACAAAGCTTCGTTAAAATTAGTTCCACGGGTTTTGTGCAATTCTGCAGAACATACCCCGGATTTTTTTTTTTAAACATCACAAAAATTTACTGGGTCCGTTCTTGGGAACAATTCCATATTTCCATCAAGCTTTGGTCAGTCTTGTAAATGATTTCTGCGCAATTTCTAGTCATTATAATTTGATTCAAAACATTTTACATCAGTATTATAACAATGGCATCAACAGCTATGTACACAACATCTTAATTGCCTTTGAACACTGGAGAACAGTCCCTTTCATATTCATACAAGTGTCGTGACAAATAACAATCAAGATCAATCACATTGTGAAAGTCTCAGACGCAACACGGATATTTCATAACAAAAACACAGCGAACGATCGAATATACAAAACCACGAACGCCTTTCACGTAAAGACAGAAAAAAAGAACCATAAATCATGAACAGGGATAAGCCACATTACAATCGAGGAATGAAAGCTTTAAGTACTTCAAACTCATCTTCATCATTTTACATGCCCACCTTCGCTAAAACTTTTTTTTTTTTTTTCCCCACGGTATTGTAACATTTGGAATATTTTAAAATTCGATGTATTTGGTTTCATATTACATATTCTGCTGCAACTGGAGATAAACTGGTGAAATGTTTAATCAGAAATGCCAGTTCTGGCAATTTTAAAATCTTTTAACTTTATTTACTCTTGGAAAACATGTGTCTGGCTACAAGAATAATCCGATTTAAAAATACCCTCAGTTTTTGTTTGATTGTCACTTTCAAATACGATTTTCTAAAAGTAAACTCAACCTAAAATTTGTCGTTCAAAATCCTCTCCCAAAGTATTGTGAGTCTCTGCAAAACCTTTATAAATGTCTCCTTCTCACTAAAAGTACATAATTATGCAACTTCTGATTTCCATTCTCTATAAAACATCGCTCATAATTAAAATGCGTTTGCACTATTTGATCTGGATCTCATTTCCTCTACTTTCTGCATCACATGAATATCTATCTCTGCAAAAAACAAACAAACAAACAAACAAAACCTTTGATACAGCATACGTTGGTCGATTCCAGCAACACATCTAACATGTTACAATTAATTTTTGAGCATTTCTCTCATAAATGTTCTATCGTTGGAATGTTTGCCTTTGATTACCTCCATATTAAGAATATCTAAACCACCATTATCAGTGGTAAGTGTGCCAAGTGTCTCCTTTTCATGTAATCTATAATTCCACATGAATTCAAAGCGCATTAAAAAAAACTGATTTGCCATTTTCAGCGCGTCGTATATCAGTTTGGGTAGTGGCGGGTTCACCGAGCGCGCTCTCCGCTCGTCACAACGGCTTCGCTGTCTCCTCCGTGTGTTGACTTTTGCCCCGCCTGTATGCTTCTGTGATTTCGGAGTCCACACCAAAGCACTTCCGTCCACTTGCCTACTTTACACCAGACAGTTACAGTCTCCTTTACGCTTTCCACCCCTTTTCGGTCCATCACAATCTGACTTCAGTAATTTCATATAGATCATTCATGAACAAGTTCCTGTTTACATGTGGAGGGGGGAGGGGGTGGGGGGGGTGGGGTGGTGGTGGTGGTGGTAGCAGACAGACGTTACACCCTCTTTTTCTTGAATCTGTCAGCTGGGTTTTATTCTGACCGTTTCATAACTATGTTTCAGATCTGACATATTCTCATAATTATCTGGTGTTTTAAAAAAGTTTCCCTGAGATCGTTCATCTCCGCCTTTCAATGTAAAGACTGTATCGCTTGTTAAGTGGTTTTTTTTTCTTTCGAAAGAAAAAATATCAATGTCTTTAACCTGTATAATTTTTTTTTCTGTGTTAAAAGTGTTTCTGACCACAAGATAAACAGTGAAAGTGAATAGAGTCTCCTTGACGTCCACCTCTCTGTGTTCCAAAGCTTCGAGATACTTTTCAGCATACAGTAATTTCAGAAGTCACATTTTCATTCATTTGAAGAAGAAGAAGAAGAAGAAGAAGAAGAAAGAAGAAGGACATCAATACAAATTAAAAGAAAAGACATCAATACAAATTAAAAAGAAAAGATCATGACAATATCAAGAAGAAGAAGAAGAATGAATGATGATGAAGAATCATCATGATTATGAGAAGAAGAAGAGAAGAAGAAGAAGAAGAAGAAGAAGAAGAACCGACCTTGATGGCACCCTCGGGTACATTTATATCATCAGCCAGCGCCAATCTTTGGTATCGAGTGATGTACTTGTCCATAGCGTACATCTGCTCCATGCGAGCGACTTGTTCTTTGGTGAACGCTCTGCGCAAACGGGGTAACACGTCACACTGGCCACCACCTGTAAACATATAGCCAGGACAATTTAGTGCCACTTCTTCAAAGTTCTGTCCTTGATTGGGATGATGAATGTCCGTCTTCCACTCTCCGGGAAAACAAAACATGCACGCACGCGTGGAAGTCGATCATGGTTATCACACACTGGTCTGAACAGTAGTAATAACTGTATTATCTTACGACTGACAGTCTAATATCATTTTAATTTCATCAGTATTGCCATCTCAGCGCATGTTACGTGCATGCTATTGTGTGTGTGTGTGTGTGTGTGTGTGTGTGTGTGTGTGTGTGTGTGTGTGTGTGTGTGTGTGTGCGTGTGTGCGCGTGCGTGCGTGCGTGCGTGCGTGCGTGTCCGTCCGTCCGTCCCGTCCGTCGGTCGGTCTCTCACTATCCGACTCAGTTTTCATATTTCTCGATCCGTGGGGTAACAGCTAGAGAGTCCAACCAATGGAATCCTTTACCCATTTTTTTCTCCATTTCCACCCCTAACCCTTTCTTCCACCCCTACTCTCGCCCCTTCCCCCTCCCCTCTCTCAATATAATTCACTCTTTTCTTGATGTTGTCCATCCTTTTCACCTCTCTCTCTCTATCTCTCTTTGTTGGCAGGTATGCTTCAACTCAATCCAAACTTTTCTGCAACCAACGATTCATCATGCATAAAATACTTTATGGCAAACCCTGTCCTCTTCAATACATATATTTACTTTAAGATATTGACTTTTACATAAAATATCTTTATTTCCCAATAATTACATCAGCCAAATCAAGCCTGGCTTATTCCGGTGGTTGGCCATTAAACCGTAGCCCAGAAAATAACATAAAAAAAAAAAAAATCTGAACGTGAAAATATTCAAAACGACATGAAGAATCTGTCAGTTCTGACCCCACTGTATACCATGATGTACCTAGCGACACCCCGTGTGAGTAATATGTTCTACCTCGTCTCATCTTTTTTTCTCATTAGGCTGCTACACTATTGACGTGAACTATGCAGAGTTTCTGGTGCAAGGAGCGGAATCTCGATCTGTATGCAGACTTTATTGACCTGACTAAGGCGTTTTGATATTGTCATTAGAGAGGCATTGTAGACAGCCCTGGGAAGAGTTGTTGTCCAAAAATGAAATGGTGAATTTATGACAACAAATGGCCTGGCAGTTTCAGGTAGAGAGGGATCCAAGTCGTTTGAAAACTCCAGTGGAATGAGACAGGGGTGTGTCTTGGCTTCCATGCTCTTTCACTTCTTATCCTGTGTCCTCAGCCATGCTGTCAGGAACACTGAGGATGGAGTTTACCTGAGGTACAGGCTACATTGTTCCCTCTACCATCTACGCTGTCTGAGCGCAAAAGCAAAGATGACTGACTGCGCTTCAACTGAATGTTGGCAAGTTCGCCGACGTGTCCCGCCTGCTTAGGTTTACCATCAAAGATTTAAGAAGGCATCAGAAGAACAGTTCCAGACCAATGTGTGCAGGCTATCGCCCCTTCATCTCTATCGATGGAATCGACCAGAAGATATGGAAGGCTTAAAGTATCTCAGCTGTAGGCCTATATTCCCCAGCGACAGCTACCAAGACAAGATCAACGCCAGGATTTGCAAGGTAGACCAAACCCTCAGAAAATCACGATCCTCTGTGCTGAACCAGCACAACATCCGGCAATCTACGTAAGTGGCGGTGTGTCAGACAGTTGTTCTCACTAGCCTTCTCCATGGACGTGGGGCCGTCTTTATACAGGGTACATACAACTGCTAGAACACTTCCACATGCGCAGTCTTTGAGCAATCCTTGGTATACCGTGGATATTCAGGATCACAAAACCTGGAGATTCTGATCTGGAAAGAGACCACAAACCTTGAAGCCATGGAACTTAAAAGCTCAGCTTTGACAGACAAGGCTTGTCGTTCAAATGGACAAGTCCAGAATCAAAAGTAACTCCTCGCCGGAGAGCTCTAATCCCCCAAAATCAAGACACGCTTCAAAAACGTTTCATGGACCGTATGAAGGTCAATTTAGGTCCACGCTGGGATCCCAGTAAAGCAGCTACAGATGTGTGCTGTGGACCAGGCTGCTGGTGTGTTCCGACACAGCAAGCACCCGATAGCTTCAAAAACAGCTGCAACACACAGCACCGCAAGAGAGGTGGAAGGCGGAAGGACAGCAGCTGTACCCAAAGAGCACGGACAGTTTCCCTGCCCGTGCTGCGGGCATCCGTGCTGATAAAAACTGGGAATTAACGAGTCCTCACTAATGATAATAGCACGCAGTCACATGTCACCATTGGACGCAATGGACAGAGCAGAGAGACAGACACACACACACACACACACACACACACACACAGGGGGGGGGGGGGGGCAGAAAGAGAGACAGACAACCTAAAAACCGGCTCCAAGCGCATCAAACAGCATACAAAGCTCTGATCCGTCCAGTACTCGAATACTCAGCCTGTGTCTGGGATCCCCACGATAAGAATGACTGTGACTCTCTGGAGAAGGTCCAACGACGCGCAGCCCGCTTTCTCCTCAATCGCCACAAGAAAACTTCCAGTGTGGAACAGATGCTCCATGAGCTGAAATGCCCCACCCCCCACCCCCACCCCCCGGTACAGCGCCGACGCACAGCACGCCTCTGCATGATGTACAAAATCATCAACAAACTGGTATGCGTGCGCTGCAACCAAATGGCCCCCGCTGTGACCCACTCCAGAAGATGCCCACAGCAAACAGCTGAAGAGGATCCCCGCCAAAAATGACTACCGCAATATGGCCTTCTTCCCCCGCACAGTCAGGGACTGGCACAGCCTACCAGCAGACGCCGTCCTGTCCCCCAGCCTTGGCACCTTTTTTTTTTCAAAGGTGTCAAGTCTACAATAGACCGACCGTCAACCCCCCCCCCCCCCCCCCCCCGTGGGACAACAGGGATGGAGCGGTGGTCAGGCTTGGTGTTCGTGACGATGCCCATTTTGTGTGTGTGCGTCTTACGGACCCGTGGGCATGTCCTAAGACAAAGAGGTGAGAAGGCCAGAAAATCGGGACAGAGAAGGGGAATTGAATGGGAATTGGAGAGGAAGAGAGAGAGAGAGAGAGAGAGAGAGAGAGAGAGAGAGAGAGAGAGAGAGAGAGAGGGAGAGAGATTTGTGGGACAAGGTAGGAAAGGAGCGAACAAGAAAGAGGTGGGAGGGAAGGAACAAGAAATGGGGGGAAGGGGTCATTGTTAAGACGGACAGAGAGGAAGAGAGGGATGACAGAGAGGGGGAGGAGGAAAAAAAAAGACTGAAAAAGACAGAGAGAAAGTGATTTAGGAACTACGCTGAATAATAAAAAAATGAGACCATTGGGGAGGAAGTTACACTGACAAAGGAATAAGAATACACGTAAACAGCTGCCGTTGTGTAGTGGTTAGCTTCGCAGATTAGTGCATTGGTAGGTTTCGAGTTCTTTTCACATCAAAGGCATGAATCTCTTCACCCCCTCAAATGCTTTCTAAAGGTCACCTATTCACCAGCACTATGCTAATACAACAAATTTGTGACAGAGGAGAAAGATATCCGAGGTGCAAAAGCCAAAATGCAACGACCCGTTTATGTTGCCGACAGGTTTGAAACAGTACAACTGTACGTTCCACTAAGGACGCTCCCAACCTTCCCATTTCCTCTTCCTTACAAAGGCAACGGCAAGTGCTTATCATGTTTCCATATAAATCACTGGCATTGCAATGCAGTAAACGACGCAAGATTTTTCTTTTCAATCCCCCCCCCCCCTTCCTTCCCTCTTGAAGCCGGTTTCTTTCTTTCTTTTTCCAACTTTGAAAAATTACTTTATTACATGAAGTTTGCCATACTGTTGTGCATACCCCATCATCATTGGCTTGTTGTTGATATCAACTCACTTTGTATACATTCTCCTGCCGAATTCATAATGGTCATATTCTTCCTAATGGAGAATGACGAGGAAGAAAAAAAAAAAAGCACCTGTGTGTTTTAGGAGCTGAAGGTCAGAAAGGCAAAATTTAGATGAACACATTCTCCATTTATGAAGCAAAATGAAAAGAAGAGATGAAAAAGCGCTTGTGTGTATTGGGTGTTGAGGTTCAAAAAGGAAATCTTTCATTTGAAATCTGTTCACCAAGATTTATGTAGAATGAATCACCAGCTTGAAGTTTCCCGAAGCTGGAGTATGGCTGCCTTAATGGCGGGATTAAAAAAAAAAAACGGCCATACACACTCCACTCCCTTTGTTGGGTAGATGGGATTCAGGGACTATACAGGGAGTGTCCGCAGGTGTATCAGCCTGCGTAAAGAAAGAAAGAAAAACGAACTTCAACGCTTCCTTTACTATCTCTGCCTGGGAGATGAAGGTGATGGATGAATTCAGTAATGTATCTATACTGATGTACAAATGCTAAATGAAGAAAGATGTCTGGGTAGCTCCACTTAACCCAGATAAACGAAGAGGTATTCTAATTGATCACTGTACATAATTTTAAAATATTTCGTTTCTAAAGGTCGTCTTTATAAGATCGGAACCGCTATCTGAGGAAGCTTGTCTCGCGCATTTTCGTCCGCTGTTTGTACTGTTTGAAGAAGACATACTTGTTGAAAATGTGCTTGCCTGTTTTGTGTTGTGTATTAGATTTCCGCTACTTCACACTTCATTTGTTTGGTGTGTTAATTTGTATTTTGCCTTGCTTTCAGTAACAATGCAGTCTGTTTCATTTTCTCTATGCCTTAAAGACAACACTTTTGTTCGTATCCGTGATGATGTTCTGAATTAGAACTGTCTTCTATTAACTTCTTTGTCTCTATTATTCATAGACACCAGCTAGGTAATAAGCCGAAAAGTCCGTAACCTTCTTCACGATAAACAAAAAATTCCTTTTCAACTGAAAGAAGAGGCTGGGGTGCAGAAAGGTAATGCTGCCGAACACAAACCACTGACCCTTCGTGCTCTGTGCGCTGACAGGTCACACATCGCGAACCGGAGGTGGAGGTAGGGTCCTTATCCTGGTCCTCGGACACCGAGGAAAACGGAGAATCAGTCACCTGGCTTCCCTCCGTATTGGATGGGGGTCACATGTGCTGGACGTTTCTGAAGCCACTGCAGAAGCCATGTCATCGGCACAGGTTTCATAAGATGCAGATGACCCCGAGGATGTGTGAAGGTACAGCATCTGTAAAGAACACTCTAGGTGTGCAGGTCTCAGAGTGCATACATGATCATGAAGGCAATGAGGTTGTGGTGAATACAGACCACGTGGACAGTACACAAGACGAAAAGGGAATACAACATGTGGATGGCACAAATGAGAATGCAAAGGACGTGAAGGGCACAGAGGACACAGAGGACGTGGAGGGCACAGAGGACGTGGAGGGCACAGAGGGCATAGAGACACAGAGGACGTGGAGGGAGGACGGGCACACTGGAGGATAACACAGAGGACGTGGAAGGCACAGAGGACATGGAAGCACACATAGAGGAGGTGTGGAGGGCACAGAGGACGTGAAGGGCACAGAGGACATAGAGAACACAGAGGAGAGAAGGCACGAATGGAGGGCACAGAGAACATAGAGGGCAGAGGACATAGAGGGGACGTTGAGGGCACAGTGGACGTAGAGGACACGGAAGACATGAAAGTCAGACGTGACATGGAAAGCACAAAGGACAAGAAGCGCAGAGAGAAAGAAACGGAGGACACTGAACATGTATAGGGTGGTCAGGACGAGATGGACATAATAAACATAGAAAGCACAGATGTTCTACACGGCACAGAGCACGTACACGGTACAGACGACGTGTGGACACAGAGGACGTGTTGACCACAGACGGCGTGTTGACCACAAAGGACGTGTTGACCACAGTTGACGTGGAGGGGACAGAGGACGAGGATAACGCACAATCTGTTGGCGGTGCTGTGTTTTGTAGCGGCTCTGAGTCTGAAGAGACGCCATACATCAAACTTGAAGTCAGAGAATCTGTTGAAGGCGCCACCTTTATCAGCGGCGGTGGACCCCGATATGGGCATCACACTTGCGCTGAAAACAAGGGTTGTACTGTCACACGGTCCGTTGACAGCACTGGATCTGGCACGGCCACGAGTTTTCTGAGGGCACAGCAGGCACTGCGTCCGAATGTGTGTATCTGAAGGGCACATAAAACTTGCGTGGGGAACAGTATCAGCTGATGTCTTCGATCCCGACAGGTGGAAACGGTCGAATGAGCGCCAACTATCACAATCTTCCGAGGACTTCATATCGACGTCTTCAGGATGGGCTGGCACCAAAGATAGTGAAAATTCCTCGAATGAGTTTGATTTCTTTGGAAGGTTTTTATGTTCTAATTCCGAGTAAGGAAGGACATTCTGACTTCCCGGAGAAAACCCTTCCGGAGTCGCAGGTCCGCACGTCGCAGGAAGCGATCCATTTTCCGACTGTCTTCCTGGCTGTGACTTTGCTTTGAAGGAATAATCCAATGGTAAAAATGTATCAACAGTTGAACTACTATGATAGCCCGTGGGACTTAATGAAAGTTGGTCCAAACTCCAATCGTTAGAAGCAGACTCTCCATAAGAAGAATCATCTGTCCGGTTATTCTCTGAAAGATCAAAGTTTCTTCAGAACTGCTAAGGTTTTGCTTTCTATTGTTAGTCTGGGAATTATTAACCAATTCGCCGTCCTTTGACCGTTTTGATGGGTCTGTGTCCATTTCAATCCCATTCATACCGACATTTACACGTACACCAGCAATTTCCTCATCTCCGTTACTGTTAGCCATGGCGACAAGTCGTCTGTTTTCTGTCGTCTGCCTAGGGAACAATGAATTCTCACACCTCTGAATAGTACTTCCTATCGCGAGAGTTGAATTCCTTCCCTTGTCAATTCCACGGGATCCGAGCACCAATGAGGTCAGCTGTGCTGAGCTGTTGTCAGTCCTGAAACATAGTTCAACGAAAAGCTGGCTTCACTTGTGATGCCGAATGTTTTCTTTTTTTTTTTTTTTTTTTTTTTTTTTTTTTTATATATAAATCTTGATTTTGACATCACGGTTGCTGGGAACTGCACACATAGCCGTCACGGAATCATTAGCGCCAATGGATTTTGATTTGAGTGTGGGTATGCTTGTGTTCCTGTCCCATGATCTACCTTCTTCTCCCCCCCCCCCCCCCCCCCCCCCCCCCCCCCACACACACACACACACGCACACGCATACACCGCCCCCTCCTTCCGTCTTCCCTTATTTTCTCTCTCCTCATGGATAGCCGCTGTGCACGAAAAACACAACAAACGGAAGCCCGCACGTTGTGTGTGTGTGTGTGTGTGTGTGCGCGTGCGCGCGCGCGCGCATGCGTGTGTGTGTGTACACGCGCGAGTGCGCGCATGTGTGTATGTGTGTGTGTGTGTGTGCACGCGCGCGCATGTTGACAAATCGATTAATCGTGACAGTCCTCGGTGGCAACAGTCTTTCACATTCTGCAAAAAAATGCAATGATCACAGAGAGAGAGAGAGAGAGAGAGAGAGAGAGAGGGGGGGGGGGGGGGTCTGAATGACAGAATACAGTGACAAGGAGGAAGAAGCGGAAGATGGGGCGGTTGAGTGGAGAGGTAGCGGGGCTGTGGGGGGCCACCATAACAGCCAATGGACTGAACAACCTGACCACTGGAGAGGAGGGGTAGGGGTTGTGAGGTGTCAGCGCAGCGCTTTCGGCCTGTGTAGTCTCATAGGCATCCGTAGGCTGGCTTCATGCCGCGTCCTATGGAGGACCCCGTTGCGCGGGAATGACCCAGAGAGTGTCACACACACACGCACACACATAGAGATTCTCTGTGTGTGTGTCTGTCACACACTGTCTGTCTGTCTGTCTGTCTGTCTCTTTCTCCGACCAAGGATGTGTTCTCTCTCTCTCTCTCTCTCTCTCTCTCTCTCTCTCTCTGCATGGACGTGCTCTCTCTCTCTCTCTCTCTCTGCATGATGTGACGGTCTCTCTCTCTCTCTCTCTCTCTCTCTCTCTGCATGGACGTGCTCTCTCTCTCTCTCTCTCTCTCTCTCTCTCTGACCATGGACGATGTGTTCTCTCTCTCTCTCTCTCTCTCTCTCTCTCTCTCTCTCTGCATGGACTCTCTCTCTCTCTCTCTCTCTCTCTCTCTCTGTCTGGACGTGCTCTCTCTCTCTCTCTCTCTCTCTCTCTCTCTCTCTGCATGGACGTGCTCTCTCTCTCTCTCTGCATGGACGTGCTCTCTCTCTCTCCCTCTCTCTCTCTGCATGGACGTGCTCTCTCTCTCTCACTCTCTCTCCCTCTCTCTCTGTGCATGGACGTGCTCTCTCTCTCTCTCTCTCTCTCTCTCTCTCTGCATGGACGTGCTCTCTCTCTCTCTCTCTCTCTCTCTCTCTCTCTCTCTCTCTCTGCATGGACGTGCTCTCTCTCTCTCTCTCTCTCTTCTCTCTCTCTCTCGTCTATGGTACCACAGTCTGATCACAAATGCTGTCCTTAGTAACCTAGTGTTGACTCTAATTAAGTAAGGCTAATTACTCCAATTTGAAGACCGTTCACCCTCAGAATGTGCAAGGCTGACTTACTCCGAGTATTGAAGATTACGTGTGTCCAACTGCAGGCTGATGCAACCAGTTACAAAACTTCCTATCTGAATATACGCCATATATACGAATACATTCAATTGTTGAAAATAATGCAAATATTGACTAACTGAACAGACAAACCGGTCTGTTTGTAGGATGATTAAGTTCTTTTTGATAACTTGGTGTGTGTGTGTGTGTGTGTGTGCGTGTGTGTGTGTGTGTGTGTGTGTGTGTGTGTGTGTGTGTGTGTTGTCATTAGGAGCAGTACATTACATAAGCAGCCACAAGAATTAGGACTACACGCAGCACCTGTGCTCAAAAGCAAGCAAGTTTACGGCACCGGATGAATCATGAACCCCAACATGATATCGATATTTGTAAATAAAAGACAAAGTTCATAGTGAAAAAAAGACGATGCTTAAACGATCTAGTTCTCAAGTTAGCTTTTTCCCGTTTAAAAGTCATTTAATTTTCAATACTAACAAGACAAACGCTGCTTCAAAGAGCACAAGGTCTAAAAGGAAATCTTGAAATTATGTTCAATCATTGATTTTATTTCATTATCATTATCATTATTATCATGATGACGATGATGATGATTTGTCCCTACCTACGCATATCCAGAATAGCAGTGTCGTCATCAGATTGGTTGCACAGAAACTGCAACATTCTCCCTTTTGTAAGCACACTGCGAGCCTCGTTTGAAAGTGCTGTCAATCTCAGTGGCCAGGCTGTGGCCAGTGGCTGGCTCTAAGGTTCACACATCAGTTCAAAGAAAAAGTCAATTGAATCCGCTCCCTCCTAGCGCTATGTCTGTCGTTTCTGTGGCAGGTCTCACGATCATCACCTTGGAGCAAAATATCTTTTTTTTTTTTTCTTTTTTGCTGTCCCAACCTCTGCGCCACCTTAGAGAGGCAGTGCCTTCACGCCGCTCATTCCGACAGCCTGTCCACAGCCACAGCCGGCTGGGCCCCGCCGCAAGCCCCGGCACCGGCAATCCACAAGGAGCAGTCAATGTCAAGTCGTCAAGGGGCAACCCACTGGAGGAGACACTGCACTGCTGCCGAGTCACTTCGGTGGTGTTCAGTGGCGCCTGTTCTGATCTAACATACGCAGGACACCACCTCTTAAGCCCCCTACTGACGACGGCAATAATTGCTTAGTCGCGGAGCCGACGTGAGCGAGCTTTCACTCCGGAGGGCGCCATCACGTCCGTCCAACGACAGCCCCCGTGGACTCGCCGATACCGGTGACCCCGACGGAACCAAACCAAGACCACGGATGTGTGGAGAGGGCATCGACACTGAGGTCACCATGACAGCAGGGCATGAAGGGCCACAGAATTTGAGACATTCTTTTTTATGCTGATCGATGAGAATGAGGATGATTTAAGACGATGCTACGGATTTTCATTTCGGTCTGAGACTACATGACAGGGCTGTACTCTATGCTTTCTTTCATAATATATCCCGGCGTCAACCAGGCCCGAGAGATACAGGCACCTGTAGTGCTGGTCAGGAAATTTGAGCAACACTCTCAGAAACACATCCATTAAGTGGATGAAACTCGACTGTGTGGTCCCAGTCTTCCCAACCGAGTCCGCAACAAACCCAACTCTGGGTAGGAGCCGGTCGGGGCAGAAAAACCCACATGACTCTGATAGGATTCGAACCCACGACCTTCCAGCCGGGAGTCCGCAACGCTAACCATTTCGCCACGGCGGCTGGTTGCAGCAAAATATCTAGTCTGTCTCAGGTGTGTAGAGAGAGAGAGAGAGAGAGAGAGAGAGAGAGAGAGAGAGAGAGAGAGAGTCAAACTGCCCTCCGCCTGGTGTTGTCTTTTTTTTTTTTTTTTTTTTTTTTTGTCGTCACGCGACAAGATCCTGATCATCACACACATCAATTTATCTGCGCTTGGATGAAGCCCTGGTCGTTTACCAGTTTCTTCGAGCGTGACTGGGAGGGGCGCGCGGGGGGTGGGGGTGGGTGGTGGTGGTGGTGGTGGAGGAGGATGGAGATATTTAAGGCGTTTTGGATAAGGTGTTGGACTTCAACATTTTTTGGGATAGGGCCATGAGATCGAATCACACCCGGGTCTTGTGTGTGTGTGTGTGTGTGTGTGTGTCATCGTCATGCAATTAACCACGTGTTCGATCGGCCGAAGAAGAAACGCTGTTCATGTGTGTCTCGGGAACCTCGTGGTGGCTCGTAGAGCCAAAAATGGAAAATACGCGGTGACTCGTCCTTATTCGTGTCTTAGACCGATCGTAAACACAAACACAAGGGTTGGTCGACACCAAGGCCTTCGAAGAAGAGCAGTCAACTAGAGTTTACTTTACCGTCCATGACAGCCTGAATGACAAAGTTTATGGGTGAACAACCACAAACGGTGGACCGTGGTCACCCCGGGGAAAGCACGATTCATTGGTGGAAAACGAGTGGGACTGTAGTCACGAAGTCAGGAGAACTACTGTCACGATTCATTGGTGGAAAAGCGTGGGACGGTAGTCGCAGTCAGGAAAACTACTGTCAATCGTTGCACTCTCTCTCACTCAAAGGAAATCTGTTCGGATTTCGCTCACTCATTTAAAAGAAAATTTCCATGTACTAAAAATAGTAACTTGCTCTGATTGGTAGGAGGGCTGTTGGCATTCCGCCTCTCTTTGGCCCAAGGACTCTATAATACTGCACGGCCCGAGCTGACAAATGAAATGGCATCCCAGGAGGAGAGAGAGAGAGAGAGAGAGAGAGAGAGAGAGAGAGAGGACAGACGGACAGAGAGGTCCCTTATCTAATGGATAACACCAGAAGAACAACGTGCTTTCTCCCTCCCCACTCCCTTCTATTTCTTTCTCTCTTTTTTTTTTTTTTCTTTCTTTTTTTTTTTTTCTTTCTTTTTCTTTTTTTTTTTTTCAAACAACAGTTGTCAAAGTGTGATCATGCTCAGTCCATTTGTAACGGAGGTCATGCAACAAAAGCACATCGGAATACGGCCATCTGGTCCCCACGCCACCTGTCGTCTAACCAATTGAACATCAGCCATAAAACTGTCAACAGTAGTAGTCCTCAACTATCGCCTCAGCACTTGAGCCCCCGGCTGACTGATTGCACCAGCCGTAGTAAAATGTTGTAGCCTCTTGGTTCTGTAGCCACGTTTGTCGTAACGTCTTAAACATGCAAAAGCCTACGAGGTGGTACACTTATGTGAAAACTCTTGCTGTGTTTCTGTGAAAACTCTTGCTGTGTGGCGTCCTGTGGCCATTGCACAAGGGTGCCTGCCAGGGAGCAGTTTCGTCCCTTGACACTGAATGGAATGCCCCAGTTGTGCGTGCGTGTGTCAACACAGCGCAGGCTTCAAAGGAGGTACAGGATTGATCTCGGCTGATTGATTCGGCAGTCGTCGTCGTCGTGGTTGTTGTTGCTATTGTTGTTGTGTTGTCGTACCCTGGCTAAAAGACTCCAGGGATCACCCGAACAGCCGACGCATCTGAACGCTATGGTACAAATGCATCAGCTTGGGATGAGAACATTATACGTGTGTGACCGTTTTTGATTACCCTGCCACGTGGGCAGCCACACTCCGACTTCGAGGGATTTTGGAGACTGATAATGTTATGCTAAGAGCTTGTCACGACTGAAGACAATCCCCGCATAACTAGGCAGAGCATAACAACATTAAGACGTAGCCTTGGTGTTCTAGCCTATGTCAATTTATCTGACACAGCCTAAGCGGGATTCGGCAGTCAAGGACAGTACTTCTGTGGTTCCCACTGCAACTTCGGATGTCTCTTTTTCTTGTCTGCCTTTTGGCCGTCTATGGTGAAGAGCGTAATGACGGTGAGCCTCTTCAACAGAATATTTGACCGTGTGTCAAGAGCTTGGCCGTGTCATGAGTTGTACTGGCTTCACCTGTCAGTGAAACAGCAACGAGTAATGCTGTGCGGATGCGCGCAGTAGGTTTTTTTCACCGATCTCCTGTCAACGCAAATTGTGTGAGAGCCAACGTAAGGGAATGGCCTGCAAAATTCCGGTAAAGTTACCAGTTTTGTTTGACTTTGTTCTGGTTGAATTCTTTTTTTTTTTTTTTTTTTTTTCGCTTTTCTCTGTAATATGCAAGTTAATTCTCGGGGAATGGTCGATGTTAAGACCCATGTGGTCGCTTTTCATCTGGAGGGCTCCTCCTGACCTCGACCAAGAATAAAACGAATATCACTACAACATAACGGCGAGTGGTGAGCCACGGGTTTCTGATGTACTCACTGTAAATGATAACCTTATGTTCTGTTTTCGTGGAATTCGGAAACGACAATGTTTGTCTTTGTACAAACTATCCATCATACCTTACTACAATGAGGGCAGAGGATTACCTCATCCTAGTAAAATACCCCCCCCCCAACCCCCCCTGTAATCCAAATCCTCCCCCAAGAACAGACATTCTACTGATAAGAAGAAGCCTTCGCTGAACTTCTTTCCAGCATCAGAAAAGGCATGTCCCCAGATTCACAGATTCCGTCTTGGAACATCATGTGAGGTCGCTCAAAATCACTCGTGCCGTTCAATAAGACAGATGTATATACGCGAAGGTTCTTTCAACGGACTATCAGGGACTGACGTCATTGAAGAAGAAACTACTTGTGCCAGCTTGAGAAACAACAAGTGTTGTAGAAGATTAAAGACTCATAACCTGACGGCTGTAGGCCTGCAGTTTGATGTCATCGTGTCCACTACACGGCACTGTGATGTTCATCGTGTCCACTACACGGCACTGTGATGTTCATCGTGTCCACTACACGGCACTGTGGAAGACGAAACCCATGTCAATTTTCCACCGCCCTAACCTGCCAGGTGGACAGAGCGGGCTTTCAAGCTATGATTTAGAAAACAAAAACAAAAAAACAAAAAAAAAGAAATATAATTCGGACCCACAAACTTCCGTCCGGCAGGCAAACGCTTTTACTATTTGACTATGGGGCCCCTTCACTACAGTTCTCAAGTTTGCCACATGTTAAGGCCCAAAGAGAAATCCCTTTAAATACATGATGAACTCGTCGGTGTAATTAGCCGAGACGATTCAACTAAAAGTTGCCCCATAGTCTATTGGCCGAAGGAACTGTGAACTGTCAAATATGATTCACCCGGTTTGGGGCATAGCATGATGGAAGGTGGAGGCCATTCCTCTCCTTCTATAGCATTTAACCTTCCCTGAACTGAATCAAATACCCATTTACTGCACAACAAAAAAGCCCGACACCGTGTGTTGTTCTAACACACGACCATCAGCTCCGTAGACAAACGCTCCGACAACTTTACCACGAGCCCCTCTGCCGAGACGATTATTGCCTTTAAAGGCCACTCCTCGTGTCATATGAGTCCGCTGAAAAGCAGCCCACAGATGTGCGATAAATCAAGCCTTGAGCCTAATGGCTACCAGACTAAACAGATCACTCAGTTAAAGAAGGCTACTCACTGTCTTGGGCCATTTTGCGCACACACCGTTGCCCCGAGCCATGGCCGACCAAATCAACAGGCACATCGTGAAGTCATTCGTGTGTGCTCTCTGTCCTCTGGGCATAAATGCCAGCGATTCAAATGAAAAAAAGAAAACAACTTTAGTCACTACGACGTTATTACTGAATAAACCTCTGGCAGCATTTAAGACGTCAATGCTTTCATCGCGACATAGATTCATGTTCTGTGATGCGCTGGTTTTGGCCACTTTAACAGACGCCTACCGTTGACGATCAGTGGCATGGTGGGGCAACATTCCTCTCGCAATAGTTGCACGAATTCAAGATGCTGATTCAGTGTCGTGCGAATTTGAAAGTCGACCTTGCGCCGAACTTGACGAGCGATTGCTCGTTCTTCATTTTCGTTGTCCTGAGTTTTGTTGTCCTGAGGAAGACCTAAGAGATCGAAACGCGTCGTGTTTTGTCTTGTGGTTCGTTTGTCTATGTTGTTTGGTGGAGTGGATTGCATATACTTTTGAGATTTGTTTAGATTTTCGTCTACAGTCACCTCCCTTTGCAACTAATCAATACTGAAAAAGACTGGCTGAAGAGTTACAATCAAAAGTTGCTGTGTGTGAGGGTGTCGTAACAAACGTAGATGTGTGTGGGGTGTTGTGGTGTGGTGTGGCGTGCGTGGTGTACTGTGTGTGTGTGTGTGTGTGTGTGTGTGTGTGTGTGCTCTTTCCCAAGGACTTTTTTTTCCTGTTGGCGTTAGTATACCAGAACTGATATCTGACCAAATGCAGGTAGAGTTTCCAACCAATGTCACGCAGATCAATAACATTTTACAGCGGCAAGTTAATCCTTCCTACCTATACTGTTCTTAAGTTCATCACATTTCTAGTCTCAAGATAAAACTTTATACACATGACAAGTCTACGTCGACTGGCTTTCAAGTACGTCGTATAAGCAATACGAAACGAAACATTTTATAAATCGAAACATGAACCAACCTCTGGAAACTGCACACTGGTGTAATGCATTCCTATAAGATAACATGAAGAAAAAAGTAATGCGGCGATGTTCCATCAGAATCCAAACACCACGCCACCCACACACACACACACACACACACACACACACGCGCACACACACGCACGACATACACACGCACGCACGACTACTCACCTAGCAAAACACTTTTGTCCTGTGTCACTCTTCAATTCCAACCTTTTAGTCGAGAGCTCCGGCCCTGAAACAAAGAAAGGGGAAGGGGAGGGAGTGGGGTGGGGAGGGGCAAGGACATGGGAAGAGAAGGGAGGGGTGTAGGTGTGAGTGTTTCGGTTGGGGGTGAAGGGGGGTGGCCCGGGGGGGGTAGGCAGAAGAGTTGGGGCAGAAGAAACGCCCATGACAGGCAGGGGAGGTGATAAGGCTTTGGGCAATTCCGTCCTTTTCGTCACTGATCGCCAATCATGGGGACAAATGATTGGACAAAGCCTTGACATGTTTATTGGGGAAGCCACACGCGTCCCCTTCATCTCCCCCCCCCCCCCTCCCTTCCATCGACTCCTCTTCACTCTTCGCCGTTGTCCCCTTTCTTAAAGCCACCGTTGCCCCAATCTCTTCCGCTGCTGTAAAATGTTTATTGCTTCATTACTTCTTCCCAGAGGCATTACATTCACTGGCTTCTGCCGTTTGGATTAGTTTATCCATCCAGTTGTTTTATCATTCAGTCAGTCTTATTACATCATCCGGGGGGGGGGGGGGGGGGGGGGGGGGGGGGGGGGGTAAGTGGGTCAGAATTTTCTTGAAAACCGACCCCAGAGAGTGTTAATGAATGGTTGTCAGAGGAAATTTGTCTTAAACACAGATGCTCCTCAAGGATGTGTTCTGTCTCCTTTGTTATTTTCAGCTTTACACAAATGGAATGAAAATCCAGGGTGCACTTCTGAACCTATTTAAATATGCTGATGATATGGTTCTTGTAAGTCTTTTGTTTAAAGAAGGCTCTATAAATGAGCAAGCATACTTCAGTCACATCTTAGAACTACAGGATTGGTGCTCTTCAGCTTCTTGCAACTTAATTGTGGTAAGACCAAAGAACTTGTATTAAACTTTTCGACGTCAGCACTACGTAATTTTCTCAACAGAAACAACCTTTGATTTGCTTTTTTGAAGATACTGTCAGTATGTTGACTAAAAGACAGCTTATGGCCAATGCGTATACCAAGATATTTGAAAGTCAACAGTTTCTATTGCCTGTCCATTGATCACAACTGGTTGAAAGTGTGTGTGTGTGTGTGTGTGTGTGTGTGTGTGTGTGTGTTTCAATTTGATCGAGACCCTATTCTCTCTGAGTATTTCAAACAATCCCTGTTGAGGGTCAATGTCAGGAGACGGCATTCGTTCTTTCCTTTGATGATGGAGACAAGAGAAGACAACTTCACTGCACGCGAGCACGCACACACACACACACACACACACACACACACACACACACACACGCACGCTCCTCTCTCTCTGTCCGGACCCTGCAAACACAATGAACGAGAAGAAACAACATGAATCGACGTTGACGTGGCGAGTGTTCCCGCCCTTCTCAAGGCACACACTGTTCACCCACATAACATCTTTTGTCTGATCTTCACGATCGTAGAATGTCTGAACAGGAATAACGTTCTGACTGTTGCTTCATTCATGGGTGAATGGTGTTTGCATAGTTATCGGACCGACGTATCTCCCCAACTTTGATCATACACCGGCTGAATGTGCCCAAGCTTATGATCATACACCGGCTGAATGTGCCCAAGCTGTGAGCATACACCGGCTGAATGTGCCCAAGCTGTGATCATACACCGGCTGAATGTGCCCAAGCCGTGATCATACACTGGCTGAATGTGCCCAAGCCGTGATCATACACTGGCTGAATGTGCCCAAGCTGTGATCATACAAATGGCTGAATGTGCCCAAGCTGTGATCATACAATGGCTGAATATGCCCAGCCGTGTGATCATACAAATGGCTGAATGTGCCCAAGCTGTGATCATCATACAAATGGCTGAATGTGCCCAAGCTATGATCATACAATGGCTGAATGTACCCAAGCTGTGATCATACATTGCTGAATGTACCAAAGTTGTGATCATACACTGGCTGAATATGCCCAAACTGTGATCATACACTGGCTGAATGTGCCCAAGCTGTGATCATACAAATGGCTGAATGTGCCCAAGCTGTAATCATACACTGGTCTGAATGTGCCCATGCCGTGATCATACACTGGCTGAATGTGCCCAAGCCGTGATCATACAAATGGCTGAATGTGCCCAAGCCATGATCATACAAATGGCTGAATGTGCCCAAGCCATGATCATACAAATGGCTGAATGTGCCCAAGTCGTGATCATACACTGGCTGAATGTGCGCAAGCTGTGATGATCATACACTGGCTGAATGTGCCCAAGCTGTGATCATACACTGGCTGAATATGCCCAAGCCGTGATCACACAATGGCTGAAATGTGCCCAAGCTGTGATCATACACCGGCTGAATATGCCCAAGCTGTGATCATACACTGGCTGAATATGCCCAAGCCGTGATCATACAATGGCTGAAAATGGCTGAATGTGCGCCAAGTCGTGATCATACACTGGCTGAATGTGCGCAAGTCGTGATCATACACTGGCTGAATGTGCGCAAGCTGTGATCATACACTGGCTGAATGTGCCCAAGCTGTGATCATACACTGGCTGAAATGTGCCCAAGCCGTGATCATACACTGGCTGAATGTGCCCAAGCTGTGATCATACACTGGCTGAATGTGCCCAAGCTGTGATCATACAAATGGCTGAATGTGCGCAAGCTGTGATCACACACTGGCTGAATGTGCCCAAGCCGTGATCATACACTGGCTGAATGTGCCCCAAGCTGTGATCATACACTGGCTGAATATGCCCAAGCCGTGATCATACACTGGCTGAATGTGCCCAAGCTGTGATCATACACTGGCTGAATGTGCCCAAGCTGTGATCATACAAATGGCTGAATGTGCCCAAGCTGTGATCACACACTGGCTGAATGTGCCCAAGCTGTGATCATACACTGGCTGAATATGCCCAAGCTGTGATCATACACTGGCTGAATATGCCCAAGCGTGATCACACAAACTGGCTGAATGTGCCCAAGTCGTGATCATACACTGGCTGAATGTGCCCAAGCTGTGATCATACACTGGCTGAATGTGCCCAAGCTGTGATCATACAAATCGCTGAATGTGCCCAAGCTGTGATCATACACTGGCTGAATGTGCCCAAGCCGTGATCATACCACTGGCTGAATGTGCCCAAGCTGTGATCATACACTGGCTGAATGTGCCCAAGCTGTGATCATACACTGGCTGAATGTGCCAAGCTGTGATCATACTGAACTGGCTGAATGTGCCCAATGTGCCAAGTGTGATCATACACTGGCTGAATGTGCCCAAGCTGTGATCATACACTGGCTGAATGCCCAAGCCGTGATCATACACTGGCTGAATGTGCCCAAACTGTGATCATACACTGGCTGAATGTGCCCAAGCTGTGATCATACAAATCGCTGAATGTGCCCAAGCTGTGATCACACACTGGCTGAATGTGCCCAAGCCGTGATCATACACTGGCTGAATGTGCCCAAGCTGTGATCATACACTGGCTGAATGTGCCCAGCTGTGATCATACACTGGCTGAATATGCCCAAGCCGTGATCATACGAATTGCTGAATGTGCCCAAGCTGTGATCATACAAATGGCTGAATATGCCCAAGCTATGATCGTACATAGGCTGAATGTACCCAAGCTGTGATCATACACTGGCTGAATGTGCCCAAACTGTGATCATACACTGGCTGAATGTGCCCAAGCTGTGATCATACACTGGCTGAATGGGCCCAAGCTGTGGTCATACACTGGCTGAATGTGCCCAAGCTGTGATCATACAAATGGCTGAATGTGCCCAAGCCATGATCATACAAATGGCTGAATGTGCCCAAGTCGTGATCATACACTGGCTGAATGTGCCCAAGCTGTGACCATACACTGACTGAATATGCCCAAGCCGTGATCACACGAATGGCTGAATGTGCCCAAGGTGTGATAATACACTGGCTGAATATGCCCAAGCTGTGATTATACACTGGCTGAATATGCCCAAGCCGTGATCACACAAATGGCTGAATGTGCGCAAGCTGTGATCATACACTGGCTAAATGTGCCCAAGCCGTAATCATACACTGGCTGAATGTGCCCAAGCTGTGAACACACACTGGCTGAATGTGCACAAGCTGTGATCATACAAATCGCTGAATGTGCCCAAGCTGTGATCATAGACTGGCTGAATGTGCCCAAGCTGTGATCATACACTGGCTGAATGTGCCCAAGCTGTGATCATACACTGGCTGAATATGCCGAAGCCTTGATCACGCAAATGGCTGAATGTGACCAAGCTGTGATCATACACTGGCTGAATATGCCCAAGCTGTGATCATGCACTGGCTGAATATGCCCAAGCCGTGATCATGCACTGGCTGAATATGTCCAAGCCGTTATCATACAAATGGCTGAATGTACCCAAGCCGTGATCATACACTGGCTGAATATGCCCAAGCCGTGATCATGCACTGGCTGAATATGCCCAAGCCGTGATCATACAAATGGCTGAATGTGCCCAAGCCGTGATCATACACTGGCTGAATATGCCCAAGCCGTGATCATACAAATGGCTGAATGTGCCGAAGCCATGATCATACAAATGGCTGAATATGCCCAAGTCATGATCATACACTGGCTGAATATGCCCAAGCCATGATCACACAAATGGCTGAATGTGCCCAAGCTGTGATCATACACTGGTAAATGTGTGCCAAGCTGTGAACATGCACTGGCTGAATGTGCCCAAGCTGTGATCACACACTGGCTGAATGTGCCCAAGTTGTGATCGTACACTGGCTGAATATGCCCAAGCTGTGATCATACAAATGGCTGAATGTGCCCAAGCTGTGATCATACACCGGCTGAATATGCCCAAGCTGTGATCATACACTGGCTGAATGTGCCCAAGCCATGATCATACCAATAGCTGAATGTGCCCAAGCTGTGATCATGCAATGGCTGAATATGCCCAAGCCGTGATCATACAAATGGCTGAATATGCCCAAGCCGTGATCATACACTGGCTGAATATACCCCAAGCCGTGATCATACAAATGGCTGGATATGCCCAAGCTGTGATCATACACTGGCTGAATATGCCCATGCTGTGATCATACAAATGGCTGAATGTGCCAAGCTGTGATCATATACTGGCTGAATGTGCGCAACGCTGTGATCATATAAATGGCTGAGTGTGCGCAAGCTGTGATCATACACTGGCTGAGTGTGCCCAAGCTGTGATCTGAGTGAGTGTGCCCAAGCTGTGATCGTACACTGGCTGAGTGTGCCCAATCTGTGATCATACACTGGCTGAATATGCCCAAGTTGTGATCATACACTGGCTGAATATGCCCAAGCTGTGATCATACACTGGCTGAATATGCCCAAGCTGTGATCATACACTGGCTGAATATGCCCAAGCTGTGATCATACACTGGCTGAATATGCCCAAGCTGTGATCATACACTGGCTGAATATGCCCAAGCTGTGATCATACACTGGCTGAATGTGCCCAAGCTGTGATCATACTCTGGCTGAATGTGCCCAAGCTTTGAGGAAAGAATGCTAAGTTCAGAGGAGGATGCTCCATCTTTTGTGAAAAGGGGTCATTCTGTTTGGGTTAATTTCAGATCAAGAGGAAGGAGGACAAACAACAGGTTGGGGGGGGGGGGTGGGGGGGGGTGGGGGGGGGGGGGGGGGGGGGGGGGGGGGGGGGGGGGGGGGGGGGGGGGGGGGGGGGGGCAGGTGCTGTGTCTCCACTGCAAGGGAGAGAACGAAATGTGACAAATCAAGTAGCTCGACATATAATGCAGTAATAATCATAAATGAAAGAGACAGAGGAGTTTAAGAAAAAAAAAAAAAGAAAAAAGAAAGAAAGAAAAAAAAAAAAAAAAAATCAAAACAAAAATAAAACAAAAACAAAACAAGACGAAATTTAAACAATTTAGCTTATAATCCAGCTTCTTCAGTTTCGTTTGAAATCCCCATAACATTCGACGAAGATAATCGGTGTCTTCAAGAGCGAAAGCTTGAAAAAGCAAAAAAAAAAAAAAAAAAAAAAAAGGATTTTTTTTCTAATTATGCTCACCCATTTCTTTTCGTCCCCAAGCACCAAGAATCGTACCATCATCTGACAGACCAACAGAACCGAAGACTTTCTTACTTTCCAAAACACACACACACACACACAACACACACACACACACACACACACACACACACACACACACACACACACACACACACACACACACACACACACACACACACACACACACACACACACACACACACATATTCTCTCTCTCTCTCTCTCTCACACACACACACACACACACACACACACACACACACACACACACACACACACACACACACACACACGTGGACGCGCGCCCGCGTGCAGGCAGGATGCATTTATCATGCCCTGCAGCGGACAAGCTGAACAAAGGCTGGGTATATTCATCATCCTCTGAAGCAGACAAGCTGAAGAAAGGCAGGCTGCTGTATTCATTGTACACTGAAGCGGACGAGCTGAACAAAGGCAGGCTGTGTATTCTTTGTACACTGCGCAGTGGACGAGCTCCACAGAGGCAGGTAATCTTCCTCACGCTGTGAAGCGAACAGGCTGAACAAAGGTGGACAATGAAAAGTGCCCGGAAGGAAAGAAGATGAACAAACAGGGACAATAACATATGGTGCTCTGAAGGGAACGAGCTGGACAGAGAGGGGGAAACGAGCAAGGAGAGGAGTGAAACGGGTGGGAAGTGGGGGGTGAGGTGGGGGGGAGTGGGTGGGTGAGGGACTATAGGATCGGGGTGGGTCTGTCCTCTCCCCAGGTTTATCATTATTGAAGTTACATCAGCGTTTCCCTGTCAGTTCGGGTACAGCACCATTTCCGTAAATGTGTGTATCTTGAAAACTCTCTCTCCGTCTGTCTGTCTGTCTGCCTGCCTGCCTGTCTGTCTGTCTGCCTCTCTCTCTCTCTCTCTCTCTCTCTCTCTCTCTCTCTCCTTTTTCATCGTTTATTATTATTGGTAGACCCTATTTACTGAATTCTTGTCCATTTCTCTCTCTTTGTTTTTCTTTCTGTTTGCTTTCAACTTCTCCCGG
>JADBJO010001628.1:275000-287500 GCA_016801955.1 Conus betulinus
CTGCGGCGGGGCCGACCGGGCTGTGGCTGTGGGCTGTGGGGGGTGTCGGAATGAACGGCGTGGATGCACTGCCTCTGAGGTGGCGCAGAGGTTGGACAGCAAAAAAAAAAAAAAAAAAAAAAAAAAACCAAAAAAAAACAAAAAAAAAAAAAAAACCCCATCATAATGAAGAAAATGTCTATAATGCACATCCCAACAACGTAAGCTACTGGGCGTTTTACAAATATCTAAAATATATGCAGGACACACACACAAACGTACAGTTCTACATTCATGAGGCATAAACACACATGGACGCACTCCCATGCTTGCATACCAACACACAAACACTGTTACATGGTGTCACACACATAAAACACACACGGTATAACAATGAACAGTTCAGCTGTACACAAAGCCATGTCTGCAAATGACAAAAAAGTAGCAGTGGTATCCTACAAATAGCTTTTAAAGAGGTAGATTTCAAGAGCAGACTTGAAACAGGTAAGTTTCAAAGGCAGACTTGGAAGTCATGAAGGGACATAACATAGTTGGAAAGGCAGTGAGTTCCTGAGTATCACCACAGAAAATGAGATACTGAAAAATGATGTCTTGCCTTTGTGACTAAAGAGCTATGAGAGGTCTTTCGGTTTTCAAAATCAGCTGTCTGTCTCTCACTGAATTCAAGATGGGATCAACAAGACATCTCTTCCTTAATAAGCAACATTCGTAATACCTGGAAGACAATATGTTGATCAAGTAAGTTTGGGTAAGGCTTGGACTATGTGTACATTACACATATACCCTTTACATGTGTGACCATGTTATGATGTAATTATGTGAACCACATTGATTAAGTCTTAAGAATGACTGCTAAACAAATATCAGAAATTGTTTGTGTTCATTAAATACGATTATTGAAGCAAACATTGGTACATTTTTATAATGTTTTGTGCAAATACCTATACACCCACCTAAATTAATGTGAATGAAATTAAGTACAAATAATGCACAAGACACACACACACACACACACACACACACACACACACAGATATAAATACATACATGTACAGAAAAGGGATGGAAAAGACTTGATAAATACTCAAGAATTAAATGGTCTTTTAAGGTAAACACACAAGTACACACACTCACAGAAAGAAGGATGGTGAGAAATTGCATTTTATACAAACTTTCATCCAGAAGACGATAATATTGCCAATAATATGATTTTATTCACTATAAGGCACCATTATAATTCTACACCTGCAGAATAAAAGCGCAAAAAAGACATTATTGCCAAAAAAATATAATAAATGAGTAGTAGCTCAATATGCAACATAAAATAAATTGCTTCAACCAATGAAAATATGATATGAAACCATAAATTCCTAAATACTCATGTTTAGGTTTTTTTCTCTCTCTTTTTTTTTTTTTTGGTCCCCAAATCAAAGCACAATCAGAAATAATATTCATAAAGTTACTCAATGATCTATCAAGGCCAATTCTGTTTTGTATCACCCATTTATCTTCAGCTGTTAAACTAGTGTTTCATTTTTTGACACACTTGAAAAGTTGGAATAAATAATACAAATTCACACAAAGTGTCAGCACACTTTAAAAATGCCTATTCATGGCATTCAACTCATGATTCTCTCATTTGACTCACAGAATAAATCAGACAAACTCAAGGTGTGAACAATCCTCAAAAAGCAAATTATGGCATTCAATACATGATATTTCCCATTTGAAACAAAGATTAAATCGGTCAAACTCTAAACAAAAAAAAAAATGTAAACAATCTTAAAAACAACCTGTATTCATGGCATTCAAAACAATTTTCCCATGTGAAACCCACAATAAATTAGGAAAACTCATACAATGATAGAAAATCTTTAAAAAGAATCTATAGGAAAACTCATACAATGATAGAAAATCTTTAAAAAGAATCTATAGGGAAAACTCATACAATGATAGAAAATCTTTAAAAAGAATCTACATCCATGACATTCCCCTCAATCTTGAAACAGTTAAAACTATGCTCAACTTTAGAGATCTTCTGTTGTCTCGCTGAACAACACTGATAATGGTTCCACAGTCTTCAAATAGTGTGTGCTATTCACACCACCTTTTGCATGAAGGAAAAAAAAGAGAACAACAACACTGATAATGGTTCCAGTCTTCAAACAGTGTGTACTATTCAGATCACCTTTTGCATGAAGGAAAAACTAGAGAACAGCAACACTGATAATGGTTCCACAGTCTTCAAATGGTGTGTACTATTCACACCGCCTTTTGCATGAAGGAAAAAAAACTAAAGAACAACAACACTGATAATGGTTCCACAGTCTTCAAATAGTGTGTACTATTCACACCGCCTTTTGCATGAAGGAAAAACTAAAGAACAACAACACTGATAATGGTTCCACAGTCTTCAAACAGTGTGTACTATTCACACCACCTTTTGCATGAAGGAAAAACTAGAGAACAGCAACACTGATAATGGTTCCACAGTCTTCAAATAGTGTGTACTATTCACACCGCCTTTCGCATGAAGGAAAAAGTGAGAACAGCTTGGGCTAAGGACAGGGTCTGAAGTGGCTGGTTGTGGGGAGTACCCTATTTACTAGACCCTGTATTACAGCTTTCATTTCATTCAGTTCGAAACAGAAATGTTCCCAAAGTTACTAACATTTTGGTCACCTTCCATTTTCTGCAGGGAAAAAGTAACCACCGACTCTTTGAGAACAAAAAAAATGGAGAAACCTTCGCATTAGAAAATGTTTGGAAATGGCTTGCCCTATCAATGCAGGTACACTACATTCAATGTCACATGACCGACCTTGACCCATTCACCTTGCTGATCAGTCTTCAACCAACTTCACAGCCATTTTCACAGTGCCCATGTTTCCCCTATAAAAAAAAAAAAAAAATCTAAATCTCTGAAATCGTGGGGGTCTGAAGGCATACACTTCACAACCTTTCACTGCTCACAGGCTGCAGAGAAACACGCTACCGTGATGGCATGGATTGACTGAGAGACCACTACAACTATACTCGAGCTGTCGTGACACACAGTTCTGATAAAGCTTTCTAAAACTGACTCTTGATTGTTTTCAGCGATTCATAAAATAAAGCTTATTTACAAATAAAGCATCAAGCCTCCTTTGATCACCTTTGACAGACCCGTCAGTCATAGTAGGCGAGTTATGCCATGAGAATTCCAAAACTGTTATGGATTTTGAACTCACAACTTGAAACACTGATGATTGGGGAGGGTTGAACCCCAAACTCCCCACCCAGCTCCCACATCCTTCCAATCCACCCAGTGTCACTTGTGCACAGGAGGTGGCCAAATATAAATTATTAAAAAAAAAAAAAAACATATCACATATTTGATCGCTTACAGCCTTGCAAATGATCCTCAAATAGACATCTTTTTGTCCCACATAAATAAATATTCTCCCAAGTATACAATATGAACCAATACATACACATGTACCTCACTGGTGAGCAGATCGTGATTTCAGTTCAGTTTTACCACACATGGTCTTTTTGGAGCTGTCAACAAATTGGGGGAAAAAAAAGGTCCCACCGGTAAAAACGACCAACAAAGGGGAACAAATCTACATACACAGATCAACTACTAATACAACAGCTAAACCATTTTAAAACCAACACCTGCTGAGCATGCCCACCATTTTGCTTGGTTTGTAATGCCCAGCTAGCAAAAAAAAAAAAAAAAAAAAAAAAATGGATAAAAGACTTTGTGACGAGCATTCCATTATCAAACCCAAAAAAAAAAAAAAAAAAAAACATACATGCAAACAGATACTACTGAATGGGCAGCTAGTGTGCCCAATGTAAACAGTCTCATTATCTACTCACCAGAATACAGCACCAAAAAAAAAAAAAGCTGGCAGGTCATAAATCATGACTAAGGGAAAACTTGTACAAGGTTGTCCGGAACACACAGACAAACAGCAGTCAACTGATTCATTACAAAAGAAAGACTGAGAACAAAAAAAAGAAAAAAAAAAAAAAAGAGTCAAGGAGAGTGACAGAAAGGAGGAAATGATGAGTACAGCACTTTTAGGAGGTTATACAAGTTGTACTGACAGTTCAGACTGGAATCCTGCTGAAGATTTACAGGGCTCCAGCTGGTGCAAGTCCAACAATCACACTGAAATGAAATGATGATCACACTGAAATGAAATGATAGGTAAGATCACAAACCTGACAGGTAGCTACATCCCAATGGTCTGTTACTTGTTACATTCAAATCAAAACATCCATCCCACCTGCAGTAATATGGCAAATGGACTCCTCTGGTCTTAGTCTTACTTAAAAATACATATCATCTATGCCCCTAGAGTGTCACAGCCGGTTCATGCTTTCTTCAGTATGGCCCCGAAAGGTTTTACTTATACATATATATCATGTGTGCCTCTCAAAAGTTTCTAAGGCAATTTATGGAAATCTTCAGTATGGACTGGAAAAAGTCATAATCCTACTTATAGATATATATCACATATGCCTCTCAAAAGTTTCTAAGGCAATTTATGGAAATCTTCAGTATGGACTGGAAAAGTCATAATCCTACTTATAGATATATCACATATGCCTCTCAAAAGTTTCTAAGGCAATTTATGGAAATCTTCAGTATGGACTGGAAAAGTCATAATCTTCACTTATAGATATAAATATGCCTCTCAAAAGTTTCTGAGGATATAATTTATATGCCTCTCAAAAGTTTCTAAGGCAATTTATGGAAATCTTCAGTATGGACTGGAAAAAGTCATAATCCTACTTATAGATATATATCACATATGCCTCTCAAAAGTTTCTAAGGCATTTATGGAAATCTTCCGTATGACCCTGAAAGGTCTTAATCTTACTAATAGATATATATATTATATATGCCTCTTGAAAGTTTCTAAGCCAATTCATGCCAGACTTCAGAATGGGGCTCTTGACACCATAACAAATGGAATTCAGACTTCAACAGGAAACGCTTCATGTCTGGACTGAGCCCTCCACAGAGTTTGACAGAGCTCAAACCTGATCAGAATTTCACTGTAACAGGAACAAACCATACGGTCAGTGACTGTATCATTTTTAGCATCTCAACTTAGTATCTTTGGAGAAATCATGAAAAAAGATGCTCTGAACCACTGAGGTTATCTGCCAACATGTACAAAAATTTACCTAACATGAAATGCCTGCTTACAGAACATTACAGGAAAGGCTTTAGAAGTCCCGGGAGACATAAAGGCAGACAACAAATAAAGACACAGCAGTGTGCAAAGCAATGCTTAATCAACACGCAAGTCCAAGGCATTGCCGAGTATCGTCCCTTTTTGTCTAGAAAATTGATGAGAGAGACACAACAAAGAAACTTGCCCCAAACATGAGTTCCTAGCATGCCCACGTATCTTCACTAGGCATTTATACACAGCAGAAATGCTAGAATTTTTTAAAAAAAAAAAAAAAAAAAAAAAAAAAAAAAAAAAAAAAATTAGGTAGCTGTTTTTGTTCTTGGGTGTACAGTACATGCAGTATTGGCTCAGAATTATGGGCCTTTAATGGCTTCAGATTGGGAGAAAAATGATGATACAAATTCCTGATTCAGTGCTTACTGTTTTATTCTCCTTGTGTCTCTTGATTTACTTCTACAAAATTGGTTGAAAGACAACAACAAAAAAACGAAAAAAAAAACAAAAAAAGCCAAGAAGCAAAAAGAAAAACAACAATGTAAGGAAGAAAGGGGTAACAAGATGCAAAGCATACAAACGTACTCCTATTAAGTAGTACAAGAAATATATATATATATATAAAAATTAGTCACTATAGCACTTTCTCCCTTTTGGTGGTAGAAATTTTGTATGTAAGAGAAAAGAAAAAAAAAAAAAAAGCTGCTCTCCGTGGTGGGGAAATGCACCTGGGTCGCCTGCGTGATAGGCGTGATTACTGACCCTAGGGCGCTTACAAAAGTTGGTTACATGTAAGTTTATAAATCATTATTGCTCAAACTGTAAATAACAAAATTATCATTTATAGCTGTTAGTTACGGCTATTCTGGTAAAAAATAAAACACCGGGCACCGTCCATGACCTATAAAGAACATATCTACAAATTTTCAGAAAGATCGGTCCAGCAGTTTTGTCTGGAGCGAGTGGAACACATTTTGACCAAGGACGGACAGACAGACAGACAGACAGACAGCATTTCTTTGTTCCCATTCTAAAGTACTCCCTGTTGTATAAGAAACTGGGAGTACAAAAAAAAAAACAAAAAAAAAAAAACAACAGTGAATAACTGCAGTATTTGTGTGTTACATGGTGAATCAGTATTCACAGCGGACCATGGTTAATGAAGAAAACATATACCATGAAGATAAAACATCTTATTTACAGTGGCTCAACTGTCCATAAAACTTTCGGACACTGTGGATGACAGTCGTACGGCTGATGAGACAGGCGGATGATAACTGTCCCCTCTCAGTGCATCAATGTACTTATATACACAACCCCTGAGGTTTCCCAGGTTACAAGGTGGATCGTTTTCTAAACAGCCACACACATCACAGAGATCCAATAGCATAAAAAAACAGTCCTGATAAAAAGAAGAAAAAATCCATTCAGGAATGGCACAAACAGCTACAGCAAACATGTAAAAGTGGTAAGTGTACAGACAGGCAATTCCTGGTAAAGGAAGCCATGAAGGAACATAAAAAAAAGCAAAGGGAGAGACAAAAAGCAGAAGTGTGATCTAAAATATCAAATAGAAGATGAAAAGAAAGGGAGATGAAATGTCAAAACTGCAAGAAGCGTCAAAATTACGCCTGACTGAGGACTGTCTCTGTGTGAAGACTGACGCCACTTAGAGGTCATCGTCTGAAATCATCGTACCACACTCACTCACCCAGACTGGTGTCTTAAACTCCACATTTCAGACTTACCGTGGGAAAGGAACGAGAATGAAACACCTTCCAAAGAACAGACAGACCAGCACTTCCCTTCTCCAAGATAAGACATCACAGATGAGATTCTACCACTTCTGTCATACGAAGATCAACTAATATCTGCTTCTATTGCACATCCCTCCTCAGGGGTATGCCTCATCCAGGCCCTATCACAGACTGCCATCTGCTTGGGACTCAACTGTGTTGGTGGACCAACAAACACATGCACAGCGTATTACTGTGATAGATCAGAACACTGCTTTCTGAATGATCTTGGGCATCAAAAATTATGACGCATAGCCCACCTCCTACTCCCCCTTTCTGAGGTCTCCCTCCTCCTCCCCTCTCTCCCTACTTGTTCTAAACCTGTTTTAAATTCCTTGGGGGGGGAAAAAAAGGAAAAAAAGAAAGATGTCAGATCAAGGGACTGAACCAATATATACAGATGTTTCTGTCCAACACTTTCCCACTGTGTTATTCCAGCTGACAGAAATCATGGTGTTTTTAATGCGTATCAATGCCAACAGCAAAGCACATTGGACTTGCTTTGAATCCAGACACTGCTTTACTTTGTCATATCATTTCTGTAAAATTACGGCTAATGCATCTGTCTAAAGAAAAAAAAATAACTCTTGGTCTGCCCAGTATCCGAATTTAAAGATGATCACATGAAAACTGAATTTGTGTAAGGACCAAGAACACAGACACACACTGGCAAAACACATTTTATACACATATCATGCCAACTCTTACGGATTACACTGGCATGCCTAAGTCATCCAGTGCCAGATGACACAGGCATGGCATTACACAGGTATGCCATGGCAACTCCATGTATTGTGCAGGTCTGTCAGTCACTGGAAATCGAATAATGGGTCACACAGGGATACCGTGGTAACTTCATGCATAGTGCAGGTTTGTCAGTCACTGGAAACTGAATAATGGATCACACAGGGATACCGTGGTAATTCCATGTATTGTGCAGGTCTCGTCAGTCACTGGAATAATGGATCACACAGGGATACCATGGTAATTCCATGGATAGTGCAGGCTTGTAGTCACTGGAAATCGAATAATGGATCACACAGGGATAGCGTGGTAATTTCACAAGTGGATGATGGAGGATTGTACAGCATGTCATGACAGTTCAAAAGGTGGGCTGTACCAGCATGCCATCACAATTCATTTGGTGGATTTTACAGTCACAGCACGGCGAGGCCACTAATGGATGGTACACACACATCATGGTATTCCAATGGTGGGTTATACAGTATGCCATGGAAATTCCAACGTCAGATTATACAGACATACTTCCATGTATTATACACATACTTGGTGTCGGATTATACAGACATACTTCCAATGGTGGATTATATAGGCATGCCAAGGAAATCCAAAATGGTGGACTGTGCAAGCATATCCCTGCAAACCCAACAGTGGATTTTAGAGGCATGTCACGTCAGTTCAACTGATAGTTTACACAGGCATGCTGTGGCAATTCCAACGACAGATTATACAGACATGATTCCAGCGATGAATTACACTGGCTTGCCAGAGCAACTCCAGTGGGTTCCAGAACTACGCCTTGGCAATTCAAACGGTGGATCATGTCGGTATTACATGGGTGTCCCAGGGTGGATAACAGAGCCGTTATGGATTATACAGGCATACCCTAATAATTCCAACGGTGGATAATCAAGCCATGATGGATTATACAAGTACACTATAGTGATTCCAACAGTAGATACGAGCCCTGATGGCATACACATGGCAACTCCAATGCTAGATAATAGAGCCCTGATGGATTATAGAGGAAACACAAGGCAATTCAATGAATGTAATAAGAGCCCTGATGGACTATAGAGGGATGTAGTAGCAATTCTACTGGTGGATAAGAGAGCCAAGATCCACAGGCATACAAGGGCAATTCCAATGGGGGCTGACAGACCTTGATGGATTGTATCATCCTATGGCAATTCCAATGGTGGACACTGGTGCCATGATGGATGATACAGGCACATCAGGACAGTTCCAATGTGGATAACAGAGCCACCATAGACTGTACAGGCACAACAGACACACCATGACAAAACTGTGAAAAAACAAAAACAGTGTGTGTAAGTCAGCAATATGTATGCCATACTGTTCAGGGGGTTACTAGAGATGTTATGGCAAACCGACTAGTTTCTTTTTACTCACAGATGGTTTGGCAAACTGTCAGCTATTTCAGGAAAGAATTTAACAGGGAGCTGGTTCCAGACAGTTTCCAAACACTAGCAGGGCTTGGCTGGCATGCATCACCTACTAACAATCTTTTGTCTGTAATTTCTCAGCAAAAGGGCTAAAAAGAATGTTACGATCACAGTAAACTGAGCAAACAAAACTTTTCGTAAATTCTGGGCATCATAAAATGATATACAGATTCCACTTGCTTTAAAAAAAAAGGACATGTAATACAGCTGTTACAGAATGACAAGAAAAATGAGTGAAATTCATTTTGTTCATAAACTCATACAAATATAAATGCCAAGTACATTGTTCACAACCTCTGGTTTTAATATTGTTCACAAATGTGATCATCAAACCAAGATAGCAAGAACTGACATCACAAAAGATTGTACACTACATTAATTCAATTCTGGTACAGATCAGCGACATATTCTGCACTCTCTGTTCAGGCAATCAATAAAAGAAAAACAACAACAAAAAAACATAAGGAAAGTTAAAGGCAGTGAAAACATACATGTAGGTTAAAAGAAAAATGTGATGACTAGAAGAGTACTTGGGTGGATGCCGACCTCTGCCAACACACAGAGCAGTTTTCTTCCCCTCAGTCACACCTGACCAGAATCCATCCTACATCTCCAACATCACCACACAAACATCAAAACGGTTCATGCCTCATTGAATTCTTGTTCTCATTACACTTTGGGTGGCACGTGCACAATTCAGGCTCATTCTCTTATGTCGCTGAGACCAAGTAAGTCCTTCCCCCCCCCCCTTCCACCCCACCTTCCCCTTCTATGAATCATATTTTGCTCTCTGGATCCAGGCAACATACAGCGACATAGCACAATTCAAATCTTACATTTTTGTAGATATCAACGAATCTTTTTTCCCCCCGCTAAGAGTCATATATCATTTCTAGTCTTGCTTACCTGTAATGCACTGAAGATGTGTTGTTTCAACAACCTTATCATAACAGATGTACACACCATGGGTCAATGGAGCTTACAATTGATCTATATATCATTCATTTCTACTTTAAGAGTATGCATAACTCTGAATGCTATAACATCTTTTTCTGGGGTACACAGACTGATACTCCTGCAGACACTTCCTATATAAACAGGCAAGGACTAATCCCATCTACCCAGAAAGAAATGGAGTTTTGTGCATATGACAGTTTTTCATCCTGCCATAAAGGCAGCCATACTCCCACTTCAGGGAAAGCTATAACCTCTCTGATTGAAGGGGAAAAAAAAAAAACTGATTGCAAATAATAACCTATCAATAGTAGCTGTATCCAACATCCATCTATTTCAAACCCTAAATCTGATGGGTTGATGCCCCAAAATAAGGCAAACAACCTCAAAAAAAGCAAAACACAATATCAGTACATTTTCAGCCATGCAGTGTCATGTGATAAAGACCTCTTAGTGATGAACAATTACAAAAAAAAAAAAAAAAAAAAAACAAAGATGGACATGAATGAGATTTTTGAAGACTCAAATGGCTTCATTGCTTCTCAGCCAAACGTGTTGTTCATGAAGGAATGGTTCCCACTTCCTCAGTACGCAATGTCATAACAATGACCGCATACAGACACAAAACACACTCATATTCTCAGAGAGTTACACATCAAATTTGTCAACAACACCTAAGTTTAAATATCAACAATTACAAAATCACACACATAACATAGTTTCCTCTTAAACATGGTGATCATAATAATGATGACAATAATAATTATGAAAGCAATGATGATAATGATGCTCTGTGTACAAAGGATAATCTTATGGCACTGATCTTAAAATCTGGCCATCAGTAAAAGAACAATGCAAAAAAAAATGTGTGCATATGTGGATATGTGTGTGTGTATGCATCTATGTGTGCGTGCATCTATATGCGCGTTTGCTTGTCAATACCTAGATGTCATGTAAATGTGTATGCATGCATAACTGCTTATATGCGTAGCATATTCACTGCTTAAAAAATTCAAAACATCTTCCATAAAACACAGTAAAAGAACAATGCTAAAAAAAAAATGTGTGCTTATGTGGATATGTGTGTGTATGCATCTATGCATCTATATGCGTGTTTGCTTGTCAATACCTAGACATCATGTATGTGTGTATGCATGCACAATTGCTTATTTGCGTAGCATATTCATTGCTTTAAAAATTCAAAACATTTTCCATAAAACACACATGCGTAGCAGCATCATTGCTTTAAACTATTCAGAACTGTAAAATACTCTAGTCTGTAAATCACCAAGATCAATACTTTAACTATTCAGATCTTTCAGCTAAAATCCAATGTGCATCAGCTGGGCAGGGGGTCGGTCTTGAGGGGTTTCCCATAGAAACTGTCGAGGAACAGGCCCAGGAAGACCAGAATGGTGCCCAGCCACTGGCGACCAATCATTGGGTGACGAAAGAACACAACAGAACACAGGATGGTGAAGAACTTGCGTGTGGTGGTGAAGATGGAGCAGGTGAGGGGGCCGAAGGCAGTCACTGTTTTAAAGATGAACATCTGGTGGATCAGAGATATTTTGTTCAATAACACTGATGTCCTCCTCCTATATTTAAAAAAAAAGGATAAAGAAAATCTATATCTTAAAAAAATATTTTAAAAAATTAGCTGATAAGACAAGAGTAATGTGATCCCTTTCCAAAAAAGACAACTGAATATGTCCTCAAACAAATAAAACATCCTGCAGATCATTTTCATGGAAGCTACACCCAGCCTCAAAAAGTTGGGAATAGAGGGACAGGGGGATGGGACAAACGAAGGAAAAAGTGGATCCAAAAGCAACACATGCATTCACACAAAAATGAGTTTACATACACAATCAAAATGTGTATGATCATTTTTGGACTACAAGGCATTCGGTTTTCAGAGTCTGATACTCCAAGCAAACTCATACATTGCCTGCAATTGTGTTTCATGACCAACTAGCAGCTGAAAAACATCATCAAGTGTCTAACTATCCAACATGGACACAAACACAGTGGACAAACATGAGCAGAATTTCAATGAAACACAAATATCAGGTAAACACTAATTGCGTATGCACTTTGGCTTTCATCATGTCACATGGCAGAGCTGAGGAAGTTATGCTGTAACATGGACGCATTGAACTGTAGAAAAAAACACTTTCAGTCAGTATTGAACACAATCGTTCTGATAAAGGGACACAGACAGGTCGGTTCTGCGCTGGTGCTGGTCAGGAAACGTCAGCTCCACTTTCAAACATGTGTCCACTGAAATCATGAAACTGGCTGCATGGTTCCAGTCTTCTTCTTTCTGCCCACAGTGCACTCAACTCTGG
>JADBJO010001628.1:292500-295000 GCA_016801955.1 Conus betulinus
TTGTTGCTTGTTTCTACCGTAAGTCTGAAATTTCCAGACATTATTTGGCAATTTCATAGCTTGTACATGTTTAATGGAAAAACGCATTGACTGGAGAGCCCTGATATACATGAGACAAATGAAGCATTAAGGCGAAGACCCAACACAGGCAACATCCCAGACAACTAACCAATGGCCAGCCACAGGATGGACCAGGCGTTGACAGCAAACATCATGCTGATGGCCCCCGTCTTGTAGTCTGCCCGCATACGGTCCTGGTTGGCTCCTGTCAGTCCATCCATAGTGAGAGACACCAGCTGTTCACACAGACAGCACAGGAAGAAAACATTATTCCCACTCGCCCCTTTCACTTTCATAACAAACAGAACCACACTGTAACTCACTCTAGCACAATTCCAAGGAGCAGTCAGGGTCAGGCTTAGGGTCAAACACTGCATTACAAACAAGTCACATCAATGACTGCTTTGTTACTGCGCCAGCAATTGAGAAAATCACCCTCAGTGGTCACCATCATCTTCATTTAATGAGTCCCTGTCCACTGCCAGCACCAAAAACTCCATCTCATCATCATGGAAAATGGCATGCTGTAATCAGCAATCTTTGCAAACATAGAATACCATGAACTTGCTGGCCACTAAAAATTATTATTTATCTGGTGGGAAAAAAAAATTCAGAGATTGCTTTTCAATCACTGAAAAAGGTTTAACAAAGATGGCAGACTGGACTTTTGTCCAACAAATTCTGACCACTACCAGAGGCAGCCTCATCCTGAACTATTCCACCTGAGGAAGGTCTAAACATGACACCTGAAACTACCTGAACTTCTCCACCTGAATATAGCTTGAAGATGACACCTGAATCAACATGACCCAGACCCATCCCCCCAAGGAGATCTAAACATAACAGCTGAGCTGAGAATTACTCCACCTTAGGTAATGACATCTGAACCAATCTTCCCAGAACTATACCACCTGAGGAAGGTCTGAAGATGACACCTGTACCAACCAGCCCAGAACAATTCCACCTGAGGAAGACACAAAGGTGACACTTAAACCAACCTGTCCCAGAACTACTCCACATGAGAAAGGTCACAAGACAAAACCTGAACCAGTCTGATCCAGAACTCCACCACCTGAGGAAGGTCATGACACCTGAACCAGTCTGATCCAGAACTACTCCACCTGAGGAAGGTCATGACACCTGAACCAAAGTGACAGAGGACTACTCCACCTGACGAAGATTATGACACCTGAACCAATCTGATCCAGAACCACTTTGAATCAGACTATAAACTGAGATTCTATGTGTGAATGCACGCATTACATTTTGCACACATGTGAAAATCCCATCACCAACTTTTGGTAGAAAAGGCCAGTTTGGCCATTGGTGGGGATGACATGTGTACATAACATGCATCCTCCATGAAAAATCTAAAGACCGAGTGAAAAAAACTGAAAAAACTAATATTTGACTGAATGACACATGAAACAGCTAATGTACCACCAGCAGGCAGCTCTTCAACCATCTCTGTCCATAAAGGCAACCAAATGCTCACAGCTTGGGTTTTAACCAAAACACACACACACACACACACACACACACACACACACACACACACACACACACACACCTCTGAACCAACTCACTACTGTCTTTAACACATTTTCAATCTCAGTCAGTAGCAAAATTGTATCCATGAACAGCTCTACCAGTATGGTGGAAAATCAAATTGACGAAGATATTTCTGTCATTTAAAACAAAACAAAACAAAAAGATCAGCCACTGAGGGGAAACAGTCAGAGATGAAAACAAACACAACGGTCATGCAGCATGATGAAATAAAAAAAATGACTGCACCAGCCGTCAATATGATTTCATCTGTCTACTGAAGAATGAAAATATGGTTTGTTCGCACTTTTTTTTCTTGTAAGACTCAGTCAATGATCCAGTCTTAAAATCATGTTTCATCCCATCATCTCCTCCTCCCCCCCCCCCTTTTTTTTTTTTTTTTTTTTTTTGTTTTTGTTATTGTTTTTGAAAGAGTAACCTTTTCTTTGTGAGAATAGCAAGATATCAATGTGATGCTGACAGCTGTAAAAGTACTCCCAAATTAAACACTATTTTGGAAGGTCTGCTCACAGAGGGTGCTCTAGGTAGGGATGGAGAAATGACAACCCCATTCCCCCGCCCCTTCCCGTCCAATGTTCATAATCAACAACTTTTAGCGTATGGTAAATTCCTTACTTCACAAAGTACTGTTTTAGGAGTGTTCTGGAAGTCTTAAACAATGACTGTCCAACATTAGATGTTTACTGACTGGCACAAATCTGCTATTTGAAAAGTCTAGCTGAATACAATGTACAGAAAGACATTCAACTTTCAAGAATGCAAAGTACACAAGACCAGGCTGTCACTTCTTTCATTTATCATCCACTCTCCAAAAGTGAATGTTCTTCTCAACTGATTCTATTTCATACTGCTGCACCGCAAAAAGATTAAC
>JADBJO010001628.1:300000-310000 GCA_016801955.1 Conus betulinus
ACCTAAAAATGTTAAAATAATTCATCACTTACAACAGTTTGGCTAACTTTCCCTGAAGATCTGAAAACACTAAAACATCCATCACTGACAATGGTTTGACTATCTTTCCCAGCACCTGAGAAGAATACATATATTTAAATATTCATCACTGATACAGATCTGGCAAACTTTTAGCCACACCTGAACGTATTGAAACATTCCGATCTTTTCAAGCTTTGGTTGACTTTCCCAAGCACTTGAAAACATTCAAATACATATATTGAAATATTCATCATTGATAGAGATCTGGCACGATAGAGATCCATGTGCATGCAACCTGTGTGGGAAGGAAACATATTGCAGGGCATGGTTACTTACCTGTGTGGAACAGGAAACATATTGCAGGGCATGGTTACTTACCTGTGTGCGACAGGAAAACATATTGCAGGGCATGGTTACTTACCTGTGTGGGATAGGAAACATGTTGCTGGGCATGGTTACTTACCTGTGTGGGACAGGAAACATATTGCAGGGCATGGTTACTTACCTGTGTGGGACAGGAAACATATTGCAGGGCATGGTTACTTACCTGTGTGGGACAGGAAACATATTGCAGGGCATGGTTACTTACCTGTGTGGGACAGGAAACATATTGCAGGGCATGGTTACTTACCTGTGTGCGACAGGAAACATATTGCAGGGCATGGTTACTTGGGACAGGAAACATATTGCAGGGCTTATGGTTACTTACCTGTGTGGGACAGGAAACATATTGCAGGGCATGGTTACTTACCTGTGTGGGACAGGAAACATATTGCAGGGCATGGTTACTTACCTGTGTGGGACAGGAAACATATTGCAGGGCATGGTTACTTACCTGTGTGGGACAGGAAACATATTGCAGGGCATGGTTACTTACCTGTGTGGGACAGGAAACATATTGCAGGGCATGGTTACTTACCTGTGTGGGACAGGACACATGTTGCAGGGCATGGTTACTTACCTGTGTGGGACAGGACACATGTTGCAGGGCATGGTTACTTACCTGTGTGGGACAGGACACATGTTGCAGGGCATGGTTACTTACCTGTGTGGGACAGGACACATGTTGCAGGGCATGGTTACTTACCTGTGTGGGACAGGGAAACATATTGCAGGGCATGGTTACTTACCTGTGTGGGACAGGACACATATTGCAGGGCATGGTTACTTACCTGTGTGGGACAGGAAACACATATTGCAGGGCATGGTTACTTTGCAGGGGCACATGTTGCAGGGCATGGTTACTTACCTGTGTGGGACAGGAAAACATGTTGCTGGGCATGGTTACTTACCTGTGTGGGACAGGACACATGTTGCAGGGCATGGTTGCTTACCTGTGTGGGACAGGACACATGTTGCAGGGCATGGTTACTTACCTGTGTGGGATAGGAAACATGTTGCTGGGCATGGTTACTTACCTGTGTGGGATAGGACACATGTTGCAGGGCATGGTTACTTACCTGTGTGGGATAGGAAACATGTTGTAGGGCATGGTTACTTACCTGTGTGGGACAGGAAACATATTGCAGGACATGGTTAGCTACCTGTGCACAACAGGATACATGTTGCAGGGCATGGTTACTTCACCTGGGTGGGACAGGAAACATATTGCAGGGCATGGTTACTTACCTGTGTGCGACAGGAAACATATTGCAGGACATGGTTACTTACCTGTGTGGGACAGGACACATGTTGCAGGGCATGGTTACTTACCTGTGTGGGATAGGACACATGTTGCAGGGCATGGTTACTTACCTGTGTGGGATAGGACACATGTTGCAGGGCATGGTTACTTACCTGTGTGGGATAGGACACATGTTGCAAGGCATGGTTGCTGGCCACCATTGCCCCCAGGTAAGTAAATGAGCACAGTGCATACAGACGCTGGGGCGTGGGATCCTCTTCTTTCATGATTATCGTTCCTGCAGATTTGCCATCATCAATTTTAGTCAGGCCAAATTATCAGAACAAATTTCTGATGGCCTATATACAACATTCATTCTAAATTTGTATGTTAATAATAAACATCCCCTCTGCCCTACATCCCCCCAGAGTTGTTAAGTCTGCTGTGGACTCAAATGGGGAGAAGATTGGGGGGGGGGGGGGGGGAGGGGGTAGGGGGAGGACAGAAGGACCATGTGTGTGTGTGTGTGTGTGTGTGTGTGTGTGTGTGTGTGTGTGTGTGTGGATGGATGCATGCCTGTGTGCCTGCATGCCTGCGTGCATACATACATGTGCGTGTGTGTACATGTGTGTGGACATGCCCAGATAAGCAGCATATTTGTTCAAACATTTGCTTCCCTTGAATACTGTATACAGATGAGTGACAGTACATGAACTCTACTTTGATTAATACAGAAAACACAATACACGTATGGAATCCATATACATATGATATTAGAATGATTTGCATAGCTCTCTTTTTGGAGTATCTATCTTGGTTATTAATGCACACTAGCAGAAAGTTCAGAAATATACTAACCAAATCTTGCGAACATGGCGCGTTGATGATACACTGCACGAAGACCAGAGACAACGTGTAGTGAAACTTCTCTCCCTGTTCTCCATACTTGGCTTTAGTTCTGGTGACAAATTACATGTATTACAAATCAGACATTAAGAAAATAACTTACAAAGTTTGTAAGTTATCTTTAACAAACTGTTCAAAGGACAAACTTACAAACTGTTCAAAGGGCACACTTACACATGCACAATCATCCACACACACACACACACACACACACACACACACACACACACACACACGCATTACACACAGATTTAACTGAAGACTAATCAAAGAATTTTAACTGTTGTAATCATGAGCGCTCTTTCAGATAAAACAAATTCTATGAAAAATAAATGCATTAACTCTCTTCAGTTTTTTCCCTTGAATTTCCATCATCGGTGATCGAGGTTTTTCTCCCGGAATAATGGTATTTAAAACAATATTTTTGTTATCTGAAGCATATGTCGCCTAAAAAAAAGAAAAGAAAAAGACACATTCATCACAAAAATATTATTTTAGAAATAATGTGCAGAATGTTACAAAAAAAAAAACACAAAAAAACATCAGTCATGCAAAATACAAAAATCTCAAAAACTGTTAATTGAGACACTACATTTAAAGTAACACATGAAATGCAATTTAGTATCAGATCACTTTGGACATACTATCATCATCAGATCTACTAGTTTGACAATGCAGACTTGGCTGACAGCTACTGAGTAGTGGCTGTTTCAGTTGGTAGATCAATGGACATTGAGCAAAAGGACTGAAAAGCCATATCAAAGAACTCAATGTGTTAGAGGGAAAACAAAGAATGGATGGTATATACTGTTAGTAAGTACTACTGACAGATCCACACTGTAAATTCAGACTTGATTTATATCTCACTGGGAGGCATCCGTTTCAGTTAGCAGATCAATCCTCTGCAGTCCAAAAGAACTGAAAGGTTACATTCATGTTTCAAAGTTCAAATTCAAATAAATAAATCCACATATCTGATGGGAAATGAAGGAAGGGGGTGAGGTGGAATGGGCAGGGTGGGAGAATAAAGGTGATCAGAGGGGGGTGAGGGTGGGAATGGGATGGGGACCTAACAGCGTGTTACTGAACCATGGACCTGTAAAATTCTGGCTTCCTCTGAGGTTGAATTCTCCATGTGGTACCAGTCCACTTTTAGTTACACTCTGACAACAATGTAACCTCTGAGACTGACACTATAAGCTCTATCTCAGTGTCTGCTTTCAAAACCTTGAAAGTAACAACTAACATGTTTCAATCACTCATTTTCTATCTAGCTGAAATCTGATGTTTTAAAATGACTTTTTGAGTTCTTGGTAGATACTATATGAAGATGACAGACCAAAAACTCTAGCACTAATCACAATTATTTGTCTTTCAGATGTTATTTGTCCAGATACTCATATTGTAGATTGTGCCAGTGATGTTCAGCAACCACAGAAATGACCAGGCAAAGGCATGATTTAACAGATCCACTTTGATTTGAGGGCACTGACTGGACTTTCACAGGCAGAATAAAAACTAAGTTGTAGTAACCCCACAGAGACTCAAACACTGCATGTTTCAACCTCACATGTTTCAACATCAGACACTCCCCTACATAATCAGGAATAAATTCACACCTGTGCATATTTAGTGAATAAACAAAAATCTCTCTTTAACAATATCTCATCTGGCAGACAAATGGAAATTCTCTCTTCACTTGTCTGTTGGGCAACCTATTTTTTGTTATGGTATCAGCCGAAGTGTTTTTGAGAAGTAAGCTTCAGTGTTGACTTATCGTGCTTCCATCTTTCCTTTGTCACTTTAAGACAGTTATTACACCACTCTATCCTACCCCTGCCATCCCCCTCACTCGTGTTCTCTTGTTCTCTGTTTTTTTTCTCATTTAATTCGAACAGAATGCGATATTCCTAAGGAAAGGCATGTTCTTTGCATAGAATATCAGCAGCATATACACATTGTGCTTGGTCTGCATGGAAATGACAGATCTAATCTTTCTTCTTTTTTAAAAAAAATATATGTAGACATAAAGTGGATTGATATCAGAATGTGTTTGTGTTGGAGAGGAAGAGAGAAAGAAAAGAGACAGAGAGCAAGGCTGACAAGTAGAAAGTAAGGGCAACAAGTAGATTTTCTGATCTACTTGTCCCTTGGACATCTACAAATGAATTAGGAATTTCTAGCCCTGTTTATACATGCACATTTAGTGAATAAACACCCTTCCTGGAAAGGCGTTCAGCTCACCTAGGAAACAAACAAACAAAAAAAACAACCCTTCAGTGTCTTAAGTATTTCCAAACTCACTCACCAAGATATTGCTTCTGGACCCCACCCGGGCCTAAGCCACAGCTGGATCTGGCCTCAGTTTGAACATCTCCCACATCAATATTTTAACCACTCATATGTGAGCATGGCTATTATAGAGAAAACTGTCTTTGATCGACATTTAGATAATCCATTTTCTGCCCAAACCCTTATCTTAAACAGCACCCCTTCCCACCTATCCAGTTTTTTTATTCAACAAAATTTTCTCATTCGCCTGTTTGTGTGTGTGTGTGTGTGTGTGTGTGTGTCTGTGTGTATGACTGTGTGTGTATGTGTGTGTGCATGTATATATATATGTGTGTGTGTGTGTGTGTGTGTGTGTGTGTGTGTGTGTTGTGTGTGTCACTGTATGTGTGTGTGTGTGAGAGTGTGTGTGCAGGTGCAAATGTGTACCTGTATGTGCACTAGTCTGTAAGCACAGTTGGAAGTAAGTTTAGGGAAAGAGAGTGGTATGAAAGATTCACACTGAAACCAATGTTACAACTTTAAAATATTCTTCATTCCTTTGACTACCGTTTAATGCCTACGGTTCAACCTCATCCACCCCCATCTCGTCTTTCTCCAAAATCACAAACGTAACGCTAAAACTATCATGACCCAAAAAAGGTACTCGCAAGAAGTGAAATCACTTAAAATCAGCAGCCGCAAATGCGATGATCCAATGTCTTAATGAAATAACACATAGCACGGGTGATGATCCAATGTTTTAATGAAATACTACATTGCGTAGGTGTCTGCGTAGAATAACGCATGAGTGTGTCACTCAATATCTCCATCTACATCATGCAGCACATTATGAACACACTTTCATTTTGAGTTTCACTCCACTCAATTTTGCAGGATCTGCTAGCAATCGTCATATTATATGTCGTCATCATCATCAATGATTGATTGGAGACAACTTCAGACACTCAAGAGAAAAAAAAAAAGTGTTTGAATAAAATAAATGAAAACAGACGGTTGCTTTATCTTTTCTGGCTAATTTACTCAGGTAACTTACATTGTTTCTTGAAGAAGACCGTAAACAAAGTAACAACCAAAGAGATACCCAGAAAGCAGACGATCAGCATTCGTGTGCCAGCGTGCGCGGCCATGTTTGAATTTGACTCTACGTATGCATTGCCGGGGGAAACAATTGTCACTCCCTTTTCCGACGGGAACTTCTCGGATAAAGGCTCTCTAGGCCTATCACTTCGAGACATTGGCACCAGTTTTTTTTTTTTTCTTTCTGAAGACTATAATTATGATGAAAGAAAAGAAATCAGCCTTATACTTGTTGCTACTCTGATGCTCATGCGACTAAAGCTGGTCGTCAGGTGGCTGGATTTATATTAGGCCTAGAGAAGTTGTTTACGATATTTTTTGACCTCCTCCATGCAATATCACTGCGACAGTCAGCAGTCATCACCACTCTTTTACCAGTGGCCCTGAGAACATATTGTTTAAATCCCTGTATCTTATTCCTCACTTGAATCTGACTGTAAAAAATGTTGGAATATTAACGTCTTGAGGGACCTGTGTCGGTTCACACACACACACACACACACACAAGACTAACAGGTGTTTTCCGTGTCTCGTCCCAGGGGCTGTCCTTTAAAAGATTTGGTAGAGACCATGACTTATTCTAGTTTCTTTCTTTCTTTCATTTTCTTCAGTTGTCCTGTTGCATCGTGGGCAACGCAACGGCACATGAAGCGAGCATGTTTACATGAAATCACCATGCGAATGAAGAAGAACATCAGAACTGAGGCCACCACGACAGCAAGGAGTGAAAGACCACATAATTCTATAGATCTACATGTGCGCGCGCACGCGCCGTGTGTGTGTGTGTGTGTGTGTGTGAGAGAGAGAGAGAGAGAGAGAGAGAGACTCGGAGTCGACTTCAATAGTCATAAAAACCTTAAGAGTCTTTTGCCACAACATGGTGACAGCAAAAGATTTAACATTTCACTTTTCATTCTTGAATTTTTGGTCCATGTGTGGTGCCAGTGATTGTCTTTTGATATTTTGCTATGGGGATGTAAGGACGTAAGCTTATAATAAGCTTATTTTGCTATAGAGATTTGTAGATCGTCACTGCAGAGAATTTCAACTGAGCACCGATTACGGCAAGCTTGGATCTGGTATATCATGAGAGTTTTTCGTTGGTAGTGGTTTGTGTGTAGCTTATAGCCTACCTAGCCAGCTGCTCAGAAAATGGATGTTATTTTCGGCCACAACACGTGCTGGGTATTTTCTGTCGTGTCTTTTAGTATTCATGAAACGACTTCTTTTTATTTATGGGTCAAGAGCGCTCACACGAAGTCTGTTATAGCACCTTTGTTCGAAAATTTGTGCGTTCGTTAGGCCTACTTATGGTTTCAGTCGACAGTTTCTTTGGATCTCGCGATCTTGAGGGTTGATTAATTGTTCCAGATATTATTCTGATTCTTTCCCTTTTTATGCATAGTATCTCGGATAAACTTTAGCAGTCAAAATTAGCCTACTAGATGTAGCCTACTCACATTCTGGAACATGCCATCATTGATCTGTTTGAAGAAGGACGAACTGTCTGCTTTCGTTAAATGTCCTAAGAAGTCACACAAACTGTTCAAAGGCTGATAGGAAACTATCCAAATTCCGTTAATGTTGCGAGACTCATTGCCTTTTTTTTTTTTTTTTTTTTTTCTTTCTTTTTTTTTTTTTTTTTAGACCTATGTAGGCCTAGTAGATTAGGTACTTCTTCATGGTGGAATAGCCTACTTTTGATAGGCTCTGTTGAAGAGGAAAACTGTATGTGTCGTTATCAGAAAATAGAAACCATACTTCAGCACCCCGTTGGCTGATGTTGGTGTGCTGGCATACCATAGCCTACAGACGAGTCATTCATTACAGTAAGTTCAGTTCCGAATCTAAATACTTGACCGCGTAATGGCGCACAGGGCTCTGTTCGCTCGCCCGGCTCGATGTTCTCGTGCGCTAGCAAATTCATTGTTTTTATGAAAGACATTTGCGTCAGTTTCTAGACTGTTGGATGGCAGACCCATATTTAAATATAGAGAGAGAGAGAGAGAGAGAGAGAGAGAGAGAGAGAGAGAGAGAGAGATTTAAAGATCTGTTTTGGTGAGAATGACATTTGTTTTGTTCTTCGCTGATTTTAAGTCACCAATCATTGCAGAGTTCATAAAGCTTATTTAGCTAATTTTGTAGCCCCGTTTTTTATTTGGATAGGAAAAGAATTACAAGGTCGTCGGCATATATAACAGACAATGAGTTTTAGTGTCGCCTATAAGTTCGAAGGTCATTAACTAATACATATTAAACAGTCTTGGGTGCGCGTGCGCACGCACACACGCACGTGTGTGTGTGTGTGTGTGTGTGTGTGTGTGTGCCAATGAGGACAAGGACAACCAAGAATGATGATGCTCTGGAGCAATTTTTGCTCTAAGACCAAATGACCAGCGTTTCTCGCTTTCATGACTAATATCCTGGCATCAGCCAGGCCCGAGAGATACGACACATGCAGTTTAGGACAGAAACCTTCAAAACTCAGAAAGACATCCATTAAGATGAGTTTTCCCAGCTTGTGTGGTTGCAGTCGTCTCCCAGTCTGAATCCATTGCGCACGTACTCAACTCTGGGTACGAACCAGCTTGGGCTGAAACTTCCACAAATGATAGGTTTGAGGTGGAACACGATCCCACGAACTTCCAACCTGTAGAGGCGCTCAGATGCTAACCACTACACCACAGCGACTGTCAATCGCTTGTCACTGCCATCCTTCGCCCTCCTCCGCACCTTACATTTACGTATGTTTTTGTGTTGTCGATCATAATCATATATGTCAAAGCAACAGCTTTGGCAGTGCGTTGACTGTAGGCTAAACGTCGTTCGGTAGTTGTTAATCGATCAGAAGGGCCTGGGAAGGGGGTGTGGAAAGGGAGTGCATGGGATGAACATTGATGGGGAGTGGAGTGGTGCATTGTACAAATGAGTCAATAACATGAGGTAAAGCTGTAGTAACTGCATGGGGCTCGAACTGACGTTTATATCATTGAGGTTGGATGTCTGGGTGTTGAAATGAGAACTGAGATACTGTTAGGAAGTGCTGTACAACACTGTACTTTGGTTTTGTACTGTATCGTATTGTACTGTACTGTAGTATTTATTTTATTTTATTTTATTTATTTATTTATTTATTATTATTATTTTTTTTGGGGGGTTATACTGCATTATATTATTGTATTCGTACGTATTGCCTTGCACTGTATTTTATGCGCGCGCTCTCTCTCTCTCTCTCTCTCTCTCTCTCTCTCTCTCTCTCTCTCTCCCGGCAGATAACAATAGTCAATATATCCGATCAAACGAATGAACAAAGGAGCATACTGGCTACTTACAGGGAACAGTTGTGCAACTTTCAGAATTGGTTTAGTAGAGAGCGCGCTTTTCGTCTCCTACACTGTACTGATGGCCTCTTCAAGTTGGTTATCATGTCGTCTGCGCAATCGATGCTTCTAATTTTGCTCATATAGCCTATACCTGACACATATGACAACTAGGGAAATGAACAAACACAAATTAACATTCATTCAAAACTGGTACAGTCTTTTCGATCTAGATATAGACAACAAACACACAGGGATGAAGAGTATAACAATAAAGGAAGCCTCGGTTTAATTGGTAAGAAAGAAAACTTAAAGTAAGGAAGAGATTACTTAACAGTAAAAAAAAAAAAAAAAAAAACACCCAAAAAACAAAACACACAAAAAAACAAGTAAGGTAACTCTTGGTTCCTTGATGAAATAATGATACATTCATACATAACTCCAAACGAATGCTGCTTGCGATATCAAATCGTCTAGCAGAAATACAAACACAGAGCACACAGAACAAACAAGGAGACATCCCCCAAATCGAACTTTCAAGCCTGCGTATACTTTTGCCTGATACATATACAATCGAAGCCGCTTATAACAAAGTCGGATGTAACGAATGCCAGATATAATGAAGTGGAAGGGCTGGTCCCGGCAAAAATCCTTCTTTACATGACTAAAAATTCGTCGGATGTAACGACCTTGGATGTAAGAAATGCCGCTTATAACGAAATGGTTTTGGGGTCCCCAGCGGGTGACCACGCCGGTTATA
>JADBJO010001628.1:315000-322500 GCA_016801955.1 Conus betulinus
ATCAGCTCTACTGATGACTTGACTTACATAACGCATGGCAAATTGACTTGTAACAGTAATCTTCAAAACCACATGATGTGTTTATTCATAATATCACAATAAAGTAAGATATAAACGAGAGAGAGAGAGAGAGAGAGAGAGAGAGAGAGAGAGAGAGAGAGAGAGAGAGAGAGAGAGAGAGAGAGAGAGTGTGTGTGTGTGTGTGTGTGTGTGTGTTTTAGGGAGGGGGTAAATGTTTGGATATGGATTTGTATGGGTATAGATGTCTACTTTTGTACATGTACATAAACCACATTGGGAAAGGTGTCTATGATTTTGTTTTAGAGGCCTGTTTTACCCACAGATTGATTAATTTATGTTTCATTGTTTGTTGTTGTGTTTTACGTGCCTGCAAAAACATTTTTCCTGTGCATATGGGATATAATAAAATAAAAAAAAACCTCTGTGTGTGTGTGTGTGTGTGTGTGTGTGTGTGTGTGTGTGAGAGAGAGAGAGAGAGAGAGAGAGAGAGGAGAGGAGAGGGGAGAGAGACAAGACAAGACAAAATTCTTTATTTACGAGGATAATAGATAAGCACTGACGTGCTTTTTTTTACATCTAGTCCTCGCCCTGAGTATGGACTACAACATGCAGTGAAATGAAGTAATGCGAGAGAGAGAGAGAGAGAGAGAGAGAGAGAGAGAGAGAGAGAGAGAGAGAGAGAGAGAGAGACGGGGGACATGGAGAGGAGATAAACTGGTGATCAATCTAAATTCGTTTCATTTCAAGAAGAATTCTTGGCGAGTCCGCCAAAAACAAGTACAGACATGTAAACAAGGCAAAACACGATGCGAGTTGACCTCTTGGGTCTCTTCAGGAAAGAAGAATTTCATTCTTAAAATTTTCTTTTCAATTTCCGCCAGCAGTCACCTCACTTTGAAACTAACTCGTTTCATTTCAATTTCATCAATGTGGTGTACATGTGTGTAGACTGGTCCTATGTACTCTAAACCACCATCTGCTAAAGCATGATCGAGAGCGTCGTGCGCATGGTTTACAGCGAGACGAGTAATTTCGAAAAGAAATGAATGCGACTCAGCGCATTAATCTAACGCGCCGGTCAAGCTTTCGCTATGAGGCAGAAACTTATTTCTAATTTTTTTGCACAACAAGGAAGAATGGTTATGGTCCAAATAAGTCAGTCATTTCTGAACCTGTAACGGTTAGCTTTCACGCGAGGCTCTTTTAAGTCGCTATTGGCAACATGCCGCTTGCAGACCGGATATAAACAACTAATATTCCTCATGCGTGTGCGCGAGCGATGGATTGTGGGATAAAATTCCATCTTCAGTTCCTGTTAGAGCGTTGACTAGGGAAGCTTTAGTCTGTGGACAAATGACTGTTTCTTGAAAGCATTTTCTCCGATTAACGTCTGGGGTGCAGTAAAGCAGCTCTGCGAGAAAACATGGATCCAGAGCTGCTGAAGAAGACCCAAGATACTTTGGGCAAGATCATCAAAAAGCCACCGTTGACAGACAAACTGTTGGGCAAGCCGCCTTTTAGATTTCTACATGATGTTATGACGTCTGTAAGTATGATGCATGGACTGCATTAGTTGCTCAAATCACTATGCTTCTTTTGAACTGGGTTATGCAGAACAGTTTGGAAATACTCATGATATTTGAAGAATATGTCTATGGAGACAAATTGGCAAGATCTGAATCAATTTAAAATCTTCTGTCTTAACCTTCAGATCAGTATTGGCTGCCAGAGACATGCTGTCAACTGGCAAGCATCAATGCACCACCCCAAGGGATCGTCTGTGCGCATAGACTGTCACATCTTGTCTTGTCTCATAGGCGCTTCATGTGACTTATAGACCTGTTCTGGTGTGAAGTGTGTTTGCTTCCATTTAGCTGTGATTTTTGATGATACTTGTCAATGTCTTGTCGATCAGTGTTCACATGTTGATTTCAAATTATGGCATACACTTACTAGTGGAGGCATTATCTGAAGAGTTTAGTGTGAGGCATTCTCTGAAGAGTTGGACAGATAAGATCAGAGAGAGAATACCTAACAGTTTTCACGGTGACAGATGATCTTGCCCCATTTACATGTGGGTGTAGCCTAGCTGACAGTCATGCAGCACTGGCCAGTGTTTATTCAATTAAAATCATTTACATCCATTTGCAGTGTCTTCTGTACACAATATATTGAATACACTGTCTGAACATATAACCCACACCTTAAGTTGCTCATCTCTGCTCCCACTCTGCATACCATCCGTCTTCCCCCCCCTCTACCTACCGTTCTCTCTCCCTTCCTCCACCCAACTCTCTTTCTCACTTTCACTCTCACTCTCTCTCTTTCGCACTGTTTTTTTGTTTGTTTGTTTTGCTTCTTTCCTTTTCACAACCCATCATGTCATTATTATGTTATTAAAAGCCTGTCATTGTAGAATTTCATTATTTTATTGCTATGTTGAATTGTCAGTATGATTATGCATTGAAATAATTTAGGCATGACCAGAACAGAACATAAGACTAGGCCTTGGCCTAAAATCTTAATCCTTGCATATATCAAAGATCAGTCAACCAATTAACCTGTCAATCTCTCTCTCTCTCTTACCCCCCCCCCCCCTCCCCCACACACACATATGTGTGTGTACCCACATACATGGGCAGTAATCATGTTTGTTTCCTAGGTTATTGTATACCTTAATAACAGTTATTTGCAAAAATTGTTTCCAAAATACGTGCAAAAAGAATTGGAGTTTGACTGCAGCATGTTGACACAACAGGTGAAACAGCAGAAAAGGTAAATTGTGTACTTACATGAAAAGAACTAGAAGTTTCAACACTTAGTGTCTTCATCATCAGCAGAATGAGTTAGTGGCAGACAGAAACAAAAAGAAGAATTCCCACATTCTGTCTGTCACTAATTCATTCTGCCAATGAAGATACTAAGTGTCGAAACGGACTAAATTCTTTTCCACCTGTAAGTTGACAATTTACCTTTTCTGCTGTTTCCAAAATACTGTTGTAATTAATGTAAACGGATCACATGGGCATTTATTGCAATTTGAAGGCTTAGAAACTGATAAGAAGAGAAAAAAGGCAAACAAAATTCACTGTATTTTTTATTTATTCTGAAGTCTTCAGAAGGATAGCGGTGATGAGGACATGGACAGCAGTTCTGAGTCATTCCATCCAGAAGACAGTACAGAGGCTCCTCGTTATTTTAAGAACGATTTAAAGGAAAAGAATGACATTCACAAGCATTTGCGCCGATTGCCCCTCTTGTCTGTCCGAACTGGTCAGGAGCACAAGCTTCAACTATATGATGACACCACCACCACCACCATTACCACCCTTTACCCTGCCAAGCTAAGAAAGTTTACAATGCAAAATAAACATTTGAGTCTTTAAGATAAGAGTGACCACAACCTTTTAAAAAAAAAAAAAAAAAAAATTGTTTGACAGAATGATTCATTAATTGACTGTGGCCCAACAGGGGAAAGTAGAGGATACTAAGAATGTGACTTGCACATGCAGTGGTGCAGCAGATGCCAGTCCACACTCCCTTTACCTATTGATATGTGCCCACACAGTGTAATGCTCACAGATGGATACATAGTTGACTTTTAGCACTCATACACTCAACATGTGACATATTTTCATCAGTTGTTAAAAAGGAAAAATGAAAAATATATATAAGTGTAGACTTACTCTGTTTCAATTCCAGTTAATTTCATTCCACAGCTTAAAAGCAGTGAGCCTAAACTACCTTATTTTCATTCATTTAGGAGTTCCATAAAGCAAGTGATCATTGCTTTGGGATATCTTTTAAGCACGTATAAATGCCAAGCTCTTGCAGCCTACATATGGAAAAAAAGGCTGTACAGATGTTTAGAGAAAATCATGCACGGGTGATTTTCCTTTTATGATTAAAGGAAATCATAATAATAGGAGAAAATAACAACTTTGGTTTCTTGCCAAAGATAATCTGCCAGTCACTGTAGACCAGACACAATGAAGTCTGGCTGTAATTATGTCATTAACTGTAAACTTACTGGTTGTAGTCACGACAAGAAATTCTGGTTACTACCCCCCCCCCCTCACTGTCTCTCTCTCAGCCTGTGTTTTTTTTTGTGTTAATCTGTCTCTACCTCTGTTGTGACTCTCTTGTCAGTGTCTTTCTCTCTGTTGCTCAGTGTTGTCTCTATCCCCTACACCCTCCCTTCCCTCTGTCGTATGCTTTACAATCTTTTTCTCTCCCCTTCCTTCCAACACAGACACAGACACACAGACACATGCACACACACAGACACAAGCACACACACAGACACAAGCACACACACACACACACACACACACACACACACACACACACACACACACACACACACACACACACATTCACTCACACACACACACTCACACACAGATTCACACAATGTGATGCACACTGAAATAGTGCATGTGAAAAATAATGTGTAGGGGAAGGGAGAGAGGAGGGAGAAGTTAAAGGAGGAGGAGAAAGGGGAGAGAATAGGAATGATATGGAGGAGGAAGTAGGTATGGGGTTAGGGGGTCAAGTTTGTGCGTGTCAACTGAAGTTTGAAATTGGCAATTATCTTTGCAGGGCCTGAAATTCTCAACTAATTTACACTTGTGCAAGGATCCAGTAGATAAGGAAGAAAAATCTACTTTTTCTCCTAGTTTTGTGCTTGCCATCCTTAATTAGGAAAGAGTCACTACCTGGTAGTCCAGTAAGAAGTCATCAAACGTAAATGATAAAGCAAAGATAGTATTGCTCTGTCAGTACATGAGATGAAGGGTTGAGTGTTAAGAAATAAGGTGTAAGATGTTGGAAAATCGGTCTTTTTTCACCATGCAGAATATAAATGGACAACTGTTTTTCTTTCATGCATAAAACAGAGAGTGTATAAGAAAAGAAAATAGAGAAATCAAGTTATCATGCTTCTACCGTTCATACATTCCTGGACAGAATTAGAATAATGAAATATCTGTGTTACTGTCAGTCTCTCTCTTCTCTCTCTCTCTCTCTCTCTCTCTCTCTCTCTCTCTCTCTCTGTCAGTCTGTCTTTTTTCATCTCTCACTTTCTCCAAAAGAGAATCATATTATATCTACATACACTTGAAAATAAAGGGACTAAATACATCATTTCAACACAAACCAAGCAAAATGCTTGCATCCTGCTGAAACATTTTGGGAGGAGGGGGGTTGAGGGGGGGGGGGGGGGGGGGGAATAGAATCAGCCTTGTGGAGGAGGGAAACGTGATCAGTTTGCATTTAAACTGACTGTTCTGTCTCTAATTCACAGACAGGCTTTAAAATTGGTTGCCTAATTGACAAAGAGCATTTTCCACTTGTTCGCTGGAAGGTTTAATTATCCTGTAAAAATCAGATAGGCGGGTATCTTGAAACCTGCTCTGTCTGCATAATTTTCAGTGAAACGTGTAGACAAAGACAAGACAGGCTGCTGTATGGCCCCAGAACCACGAACCTCCTGCACACACACACACACACACACACAAACACACACCAAAAACAACCTCATAAAGAAAGGTCAGATTCAAGCTTGTTAGCCATCACAGAGATTGTGATGGTTTATGAAATAAAGACATAATTTTCAGCTGCAATAGGATTCAAACAGGCCTCTAAATAGAAGGAAATCTCAAACGAGGCAGTAAACAGTAAGCAGTAAATAACAGACAAGTAAGGTAACTCCTGCACCTACTTGTTTGTTCTTTTTGGAGAAACTGAGGTACCATTTTTAAAACTTTAAATTGAAAAGTCTGTAAAAAACTGATTTGAATTTTTAAAGGTGGTTGTCTTTTAAAAACAAAACAAAAAAAAAAAAAAAAAAAGAGAAGGAAATGATTCTGTGGTTGTTGCAAGTGAGTTTGATTTCCGGTGTGGGCTCAGAGAATAAAGACTTTGATTTTCTAGTGCTTGGAGATACTCAAGAAATTATGAGTTAAGAGTTTTTGTTACATTTTGAGTTTTGAAATTTAGCCCAAGATTGAAAAAGTTTATTGAAAAATCTTAAAAGTTTAAAAATTTTGTAAATTTGGTGAACATGTCTTTTTTTCTTTCTTTCCTTTTAATACAAACCTTGTGAAAACAAATGACCATTTTCATCTGAAAGGGAAGCTGACACAGGAAAGCATACACTCCAGCAGTCATTCACATGCACAATGTTTAAGAGCAGGGATTATGTATTATTTTTATTTATTTATGCTTTGATTTAATTCCACTCCAACCCAGATGGTAAGTTCTTACACCCACCTTAGTAAATGTTTTGGCAAAATTAACATTTTTGGTAAAATGTTTTACTGCTTTACAGTTTGTTTCAGGGATCCCTTTCCACTGCTAACACTTGACAACCCTTATCACTTGTCACCAAGGTTATGTTTTTGCTGGCAAGTGTTTGTTTGCTTCTGCTTCTCTGTGAACAGGATAATATAGAGAAAAACTGAACCTTTTTTTTTTTCTTTTTCAGGAAATTTAATGAGAAGATGGAGCGTTGCCTAGGTTGAATTAATTGAATACTTGGATGCTTCCAGATCAAATGGCGAATCCTGAATTGTTCAGCAATATTATCATGAGCATGGGGAATAACTCCCACTACCCATACCATTACCAAACAATGATCTTTCTTGTGAACAGTGTTGTTTGGCTGAGGACTGTTTTTCTCCCCAGTGCCCTCACTGTCATTTTTTGTGGTTCTGTTTATGGCAGACAGTTTGAAGTGGTATTTATTGCCCTCGCTGTCTATTTTTGTGGTTCTTTTTATGGCAGACAGTGTGAAGTGGTATTTATTGGGGCGTGTCATTGTCGGGTTGTTTTCAGGTGATCAAAACTACTGGGTTCATGAAAGGACTGTACACAGAGAGTGAGATGAACTCAGAGAATGTGAAGGTAAGTGGAACCGTTTCAGTTTGATCCTCTTTAACAGACAGTTGAATTCAGTAAGAACTGTTGATAAGCGTAATCAACAAAGTTACAGTTATTGTGATGATTACAAATGATTCTTACTTATTACAAATGATTCATAATTATGACTTTGATATCATGATTGGTGATGAGCGTTAATACTTAGAGGGCGGACCAAGTTATAATTGTCCATTGGGATAAATACAAATGAATAGGTCGGTATTAGCAGTGATGAATGATGCAAAGTATAATGTGTTAGGAATGCTGAATGACAGATTGTAATGTGTTACAAAAAAAAAGAGTTAATATTTGAAGTTTACTGTATATATATGTGAGTGAAAACAGATAGACATAGCGTATAGTATCACACAAATATTTAGGTTGTTTGTGGATAGACATAGTGTAATATCACAAATATTTGGGTTGTTTGTGGATAGACTGAATGTAATATCACAAATGTTTGGGTTGTTTGTGAATGGACATAGTGTAAAATCACAACTGTTTGGGATGCTTTTGGATAGAGATGGTGTGTCAGATCACAAATATATGGGCCTTGTG
>JADBJO010001628.1:327500-377500 GCA_016801955.1 Conus betulinus
GCAGCCAAACCTGCGAAGATTGTGGCAGGCCATGAGCGGAGAGAACCAATGAGTTTCTGCAGGCCCTGGCCGCTGCTATTAACGCTAATGTGAGTCACTTTGGTGGCTGTCATCATGCTGTTATGGCACTTTCTGCTGTCCTTGTGTGTGTGTGTGTGTGTGTGTGTGTGTGTGCGTGTGTGTGTGTGTGTGTGTGTGTGTGTGTGTGTGCCTGCGTGCTGCGTGTGTGCATGTGTGCTTTGCCTGCCTGCTTGTGTGACATGTATGATTTGGGGTATGGACACTTTGATGTGTCTATGTGGGTAGGGGTGGGTGTGTGTGAAGGCATGCTTATATGCCTAGGAAGGACACGTGTGCACACACACACACACACACACACACACACACACACACACACACACACACACACACAGAGTGTACAACTTTTGTCATAATATTTGATATAACAATTCTAAAAATTAATTTTGCCAGAATCATTAAGTTCTTGCCTTCTCTCCTGTGAACTGCTAATTTCTGTTTCGTTTTAGTGCAGCAGAATTCTTATCTATTTGAACTCAAAATGGTATGATCAAATCAACACAGTAATGCAAAGGGACTAAATCGCAAAGTCATGATATGGAGTATGAGAATTTCTGCTTGCACACTATTTACCTGGGCTCTTGAATGTTTAGCTGTAAGGAGTGGCGTTGACTGATCTCTGCTTGGATTGGTAGGGAGGCGCATATTTCCTCCAAGTGGCCAAGTTGTATGCTGTTGGTGGTAGAACGCTATGATTACATTGACACTACTACGCCGCTCGACTTTGTGATGAATTGCCTTGGCAGAGAACAAAAATTCAAGAGAAAAAGGAAACTTCGTGAACTTATCGGCAGCTTAAATGCAACTGAGACACTGTAGACTTTTGATTGTTGATTTATTTTGTCAAGATTGCTCAAGTTCAGGAAGGAGAGGTAAAAAGGGTAAAAAGGGTATTGCCACTGTATTGATAAGTTTCATTATGGGGCACTTTGACTTTTTCGCGGGTCGTCAAAATCACACGATAACAAGCGAGACATCCCTTGTCAAAGTCCACCGTCATGTTGTGTGCAAAGTGAAATGCAATTGAAAATTCTTTGAATTTGAGTCAGACTTGTGATACTGCATATGGGAGCTACACTTAAATTTGGAATGCCTCACTTAAATTGTCAAAACGTTGCACCTTGTGTTTCTGAGGCCCTGGTAGGGCTATCTACCCAATAGGAAGACTGATTTTACTGGGCAAGAGGGTCAGAGTTAGGTTTATAAAAGAGAGTTTTTTTTTTGTATGATTGATGTGGTGAGATAGGGAGAGATGCCTTGACATAAAATGCTAGTAGTGGTTGTCAGTGTGTTACAAGGTATTTTTCATGTGTTTGGAATGAGTGAACACAGGATGGCATGAAGTTTAAGGCTGGTTTTCCATGCTGTGCCATATCAAATGCTCTACAATGGATGACCAGTGTCATGGCTCTGTTTGACCATTGGCGGGTGCAGCACTAAGACTCCTTGCCGACAGTCCTAGATTTCTGGTCTGCACCACACAGCTACATGCACATGCTTTTATTCCATGAACAAACACTGCAGAAGACACTGCTGTTTTTTTTTTTTTCCTTGCCTCACATTCACCTTTTTTTTTTTTTTCATTTTCTTTTTTAAAATTACCATGGTTAGTTCTGTTCCCCTGTTTTATGGTGCGCTCTGACCCTCTTCAGCAGTATTACTGGATCTAGATCAGAACTGTCTCATGCTCAGGTTGATTCAAACATCTTTTTCTCCTGCTGTGCATGTTCTCTGCTTACTAGCATGCCCTGTCATCATGATTATTATGCTTGGTCAGTGTGCTTCTAATGAGACAGTGTTGGTGTGCCTTTTGAGTCCGATCCTCCTTTGGAAGGGGAAGACTCAGGTGTGTAGCCAACTCGGCTCAGCCTCCCACTACCACTACGTCACCACATCACTGCTTCATGGCAGGCACTGTCCCCACATGGATTTCACAAACCATCCTCTGGACATACGAGCCAGCTCTGCAGGAGGTTCTGTTCTGAGAGTCAGGGGGCAGAAGATGTGATCTGTTGTCACCACAGTAGTCTTCCAACACTGGGCATGTCTCAAGCAGGTTCTGGAGGCACCCTTCAGGTGCTCATGGAATCTCCTCATCAGCCATGGCCCCAGGGTTGATGGTTCAAAGGGAGTCTTTCATTGCAGATGTTTTAGCCATTTCAGCCCCAAGACATCCCTCCATGAACTACCATGCCACACTCCCACCTTTTCTACATTAACTTCTGCAAAAAATTACAGGTCACACTGTGTATGGTACCAAAATGGGGAGCTGGTATTATGCTCAGCATGAAATCTGCTAACTATATCAAACTCTTCCCAATCCTGCGGAGCTGGTATGGTCTGCACAGGGCTTGTAATGTGTGGGCCATAGAATCGAAAGAAACTAAGACGGCTTGATGCTGTAAACTGGAGGTGTGAGCCTGTCTGGAAAGTATCTTGATGTTGCCTTAGTCATGAAAATCTGACCAAACAGTAAGCTGTACATTGCTTGCAGATAGTTTGACTTGATATTTATGTACTGCTCCAAACAGGGAACATAATGAAATGTCTCCATTTCAGGTTGATAATGATGAATACGTGAAACGAGTGCTGTCAGGTGAGGGAGGAGGAGGAGGTGGAGGGGAGTCCAAGAAAGAGAGAGGGGACAAGGAAGAGAAGAAAGAGAGGGACAAGGACAGGACACGCAGTGCAAGTCGCAGAAAAGATGATGTGAGTTGTATGTGTGTGTGTGTGTGTGTGTGTGTGTGTGTGTGTGTGTGTGTGTTTATGCATGACTGTTTATGTGTCCGTAAATATGTGTAAATGTTTTTATGTGTGTGTTTCTAAATGTATTTTTTTTTTGCCTCTCTGTGTAAAGCTTGCATTTTTGAGATATTGTGGGGTGCATGTCTGTGTGGGTTGGTTATGTTTGTGTATATGGCAAACAAGTGTATGTGCGTCGCCATGTGGAATTGAGTACATCACAAGAGTACATCACATATGGATTGAAGCATAAACACAATCCTCTTGTTTCATTCATATGTCTTTTCCTTTGATGGCAGGACAAACGCAGAAAAGAAGACAAAGAGAAAAGCCATGACCGTGATAAGGACCCGAGAAAGCGACACAAAGATCGTGGTGAAGAAGGACATGAAGAGAAAGACAAACATCGAGATCGAAGGGAGAAAAGCAGAGACCGGGAGGACCGCCATCGTGACAAAGACAGAGACAAGGACAGGGAGAGACGCAAAAAGGTACTGGGTATGGGTGTGAGTGTAAGCTAGTCTCATCATCAGCTAACGTGTATCAGCAGCCTCATGCCAGCTTCCTGCCAAACGTTCAAAGTGGCCATATCACTGAGATTTTTCCGTTGAAGGATTTGTTTCCCACATGTTTTTCAGACATTTTACTTACAACATAGAGCGGTCCTTCTGACTTGGAACAAAAGCCCCACATGTTGTGGCAGAGTAAAACATGTTTTGAAGCTACAAAAATGGGCGCTTCTGCTCCATTCCAAGTTCATTACTTCACATCTGCTGGAGTGGCACCGCCATGCATGCTGCTTTTTAATCTTGTTTTTCGAAAGTGCCAAGACATGCGAGACACTGTGCTGACTGTGGCACTTTGCACAATAATTGAAAAGGGACATCCCGCACACCAAGTGTCATTGTTAAAATCCTGGTAGTGTAGGAGTTCACATTTATTCATTGTTGTTAATAACACTGGACTATAGTGTCGGTGTTCACATTTATTCACCGTAGTTGATAACACTGTACTAATGTTGGAACACAAATCTGAATGAAGATGTTTAGCATAGTAGTGTTTTATTAACCTTGTTATGAGCAACTTTCATCCATTTCTGTTTCATTGTTTTTCTCTGTGTATTTGTGTATTCTCTGTGTGTGAGCCAGTCACAGAGCGTGCTCATGTGTGTGTTGCTGCTGTGTGTGCTTGTGTGCGTGCATGTGTGCCTATGTGCGAGTATGTGTATGGTTTTCAGTATATTTTCTAGCAGTTATAAAGTGTGACCCCCAAACTATTTTAATGACCCCCTGAAAATTTGGAAAAGAGAGTTTTTCGCACAGTCAGAGACCCCTTTTTTTTTTTTTAGGAAATAATCATCATTGGACATCAGCGTTTCCTCAAACTTTATTGCATTTACTTCCTTTTCACAGTCTGTTTTGCCAGCTCTAGCAATAAGAAATTGATAACGGTAAGGGAAATAAGTAAGGTGATTGGGAGTTCAGTCTGCACTGCCACATGAGTTTGACAAAGATTTGGCATGAGGCTGTAGTATGTCAGCATTTTTTTTTTTTGTTCAGATCAAAAACAAAGGAGCACAACCATCATTCTGTAGTAGTCTAATGCTATCATCTCACCCGGGGCATCTGAGTCATGGGCATGTAATTTTATTTTCTCCTTTATTCTACCATCACAACCTCAACGGATTCAAAAGAATCGGCCTGCCCGTGGGAATACCATTAGTGAAGAAGGTTTGTTTTTGTTTTTCAGTGTTCACATAACCATGGAGTGCATGACCAAGGCCGTTCAATACCAAAGGACATTTTTGGTGGGAAAAAAAAAATCTTCTTAATCAGTGTGTTTGACTACACAAGACTAAACAATGAAAACACATCTTCAAATATCATTTTATGAATTTTGGATTTCATTTATACTTAATGTACATTCTTATTTGTTCCTAATGCCTGTATTTTTCTTTGTCCATGTGGCCTCTCATAAAGTATGCGGTTGCAAACTTTGTGTGTCTTGTTGATCTGTTACCAGAAAACCTGTTTGTCTGTGTGTTAGTTTTACTGTTACCCATCTGAATGTCTGTGTGCCGTCTAATTCTTCACCCCAGTCCAGCAAGAATGTAGGTGGGGGTAATCAGCAACAGGCCCCACCACCACCTCCACCCCACCACCACCACCACCACCACCACCACCAAGAAAGCCCCTGCCAGCAGAACATTGACGGGTGATGCGAGTCAGCAATCATCACACAGGGTGGATAAACAGATTTTTTTTTTTTTTTTTGCATGGACCATTTAGGTCAGCCTCTCACACTGTGTATTTGACTCACTGGCGTTACGTCTTAGTTGCTAGATGTGTGTTCCAGCTCACTCCCCTGTGTATTGTCAAAAATTCTTTGTCAGGAATGTGGTATTCCACCATGTTCTCAAATACACGAATCTGCATGGGAACACTGTTAAACCACCCTTTGTTTTGTCATCGTTCTTGTAATTCTATTGTCTCTGCTGGACATTTGTCTTAATCCATTCCCACAGCTTTCAGGGAATTTTGACAGTTTGCCATGTCTTAATCCATTCCCACAGCTTTCAGGGAATTTTGACAGTTTGCCCAGAGACAACGTTGCACAGGAGAAACACAGCAGATCAGACAATTCAGTCACAGCTGGTGATGATGCTTACAGGGGGTTTTGTGCTTCTGTTGAAAATCCGCAGCTGAGCTCTAGGTAGCCTGAGCGCTTGTGATGTCAGAATTTGGGAGAAAAAGGGAGTTATTCACCCCTGAACATTGATTATTTACTGTGGATTATTGTGCTGCCATTCAGCCATGTTATGTATTGGTGGTATGACATAGTGAATACTTTTCATGCTTTTCATAGGTTTTGCATGCTTTAAAAAAATACAACTTTGGTGCGTTGGCCCTTGACAAAGTTCATGGCTTTTCTTTGTGCAGTTTCTCTTTATGAGATTGTAATGTTTATATATAACATGCTTCCTTGTAAATCAGTGGTTGTTTAAATCATTTGTACAGTCCTATCAACTATGTAAGTTAAATGTTTATGTGTATTGGCTAGTGTGTTTGACAGATTAACTGGTGCATGAGATGAATTGTCTGAATGTGTTCAGTGAATTGTCTGCATGTCTGACTGTTGTGTGTGATGAATTGTCTGATCGTTGTGTGTGATGAATTGTCTGACTGGTGTGTGTGATGATGTGTGTGTGATGAATTGTTAGACTGTTGTGTGTGATGAATTGTCTGACCGTTGTGTGTGATGAATTGTCTGACTGTTGTGTGTGATGAATTGTCTTAGTGTTGTGTGTGTGATGAATTGCCTGACTGTTGTGTATGATGAATTGTCTTACTGTTGTGTGTGATGAATTGTCTGTGTATGATGAATTTGTCTGACTGTTGTGTGTGTGATGAGTTGCATGACTGACTGTTGTGTGTGATGAATTGTCTTAGTGTGTGTGTGATGATGAATTGTCAGTGTGTGTTGTGTGATGAATTGTCTGACTGTGTTTATGATGAATTGTCTGACTGTGTGTGTGATGAATTGTCTGACTGTTGTGTGTGATGAATTATCTGACTTGTGCGTGATGAATTATCTGACTGTGTGTGTGTGATGAATTTTCTGACTGTTATGTGTGATGAATGTCTGTCTGCTGTGGTGAATTATCTGACTGTTGTATGATGAATTGTTTGCTTGTGTGTGATGAATTGTCTGACTGTTATGTGTGAGGAATTGTCTCTGACTGTTGTGTGTGATGAATTGTCTGACTGCTGTGTGTGATAGATTGTCTAACTGTTGTGTGTGATGAATTGTTGTACTGTTTTGTGTGAATTGTCTGACATTGTGTGTGTGATGTTATCTGACTGTTGTGTGTGATAAATTGTCTGACTGCTGTGTGTGATAGATTGTCTAACTGTTGTGTGTGATGAATTGTTGTACTGTTTTGTGTGAATTGTCTGACTTTGTGTGTGTGATGAATTATCTGACTGTTGTGTGTGATGCATTGTCTGACTGTTGTGTGTGATGAATTGTCTGACTGTAGTGATGAATTGTCTGACTGTGTTGTGATGAATTGTCTGACTGTTGTGTGATGAATTGTCTGACTGTGTGTGTGATGAATTGTACGACTGTGTGTGTGTGATGAATTGTCTGACTGTTGTGTGTGATGAATTATCTGACTGATGTGTGTGATGATTTATCTGACTGTTGTGTGTGATGAATTGTCTGACTGATGTGTGTGATGAATTGTCTGACTGCTATGTGTGATGAATAGTCTGTCTGCTGTGGTGAATGATCTAACTGTTGTATGATGAATTGTTTGCCTGTTGTGTGATGAATTGTCTGATTGCTATGTGTGAGGAATTGTCTGACTGTCATGTGTGATGAATTGTCTGACTGTTGTGTGTGATGAATTGTCTTAGTGTTGTGTGTGATGAATTGTCTGTCTGTTGTGTGTGATGAAATTGTCTGACAGTTTTGTGTGATGAATTTTCTGATTTGTACAAGATAAATTGTCTGACTGTTGTGTGTGATGAATTGTCTGACTGTTTGTGTATAATGAATTGTCTGATTTGTGCAAGATAAATTGTCTGACTGTTGTGTGTGATGAATTGCCTGACTGTTTTGTGTATGATGAATTGTCTGACTGTTGTATGATAAGTTGTTGTGTGCAATGAATTGCCTGACTGTTGTGCATGATGGAATTGCCTGATTGTTTGTGTGTAATGAATTGTCTGACTGCTGTCGATGATGGATGTTGGAAGCAGATCTCGGACAAATCAGGCAGAGCAGGGGACAAAGAATCTGTCCACGCTACTGGTGAGACAGCGCTCGGCGCCATGAAAGAAGCCATTTCCTTGAAGCCCCACACGAACACTGTGGTGAGCCAGAGTCCTGCAAGCAGAGCAGGTTCTGCAACGAAGCAGTCCAGCACAGGAACTGGTGGAAGTGCTAAGACTGTGAGGAAGCCTGACGAAGACAGGAGCAAAGCGTCCTCTCATGGCGCTAGTCCCAGTAAAGCATCTGTGCAGGACAGCAGTCCCAGCAAAGTGTCCTCACACATCAGCAATCCCAGCAAGTGTCCTCGCAAGGCAATAATAACAGCAAAGTGTCCTCACAAGGCAGTAATAACAGCAAAGTGTCCTCGCAAGGCAGTAATAACAGCAAAGTGTCCTCACAAGGCAGTAATAACAGCAAAGTGTCCTCACAAGGCAGTAATAACAGCAAAGTGTCCTCACAAGGCAGTAATAACAGCAAAGTGTCCTCACAAGGCAGCAATAACAGCAAAGTGTCCTCGCAAGGTGGTAATAACAGCAAAGTGTCCTCACAAGGCAGTAATAACAGCAAAGTGTCCTCGCAAGGTGGTACTCCCAGCAAAGCAAGCAGCGCTCAGAAACTGGGTAGTGGTGGCGTGAGGAAAGCCGCTGCTGTGTCCAAGAGTTCTGTCACCTCCACCTTGTCCTCCACAGCTTCTCCTCAAACCCAGTCAGCAATGGTGTCTAAAGCCAAACCACCAAAGTCGGGGTCTGCCAGATCTCTGAAAAACAAAATCCTTTGAAGGATGGTGTGGGTAAAATGGAAAAAACTCTGAAAAATCCTTGTCCCAATCATCAGCCAAGTCTTCTAGAACTGCCGAAGCAGGTGCATCCAAGACCAGCAGGAAAGTTGTCCATCCGACTGTGGCTTCCACCAGCTTTCCTCCCAGCCCTGAGCGACAGGAGGCACGTCAGCGTAAACACAGAGATGCGCCCCCTATTCGTCATTCTCCACCCCTTGTAACGAAGCAGTCCTCGTCCCCAGCTCTGGAATCCCCTAGCCGCAAACCATCACCGAAGAAGGTTTCCAGGCCTCCTACCTCCTCCGTTGTGACAGGGGTGAAACAGGGTGGCAACGTTCCCACCAGTTTCTCCCCAGAGTTCTGCCCAGTCTCCACCAAAGCCATCCAAGAACATCACTTCCAGCTCTGTTCAGAGTTCAGGTCCATCCAGCACCAAGTCGGCCAGTAAAGGCAGCACTGGCTCCATGCAGCCTGCCAGACCGAAGAAAACAGAGGCACAGGAGACTGTGTCAGGGGATCAGCGTCAGAGCAGAGCACCTTCACGCTCTAGGAGATCATCCCTCCAGCACACTGCAGATGGTGGTGCTGCCCCTTCCTCTGTGACGTCTGTTCAGCATAAGTTACCCAACTCTGTTGCAGAGAGGGCCTTGAAATCTGCTCCTAAAGATGATGTTGAGACAAAAAAAAACAAGATGAAAACGAAAGGAGACAACATCAGCGTGACTGGGAGCATCAACCTATGTGAAGATGGGACACAGATAACTCAGCTGACTCCAGAAAAACTGAACCATTTCGGGGCCAGTGATATTCTTCGTGACTTCCCCTCTTCCCCAGACCTCTTTCCATGCAGCCTTTCATCTGATGCATCCGAGTGTGAAGGACAGGAGCTGCTATCTCCACAGCACAGTCACATGATGCTAGGTCCCCAAGCAAACCAACAGGATGACTCCATGGTGAACAAAGTAGACACAGGCAAAAACAAACAAACCTAACAAGAATCTGCAGCAGTAATTGAAGTAACGTTTGCGAAAGACACAGGGGTACAAGGAGGAGAGGGGTGAGGTGAGAGGACGTGATGCAGGGAAAGAACCCCAGGAGAGATCAGGACTGAGTGTCAAGGCCAAAGCCAGTATCAGTTGCTACAACCTGCCAGAAGAGCAGAAGCCGTTCAGCAGACATGTTTACGGTGATAACAGACAGGGGGTGAGAGTTTGGTCTGCATGCTGTTTGGTTTGGTTGGCAGACATGGGCCTTCCACACAGATCATGCTGGTGTTCATTGCTGTCTCCTCCGGAAGAGTTTTGTTTTCACCCTTACCTGCTGTCAACAGAGTGATGTCGAGTCTAGAGAATGATTGTCATGAAACCTAGTGGAAAGTTTGATAGTGGCTGGGGGATGATCCCATCAATTTGTGGAATTATTCCATTCTGATCTTAATCAGAAACAGGATGCAGGGTGTGCTCAGCAGGGTTTTTTACTAAAATTCTGCTGAATATGAGCAGTTTGAGGTACTATTTAATGAAATGATAACTGTTAATAAAGTCATATATTTTTCGTGGAATATCAAAACCTTTCTCATGACTCAGATGTTTGCAGTTTGTATATTTCATATCCAGTTAGTTATGAACATCTACATGGGAAGTAACTCTTTTTTTCAGTACTGACTATCTACTTCCTCTAGTTGGAAAAAAAAAAGAAAAGAAAAACCCTGTGTGGCAGAGGTCTAAGCTCTCCCATGTGCGCTTGTACATCTGCATTTGGTTTGTATCAGTGTGAAGGGATGGATGGTCTCCATAGCTATCCTCCATGGATAGTTACTGCATGTGCATTGTTACAGTTTGGGCGCTTTTCTCCTGCATGTGTTTCAGACAACGTTTTGGTGGATTGGTGGTGATTTTTTTTGTGGTGTCTTGGTTAGCATGATCAGTTCTGGGCTGGTGAGGACCACAATACTGCGCATTCTGTTTGATGAGATGCGATGGAGTGCTGCATTAAGAAAGCCTAGCATATGTTTGGGACCAGCTGTGATCAGTGATAGTGATGTCCACCGTCTGCTGTGTTGGCATCAGTAGAGAGAGAGAGAGAGAGAGAGAGAGAGAGAGAGAGAGAGAGAGAGAGAGAGAGAGAGAGAGAGAGAGAGAGAGAGAGAGAGAGAGATTTTTCACCCACATTTCCCACTGTTCCTGCCCCAGCCTACACCCTCTTCCCCTCCTTTTCCCTTCCTCCCAAAGAAAAAGTGTCAGAAAAGGAATATTTGAGATGAGTGAAATGTGTTGAACAGGTGAGTGTTTGAGATGAGTGGGACGTGCCTTGCATGGTGTTCAAGAAGAGTTAAATGTCTTGTATGGTGCTTGTACAGGTAAATACCTTGCATGATGTTTGAGTAGCGTTAATTGTTTTGCATGGTGTTTTAGAAGAATCAAATGTCTTGCATTATGTTTGAGAAGAGTTAGATCTCTTGCATTATAACAGAGATGAATTATTTTCTTGCAAGGTTGCATGGTCATTGAGACGAAAGAAATGCTATGCATGGCGTTGGAGATGGAGATGGAAATGCCATGCGTGGTGTTGGAGATGGAAAGAAACGCCATGCATGTTGTTTGAGATGAATTGAATGCAGTGTAAAGTTACACAGCGCTAAAAGTTAAATATTTTTGCTTGCTATTTGGGGTAAATGCCTTGCATTGTGTTCAAGAGTAGTCAAGTATCTCACGTAGTGTTTGAGATCAAGTTAAATGGCTTCACCTGATGTTTGAGCATGCGATAAATGTCTTGCATGTGGAGTGCGATCAGTTGAATATCTTGCATGGTATTTGAGATGTAAAATGGCTTTGCATGGTGGCATGTCACCTGTGAGTTTTGAGATGCAGTCTTCCAGTTCAGAGGTCCTCTTTTGTCTTGATCCAACAATTAAATTACGTCATTCTGTCACTGAGAGTGCCGATCAAAGACACCGTGATTAAGGGGTTCTCTGAATGAGGAATTTGCCCTCGTAAGTATTTTGCATAGCGTTTGAAACGAATTTCATCTCAGGCAACATCCTTCTCTGTTTGCATACAGACTTGAGCTGGACTCAGTAATACGTGTGAACTGTTTTTTGTGTGTACGGCTATTTTTTTTTCCTTGCATTGTGTAAAGAGCCATAGAGCATTTGGGGAGCATCATATTCAGCAAGGCTCGGTGAGAGAAGCAGGTTATCCTCTGCACAGTCTGTGTTCCTGTTTGTCCTGGTCAGCAGTCAGACCCATAGCAGAGGCTTTTTTAGCACACAGAGCTTATGAGTAGCACTATGTTTTAACCTAGCAAAAAGCAAACTAGAATAAGACTGAAATGTACTGTGCCCTGCTGGTCGTAGCACACTCACTTAGTAAGTAGGTAAGTATTTTGGCTGTTAAACAGTTTGTGAAATTTCCTGTTTTGTTCAGAAGTTGCTTTGAAATTTGTGGGTTGTTTCCCCCTCAGTATAGTCAGTATGGATGATCAGGTCATTTGTGGTGGAAAGATGGGAAAAAAAAAGTGTATCTGCTGATGGGTTTGAACAGGTTTGGGGTTGTGCTGTGACATCTTTGTTTTTTGCATCGTGATTGGCTTGGTTGCATGTTTGTACAGAAACGAGGTACACTTTTGTTGACATTTTTTGAATTATGATGATTGATGTATATTTCTTGTTACGAAAATGTGTATGTGTGTGTATTTGTGTGTGTGTGTGTGTGTGTGTGTGTGTGTGTGTTTGTTTGTGTGTGTGTGTGTGTGTGTGTGTGTGTGTGTGTGTGTGTGTATATTTATGACCCATCTCCAGGTAGAGGAATATCAGTTATACATGATTTCTTGTTGCGTATTGGAAAAAAAGAAGAGTTGACTGTGCCTGTTAACACAGTTTAAAAGAAACTGCATTCGTTTCCTAAAGCTGAACAAGTTGAATGTTGAAAATATTTGTAACTCAGACCCCCTAATGGCTGAAATGTGTCGAATTGTTGTTGTTGTTGTTGTTGTTGTTGCTGGATCTGCGGTACCATGTACAATTCTTTGCAAGACCTGAGTTGTTTGCTGGCCCAATTATCCATTTTTGTGTGTGCATATTCTACACTTTTTGAAATTTACCCTGTTTTACGACTGATGCATTATGAATGAGCTTGTCTATTTTTGTAAGAAACAAAGGATATATATATATATATATATATATATATATATATATATATATATATATATATATATGGTGCTTGGTTACTTATCCTTGGGATTTATTGGTTTATTTTATATATAGAGCTGTTTGGCCTCATCATCTGGGATGGGATGTAGAGATAAAAGTGCATGGCAGACTGAATCCTTAACAGGATGAAAGCTCAAAAAAAAAAAAAAAAAAAGAGAGAAAAGTAAACATCACAATAGACCAGGAAATGGGAACTAATTACTTTTAATAGGAAAGAGTGATTTTGAGTTTTTTTTTTTTTCGGTCTGATTTGGACAGGCCAGAAGAGACACTGACAGCTTGAAAATAGCCATGGGCATCTTGTGAATGTGAGCATGTTTCCAGGGAGTCCAGGGTGTTCAAGCTCCTCTGTGCAGCTTGACAAAGGTTCTTAATCGAGAGGAAATGTTTTGCTGTTCATGGGTTCTGTTTTGTTCGTAAAACTGATCATTCATGTTTGAAGTTTTACCACATAAATGAGTGAATTTGCTCATGTTCTGTGCCCGCCTGCCTGCCTGCCTGGTTTCTCTGTTGTTGTTGTTGTTGTTGTTGTTGTTGTATTGTGCAAATGTGAACCTTCAGATAAATGTTGATCTGTTTCTAAATGGTCCAAGCTTGCCTCCTGTAGGCAGAAGGTTATTTGGTTGTTTGTTGCACTGATACGTGTATTACTTGTGTTAATGGAACGTGTTTTCTTTTTGTCTTTTCCCTCATCCTTCATTCTTGCACTTCTTCGTATATTTCTGTTCCTGTGGTTGATGATTTCTGTGTTTCTCATTGCAGAAAGAGGTGGAGGAGAAGGAAAACGAGTCTCCTGAGCAGAATGGGGAAAAGGTTGGTGTCTGCCTGCCGATCCTGCGTGTTCTTCCAGTGCCTGTCCTGTGTTGTCCGGCCTTGTTTTTTTTTGTGTGTCATTTGTGAGTTTGGTGTCTGTGTTTTGGTGTGTGTACCTCGTTTCTGTGTGTGTGTGTGTGTGTGTGTGTTTGTGTGTGTTTGTGTTTGTGTGTGTGTATGTGTGTTTTTTGTGTGTGTTGTGTGTGTCTTGTCGTTGGTTTAATGTCCTTACACTACAGTGATTCAGACAGTTTTATGTGTGGGTGAATGAAGTATGTAAGTGATTGAGTGTATTAATACGTTAATGATAAAATATGACCCCTGGCCCCCTCCTCCACTTTATCCCTCTTCCATTTAATCAAAAAAAATGTAACTGAGTAGAGATAAGAGCTAAAGATGAAGGCCAATTGAACTACTTAACAACATTTGCAAACTGACTCAAGAACACAAGAGCTGTTTAAAATACATGGTAAAGGTAAGGAAGTCGATCCATCAGTGTAACCATCAATACCCAAATTTGTAAAGAGTGTGTGTGTGTGTGTGTGTGTGTGTGTGTGTGTGTTTACAGATGTGCTGTTTCAGTGTGTTTTTGTCTGTGTTGCTCCAGTGCATTGTTTGTCTGTTGTTGTCTGTCTTTTGTTCCTGTTTTGTTTATTGTTGTGTCTGTGTTCTTATCTGTGTGTTGCTCTTGTGTGTTATTGTCTGTATGGGTGTTTTTGTGTTTTGCTGTCAGTGTGGTGTTGTCTGTTTATTGCTTTTGTGTTTTATCATCAGTATGTTGTTGTTTAGTGTGCTGTTGTTTGTATGTTGTACTTAAGTTTTATTGCCTGTCAGTTCTTGTTTCTGTATGTTGTTCGTGTGTTTTGCTGTCTGTGTGTGTTGTTCTTGTGTTTTGTTGTCTGTGCATTGTTCTTGTGTTTTGTTGTCTGTGTGTTGTTTTTGTGTTTTTCTCTGTGTAGGTTGTTGTCTGTGTGTGTGTGTGTTGTTCTTGTGTTTTGTTGTTTGTTATTCCCTGTATGTTGTTTGTGTTTTGTTGTCTGGGTTTTTTTGTCTGTGTGTGGTTGCCTGTTTTTTGTGTTGTCTGCTGGTTGTCTGTGTATGTTGTCTGTTTTGTTGTCTGTGGGTTGTTGTCTGTATGTTGTTCACATCGTTTGTTGTCTGTGTGTCCTGTGAGTGCGTTTATCCTGACTGTTGTTCTTGTGTCTTGTATCTCTGTCCTGTGTGTTGTTCATAAGTGTTGTGTGTTGTGTTGTGCCTCAGTTTTGTGTCTATGTGTTATTCTTGCGCTGTGTGTGTGTGTGTTGTAATTTCTGCAATTTTGCCTTTGTTTTTTTGTGTCTTTGCCTAGTTCCTGTATGTTTTGTATGTGTGCTGTTTTTCTGTGTGTTGTTCAGTTTGTTTTTATGTGTGTGTTGTTGCCTGTGTGTTGTTTTTTTGTTGTCTTTGTGTGTTGTTGTTTTTTTGTTGTCTCTATGTGTTGTTTTTTACATATCATGTGTTGTCTATAGGTTTGTGTCCTTATGCTGTTGTCTGTATGTTGTTGTGTGTTAGGTAGTGTGTGTGTTGTTCTTGTGGTAAGTCTGTGTTGTGTGTGTTGTACTTGTTTTTTTGCACCTTACCTTGTTCTCTATGGGTTGTTTGCATTTTGTTGTCTGTGTGTTGTCTGTGTTTTGTGGTCTGTGTTGTTGGTGTGTTGTTGTCTATATGTTGTTCTTGTAGTTTGTTGTGTGTTTGTCCTGTGTGTCCTTCAAGTGTGTTGATCCTAACTGTTGTTCCTGTGTGTATTGTGTCTCTGTGGTGTTCATGTGTGTTGTGTCTGTGTCGTGTTCATGTGTGTCATATCAGTGTGTTCTTGTGTATTATAGCTATGTGTTATGACAATGAAATGTACCTGAGTATTGTGTCTGTGTGTTATTCCAGTGTGTTGTGTCTGTGTGTTATTCCTGTGTGTTGTGTCTGTGTGTTCTTCCTGTGTGTGCTGTGTGTTATTCTGTGTGTTATGTCTGTGTGTTATTCCTGTGTGTGTTGTTTTCTCTGTGTTACACCTGTGTGCTGTGTCTGTGTGTTATTCCTGTGTGTTGTGTCTGTGTGTTATTCCTGTGTGTTGTGTCAGTGTGTGTTATTCCTGTCTGTTGTGTCTGTGTGTTACCTGTGTTCCTGTGTGTTATTCCTGTGTGCTGTGTCTGTGTGTTATTCCTGTGTGTTGTGTGTGTGTTATTGCTGTGATATTCTTGTGTTATTGTGACAGTGGGTATTCCTGTGTATTCCTGTGACAGTGGTGTGTTCCATACTTTACATATTGAGTATGTTTCCTCCTGGAGCTGTGTCACCTGGTTTTGTCCTCATTTGTGTACCTGTCCATGGACAGCTGTTTCTACCAATTCCTGTGTGTGTGTCTGTGTGTTATGTGTGTGTGTGTATGTGTGTGTGTGTGTGTGTGTGTGTGTTGTGTGTGTGTGTGTCTGTGGGTTATTCCTGTGTGCTGTGTGGGTGTTCCATACTTTACATATGTGTGTGTGTCCTCAGAGGTGTGTGTCACCTGTGTTTGTCATCATTTAAGTGTGTGTGTGTGTGTGTATTTGTGTGTGTCATGTGTGTGTGTGTGTGTGTGTGTGTGTGTGTGTGTGTGTGTGTGTGTGTGTGGTGTGTGTGTGTGTGTGTGTGTGTGTGTGTGTGTGTGTGTGTGTGTGTGTGTGTTTCATCCTCATGTGTTTTAGTCATTAACATATGATTATTACGATATCCAGGATGCTCCATCTCGCCTGCAAAGACCCACATCTGCTAAAGGAGCACGGAGGCGCCGTCAAGGTCAGGGAATAGTAGTACCTTTTGTGTGTGTGTGTGTGTGTGTGTGTGTGTGTGTGTGCGTGCGTGCCCCATGCCCCCCCGTGTGTGTGTATGCCCCCCCCCCACCCCTGTCAAGGTCAGAGAATAGTAGTACATGTGTGTGTGGCCGTGGGTGTGTGCGCGTGGGTGTGTGCTGCCCCCCCCCCCCCACCCTTAAAGGTCAGAGAATAGTAGTAAAGTGTGTGTGTGTGTGTGTGTGTGTGTGTGTGTGTGTGTGTGGAGACATTTCCATTCCACGTTGTGTAGTATGCCTTCTTTAGTGCATGATCTAGTGGTATATTTCTGAACATTTTGGATAATGTTTTGTCAGTGTGTGCAACTTCGCATGAATGAAAGTGTGTGTGTGTGTGTATGTGTGTGTGTGTGTGTGTGTGTGTGTGTGTGTGTGTGTGTGTGTGTGTGTGTGTGTGTGTGTGTGTGTGTGTGCGCGTGTGCGCATGCTTGCATGTGTGTGTTTCTGCTGTGTGTAAGAGTCTCTTTTTTTATCCTCATCTGAGGCTGATTTTTCCATTCACAATACTGAACAGAGTACAGCACATTTGGAACAGCCTCTGGAAGAATGGGTAAAAGCCGATGTAGGAGAGAATTTGTGAATCCTTCCCCGCCCCCCCCCCCCCCCCTTCCCTTGTCTCCCTGGAATAACTGTTGCTGTTCCATCCATCCTTTTTCCAGTTCCTGCTCCCGGCTTTTTGCCTGTTTGTATTGGTGTTTGATTTTCAATGTCCCAGTGTGGCTACCCATTTTTATGTTGACAAGAGAGTGCTAGAAAAAAAAAAGAAAAGAAACAAGCAAACACACACACACACACACACACACACACACACACACACACACACACACACACACACACACAAAGAAGCACTTTAAAAAAAAAGCTTTGTTTAAAAACTATGTCTTATTGACATGGTTTTGTTGAGTGTGTGTCTTCCTCTCTCCCTCTGTGTGTGTGTGTGTGTGTGTGTGTGTGTGTGTGTGTGTGTGTGTGTGTGTGTGTGTGTGTGTGTTGTGTTTGTGTGTGTGTGTGTGTGTGTGTGTGTGTGTGTGTGTGTGTGTGTTCTGCTTTTTTTTCTTCTGTGTTTGTTCAGTGATGATTAATGTTATTGTGAACATTTTCCATGCAGTCCTAGAGGAAAATAACCGATCTCTTAGCATTAGTGACTATAGTTGATAAAAGCTTTTTGTGCACATGCGTTTCCAGTGCCTTTACTTTGTTTTCCTTGATTCAGTTCTGGTTTACTTTCAGCATTGAAATTTTTTTGCCTGAATTAGCATTTGAGAAACATTTAGTCCGCTAACAGCTTAAAGTTATGCACTTTTTTTTTTTTTTTTTTTGTGTACTAACGTAAAATGAGTTGAGACCTCAGAATCACACTTTTTTTTTGTTGGTTTGTTTGTAGATGTGTGCATGAAAGAACTACTAGTAAAACAACAAGCTGTTGACAGATTTAATGTCATAATCATGACAAGGTTTGATCACATTACACGAATGGGTGGAGAGAGCAAGGGAGGAGGAAGAGGGGGGGGGAAGGGTAGGTGTGGGAGGTAGGGGGAGGATGGATGAGTTGGGGGAAGAAACAGTTTAAAGGAACTGTCAGTGTAAAGGGAACTGATTTGAATTTGTATTTCTCCCCAAAGATGGAGTATGGCTGCCTTAATGGCGGGATAAAAAAATGGCCATATATACACAAAATCCAATCCCGTTATTGGGTAGATGGGATTAATCCTTGCCTGTCCTTATAGGGAGTGTCTGCAGGAGTATCAGCCTGCGTATGCCGAAGAAGAAGAGAAGAAGAATTTGTATTTCAGTTAATGAGAGATTGAAGAAGGCTGAAACAAAAAATCACTTCACGGACCTATTTCAGGAAAGGTTGCTCGGATTTAGCAGCCCATCTTTTTGTTTTGACCATGTGGATTTTGTAATGTTCAGTGACAATTGGTGGTGATGAACTGGTCCCTGACACTTCAGTAAGCTGTGTCGTCATCGGAGCTTCATGCATAGAACTGGTTATTTGATGTGGCTATCAGAGATGAGTCAGAAACGCACACATGTACACCCTTTATCTGGTCTCTGGATGAACAGTGGACAAAGGAATTATGCATCCCTTATCTGGTCTTTGGATGAACATTGGACAAAGGTATTATACATCTTTATCTGGTCTTGGATGACCATAGGAAAGAGGAATATACATCGTTTATCTGGTCTTTGGATGACCATTGGACAAAGGTATTATATATTGTTTATCTGGTCTTTGGATGAACATTGGACAAAGGAATTATGGACCCTTTATCTAGTCTTTGCATGAAGATTGGACAAAGGAGATAGTTTTCTTTTAAAGTGTCACTGTGGGAGGTTTATGAATAGAACTGGGTGTTTGATGTGGCTGTTGGAAATGAGTCATTGTTTATCTGAAACACACATGGACAAACATTCTTTATCCGGTCTTTGGATGAACGTTGGACAAAAAGGAATCTTTTTGTTTTGATTTGAGATTACTCGTTTGATTTATGATCTCCCTGTTCTGGATCTAAAATATACTTGTCAGCTTAAGTTGTGTAAACATTGTGTGTGTGTGTGTGTGTGTGTGTGTGTGTGTGTGTGTGTGTGGTGTGTGTGTGTGTGTGTGTGTGTGTCTGGTTTTTGCGCACATGTGTGGAAAAGTGTGCCAGTGTGTTTTGTTGACTAGATTCTAAGATACTGGGCATGACAGACAAAAGAATGTGATCTACCTAGTAAGGTGCTGGTACACAGAGTTTTACACAGTAAGTGGATAGTGGTGGTCAGGCTCACTCAGTGATTGGGGCCAGGACAAGCCTGCCATTGGTGGATCATTCATTGTCTCCGTAGCAACCTCAAGTAATAGTCATACCATAGGGATAATTATGGTCTTGGTCTGGCTGGTGAATGGAAAACACTGTCCGTGGTTTAGGGCAGAGACTGGCCACAGTCCACAGTTGTTGCAACCACACGAAGCCAGAGAACAGCAGTGAGTAATGTGTTCCAGTAATGTGGCTGATACAGGGTAGGTTAGGTCCATGTGTTGTCGTGGTGTTTTCTGAGGAGAAAGGTTACCTAACCCTGAAAAAAAAAAAAAATGCTGTGTGCTGATAGCATGCGTCACCATTTAGATCCAAACATGCGCCCTACCTTTGAATAATGCTGTACGCTGATAGCACTTGTAGCTGTTTAGATCCAAACATGTGCCCTGCCTTTGAATAATGCTGTACACTGAGAGCACACTGTGTGGCTGTTTTTAGATCCTGAAAAAAAAACATGTGCCCTACCATCATTTGATCCAAACATGTGCTGTACGCTGATAGTGCTGTACGCTGATAGCACTTGTGGTTTAGATCCAAACATGTGCCCTGCCTTTGAATAATGCTGTACACTGAGAGAGCACTTGTGCCCATTTAGATCCTAATGAGTGCTTTACTTTTGAAAAATCAGGAGTACTTACAGGGGTACTGCCTCGGTCCTCAGCCACACACTTCCCTGCATGTGCAACATTTGTGCGCATACTTTGTTCATTCTCATGCCCAGAAGCAACAACAACAACAACAACAACAACAAAACAATATTTAGGATTAGCGGCCGCAAAGGTTAGAGTTGGTCAGGTGACCGGAAATAACATCCCCCCCCCCCCCCCCCAGATCATTTCTTGAGTTAGGGACAAACATATTAAAAAAAAAGTAAATATCAGAGGGAGGGAGCCAGACAGAGAAAGAGTGATGATGATGAGTACACTTTGTAGAAAAGATGAGATGGAAAGGAAAAAATAATAGACAGAGGATCTGTGAAGTAGGGAAGGGAAGGATAGGAGGTGGGGGGGGGGGGGGGGGGGGTGGGGGAAGTGGGGGGTTGTTAGTAAGGGGGGGGGGGGGGGGGGGGGGGGGGGGGGGGGAAGCTGAAGTGGGGTTTGTTGTCACTTTGTCACATCCATGACATGTCACGTACACAGTGCGTTGGCGTGCAGTGCTGTGTCGTGTCAGTGACGTCACGGCGTGTCGTCACGTGTTGCACTAATGCTGCTTGCTCTGTTTCTGCTCCCCACAGGCCGTGAAGCACTCGATGATGGTAAGTGGTTTGCTGTGGGCTGCCTCTTTGTGCTTCTCTGGGTGTGTCTGTGTCTGGGTCACTGTGGCCCCCTTTTTTTTTTTTTTTTTTTTTCTCCCCTTTTTCCTGCTCCGCACACTTTTCTGTACTGTATCTACCAGTTTTATCAGGATAGGTCATGCATGTTGTTCCAACAGCTCATTTATTGTGTGTGTGTGTGTGTGTGTGTGTGTGTGTGTGTGTGTGTGTGTGTGTGTGTGTGTGTGAAAAAGGGAGAGAGAGAGAGAGAGAGAGAGAGGGAGTACAAGAGGGCAATGGGGGCATATTTAGTTAGACAAGGGCCTGTGACACGTAGATATGTGTTCTGTGTGTTTTTTCAGGTAATCAAAGAACTTAACATTTCTGGCACCAGAGTGATAGCTGTAGAAAGATAGTTATGAACACATTGGGTCATGCTGTATAGTTATGATCATTACAGACCCTGAAAATATTGTTTTTCTGTTTTTTTTTTTCATGATTTTTTTTTCTAAAAATCCAGGCTGCTGTCCTAGAGTCCAGATTTAATGACATACATGGCATATTTTAACCTTTTAACTACCAATGTTTCTTTTCATCTAACGCATCCATAACAACCAAATTTTTTTTTTTTCAGTGTTAGACAAACTAACGGAGGTGAAGCACTGTTTTTAAAACAGTAACACCTCCCTCCACCCCTCTTTTTCCTATCCAGGTCCCAGTAATACTAAATTTTGTATGAAATTCATTTAGTGGATATGGTTTGCTGTGCATGCATCTGTTTCTGTGTTGTTGATGTTTGTAGCTGACCGTTCTGGTCTTTGACCTCCGGTTGGAGAGTAAGGGATTCATTGAAAAGACCACACCAGTGTCCAAATTTCTTGATTAGAGAGTCACTGAAAGTTGAAGCTAGTACAAACATACATGTAAAGTTGCTCTGTTTTTGGAGTGGATGTTATTGATTCAGCAGTGCCATGGCTGCTGAATTGTCCACACTACTGTGTAGAATGGACTGTCCCCTATCCCGACACACTCTTTCACTAAAAAGAGCTTTTGTTGTTGTTCAAACTGAAACATTTGTGAAAGGCAGCCACTTTCTGTGAAGCAGATGCCTTCAGACCACAGCATGGTGATGCTGAAAGCTTTTGATGTAAACCACACAGCTGTCAAGTGTAGGATCACCCTTAATGGATCAGTGTGGGCAAAATTGTAGGTCACTGGCAAATGGTTGACATGTGGATGTGCAAGGACTGGTAGTTAAAAGGTTAATGCTCCCATACAGTTCTTGAGAGGGTCAGTGCTCCCTAGAGACTGACTATGCTGGAATTACATCCCCTCTCCCATGATAGGTAGTTGTAGGGGAGTTTCAATGCTGACTGGCTGTGTGTGTGTGTGTGTGTGTGTGTGTGTGTGTGTGTGTGTGTGTGTGTGTGAAGGAGAGAGAGAGAGGTGAAGGATAAAGGGTAGGGAGGGAAGGGGGGTTAAAGCAATGAATTAGGGTTTCGATGTTGGGGTTGGCAGTGCTTGTTGTGTACAGTGGTGATAAGGCTTGAATCAGTAAATGTACATTGTTTACAGTTGGAGTTGACGATGCTAGTTGTCGGTGTGAGTGTCGGGGCTTGAGTCAGTGAATGTGTATGTTTACTGTGGGAGATGATGGTACTACTTGTCAGAGTTGTGTAGGGACTTGAAACACTTACCATTGCAATGCAGACAGTTGAATCTGATGAGGCTTGTGTGTGGGGGGCAGCGGGGCTGGAATGTACAGTGTGAAGTATTGACTGTTGGAGTTGGCGATGCTAGTTGTGTACAAAGGATGACGGGGCTTGAATCAGCAAATGTGGATGCTGACTGAGTGATGATGTTGATGTGTGTGTGTGTGGGATGAGGAGACAGGAATCAGGGAGTGTGGGATGTTGACAGTTGGAGTTGAGAATGCTACTTTTGTATGGGGGGGTGATGATAGTTGTGTGTGTGTGGAAACATAAATCTTGAAATGCGTCTCATGTGAAGTGAAGCTAAATTTAAAGGAAAGTTGTTCTTTTTGATCATTTTTGGCAGTTTTTCTGTAACTGATTTTAATCTCTACCCTTCTTATGTAGTCCTGGATTCTTTATGATTTATTTGAAAAAAAAAAATCATTTGTTAACAACACAGGAGTTAAAAGTAAATCATGTTGATTGCCAGACCAGTGATGATACTGATAAAAGTAGTAGTTGGTATAAGAGGAGATATAATGATAATAGAAAAAAAAGATAATTTGATAGTGTGTATTCTCCCCTTCATTCAGTCACCTTTCCTTTAATTTTTTTTTTTTACCCTCAGTTTATGTGTCTGTCTTCTTTATTCTTGACATGTGCAAATCAGTAACTACCTTGAAGTATATCTAATCTCCTTCACTGAAAGTTATTAGAGTGGGTAACACACTATTAACATTGAAAAGTGTATGTTTGTATGTGCATATGCATGCATGTGTGTGTGTTTGCATGTAAACGTATGTGAGTGTGTGTGTGTGTGTGTGTGTGTGTGTGTGTGTGTGTGTGTGTGAGAGAGAGAGAGAGAGAGAGAGAGAGAGAGAGAGAGAGTGAGAGTGTGTCACAAAAGAGAGAGAGTAGAGAAAAGACATGATTCATTCATGTGTGTGTGTGTGTGTGTGTGTGTGTGTGTGTGTGTGTGTGTGTGTGTGTGTGTGTGTGTTTGACAAAAGAGAGAGAGGAGAGAAAAGACATATTCATTCATCTCACCTGTTGACATTATAGTTAGTTCCTAGGTGTCAAGTTAGATTTGGATCTTACCTGTATCTCTCCCACTCAAAAAAGGGGTGTGAAAGGGGTGGAGTGAGAGGAGTAGGAGACCATTTATTGCTCTCAATTTTCAGTCTGTCTATGACGTTTCAGAATCCTTTGGTTTTGATGTCATTCAAATGAGGATAACACTGAGTTCATGAAGATGCTGTGACAGCTTGAGTCTTGCTTTTGGCAGTATTGTCGTAATCATGATTCTAGTTGATGATAACTCTCTTAATTTGAACTTCGGAAGACCTGTAATGTTAGGAAAAAGCAGAACAGTTGTGTATCTAGAGAAGTTTTTTTGAAACATTTTCAACCAAGTGGTAACTTTGGTGCAAAGGCATATTCTGTGTCAAGATGTTTATGATGCGAAGATGGAATATGAGCCTTTGATTCTGTTTGTTTAGAATTTTTTTTAATATATTTTTTTTTCTTCTTGTTAAACATCTTTTTATTGTTGTTGTCTTTTTTTTAGTGTCAGTTCACTTCCTTGTTATTATTAGTGTTCATTCTTCTCCTAATTTCTTCTCTTCTTGTTTTTCTTCTTCTTTTTACTCTGAATGATGTAAGATGTTTTTTGCGTTCTTTCATTTTCTTTCAGTGATTGAGATGACATTCTTTGCACTGATTTCTTTGCTACAGACATTCTTATTTGTGGTATATTTGGATACTGTGCAGGAGTGAAAAGAAAGTGTTTAAGACATGTATTGTAGAATAGTTCCAAGACTGACAAATCTTTTGTTATAAATGATTCTTTTTATCATCGTTTTATGTACTTGGCAAATACAAAAAACATATGTATGTAAATATGATAATTAGAGAGAAAAAAAAAAAAGATTGACAACTGCATCAAAAAGGTACGAAGGAGTAATTGCATGGATAAAGACACACAGTTAAAGGTACACATATCTGTCAGAGGCAAGTACTTGCCTGTCAGACAGATGCATTTGACTATGTTTCATTTGATGCAAAAGTGTAGAGAAACAAAAAGATTTGGGGTTGTATGAAGAGCTGAAAACTGTCTGGAGATGTTGAGAACATGTTCATGGCAGAGGTAATACAAGGGAGGAAACTACCAGCTATAAGAAAGTATACAATTACTTGGAGATTAGTTCCCTTACTATAAGATACAGATCGATACAAAATCGTCCGTTTCTGTGCAGTGTTAAAGGACACCATTTTTGTGTGTGTATGGGTTAAAGATGTGATGAGACCTTTTTTTTTCACATTTTCACATGAAGGCTTTTTAGTTTAAGACCTGGGATTCTCAAGAATCATCATCTTCAGAAAACTTTGAAGCTGATCCTCTGACTTTGTGTTGAACTGACATGCAAGGGTTAGAGTGTTTTTTTTCTTTTCTTTTTTTTTTTTTCTGCACACACAAAATGGTCCCACAGTGTTAATGTGGCATCTGTTTTTTCATAGTGGCTGTCTTTGCTGTTGCTCTTTCTCTTGGGCCCAAGTTAACTGATGTTTACTTACCCCCATTGCCCTGTAGGGAGCATAAGCTATAGGGAAAGCTGTGATCATTGCCTTTGCTCGGACACATGCTGATTTTCAGCACTCTGGAAATGCACAGGATGCATACGCTTTTAGAGTAGCAGTTTGGATCTGCAGTTTCACTTTGTGACTGAACAGTACGTCAGAGGCTAAAGTGGGGTGGAGCAGCAAGGGAATGTTAATGAAAGGGGAGGCGGCTTTATGTGTTGTTTCAGATGATGAAGAGTTCCAGCAGAGAGAGAACCATGAGCCCACCATCGGTGAGAACGACCTGCCACCTCAAGTGACAGCAGCGTGAGTCTCCTCTGTGTGTGTGTGTGTGTGTGTGTGTGTGTGTGTGTGTGTAAAATGATTAGGGAACAATCGACTGTGTCAGGGTGGATATCACCACCACTTCTCCCCCTCCCCACTCTGCTTTCGATTGTAGGTAAAAAAACACTGTTGCACAATGAAAACAGCATCATGTAGTTTCCTTGCTCTGTTGAATCGCCACTGCTGTATATATGAGTAAAAAACATGATCTGAGACCGGTTACACTGCAAATCCTGTTAGATGATTTATTACTGAAGATTCATTAACAGTACATTGGTTAAAATAATATCAGTTTTTGGAGCGGTAACCTCTCAATGATAAAATAAACACAAATCTCTGAAACACACACACACACACACACACACACACACACACACACACACACACACACACACACACACACACACATACACACACTCACACACACCATTACATAGCAAACAGACTGATCTGAAATGTCCCAAGTACTTAATTCACTTTTCTGCTTCGCATTTTGAGTTGTATAACCTCTGACAATTGCAGTGGAAAGGTGGTTCATCTCATGTTGTTTTATTCATGGATAAAGATTGAAAGAATGGCAAGAAGGAAGATTTGGGATGGCAGTGTTAGGATCTGATGTCTGTCCAGACGCAAAATGGCGCGACCTCCCAGCGCCCGTCCTGCTCCCCCCAGACCCAAGCAAGATGGCGTCGAAGCTGAGCCAGCCATGAGGTAATCTGACTTCAGAGACAGTGTGTGTGTGTGTGTGTGTGTGTGTGTGTGTGTGTGTGTGTGTGTGTGTGAGTGAGTGAGTTAGTTTCAAATGTAACGTCTATCCACTCTAGGTGATATTAGAGTGAGTGTGTGTGAGCGTGTGTGTGTGTGTGTGTGTGTGTGTGTGTGTGTGTGTGTGTGTGTTGGGGATGCATATGCACGTTGTGCTTGTTGTCCCTGTCTTGATCTGTGCAATCAGTAACATTTAAGTCTTGTGTGTGTGTCGTGTTGTGAGGGTGTATTTACCAAGATTGTGGAAAGTCATGTTGGGGGAACTGCTCAAGAAACTGCTCAAAAAAAAAAAACCCCTAAAACCCTAGGGTTTTTTGCCGGACTGGACTGGGTCTACTGGAGAGATCCATTTGTCAGTATTTAGGAGTGATCAGGATTGGTGGCCCTGATGATCAACCCACAGAACAAAAGTTGAATGGTGAGTCCTGTTGCTTCAGAGGCAGTGAACTGTTAATCCTAAAGCCTAATTGCCTTAGGGGCAGTGAACTGTTAGTCCCAAAGCCTAATGGCTTTAGGGGCAGTGAACTGTTTAAGGTGAAAAAAAAGCCTAATGGCTTTAGGGGCATCAGACTGTTACAGTGAAAAGCCTAGTGGCTTTAGAGGCAGTGAACTGTTACAGTGAAAAAAGCCTAATGGCTTTAGGGGCATCAAACTGTTACAGTGAAAAGCCTAGTGGCTTTAGGGGCAGTGATCTGTTATAGTGAAAAAAGTCTAATGGGCTGTAGGGGCATCAGACTGTTACAGTGAAAAGCCTAGTGGCTTTAGGGGCAGTGATCTGTTACAGTGAAAAGTCTAAAGGCTTTAGGGGCGTCAAACTGTTACAGTGAAAAAAAGCCTAATGGGTTTAGAGGCAGTGAAACTGTTATAGTGAAAAAAGCCTAATGACTTTAGGGGCATCAGACTGTTACAGTGAAAAGCCTAGTGGTTTTAGGGGCAGTGAACTGTTATAGTGAAAAAGCCTATTGGCTCTAGGGGCATCAAACTGTTATAGTGAAAAAAAGCCTAATGGGTTTAGGGGCATCAAACTGTTATAGTGAAAAAAGCCTGATGGGTTTAGGGGCATCAAACTGTTACAGTGAAAAAAGCGCAATGTGTTAAGGGGCAGTGAACTGTTATAGTGAAAAAAGCCTAATGACTTTAGGGGCATCAAACTGTTACAGTGAAAAAAGCCTAATGGCTTTAGGGGCAGTGAACTGTGAGAGTAAAAAAAAAGCCTATTGACCTCAGGGGCAGTGAAGTGTGTGTTAAAAGTCACGGAGCCTAATGAGCCAGGGTGCAGTGAACTGTCAGAGATTCACTGTGTGTAGGGCACAGACTGATGAACAGCGGAGGCGATCCCTCTCCTCCCCTCACCTTAACCTTCCCTCACCTGGAACAGGAAGCCTGGTACTGCAGGGTGGTCAGGGAAGGTGGTGACAGGGAGAGTGAGGACAGTGATGTGCTGGTTTCAGATTGGGCACAGGAGCCCCTACCAACGTCATAGTCGATGATGGCAAGCAGTCGGAAAGATGAAGATGAAAACTTCTTAGTGGAAGAATCGGCGCCTCCTCCTCCTGTTTTTGTTGAACCCTGTGTGTGTGTGTGTGTGTGTGTGTGTGTGTGTGTGTGTGTGTGTGTGTGTGTGTGTTCCTTTTTATTGAACAATGTTGATATTGAAAAATTTTTTTTCCCGTGCAAGAGCAGCACATTCAAGTGAGTTTTTTTTTGTTATGCCCCTTTTTTGGCTGTTTAATGTTTTCTTAGATGTGAGTACAACTCAGAGTTAATCTGACATTAAAATTTCAGTCAGTGTGTGTGTGTGTGTGTGTGTGTGTGTGTGCATGCATTGCATGCGTGTGTGTGTATGTGCGTGCCTCTCTGTGTGTGTGTGATTCAGTCTTTAACTGTCATGAGAACCTTAAGGGTCTAGAGAGGCAACATGGCAGTGACAAAATATCATGACAAATTCCTAATGAATATTTAGAGCTCAGTATATGTGTGCCTGTACAGAGAACCATTTTTTGTCTTTTCATATTCTTGCAATCATAAACATCCTTTTAGCCAAAAGGATTTGTAGGCTGTCATTGCCAAGCATTTCAATTTGGCATAGTTCATTCAAGTTTGGATCTTTTACATCTCTTGATAGCTGCTCTGTAAATTGTAGTCGTAACAGCTTGTATCTGAAGCAGCTGTCCAGAAGAGAGAGAGAGAGAGGGAGAAAGAGAGAGACAGAGAGAGTGTCTGTGTGTGTCTGCTGTGTCTATGTGTCGAGCATATGTGGGATGAGTTTAGGGTTCACTGGGAGATTAAGAGAATGAATTAAGTAATACTTGATAGATTTACAAAGGCAAAAAAAAAAAAAAGAAACAAAACACACCTAATGATGATATCAAGGATTTGTCGATGTTTGATTTCTAAAAAAAAAAAAAAAAAAAGAATAATGAATTGGTAAGTAAAGTTGTAAACAGACCAATTGAAAATACAATAGATAAAGTATTATACAAAGAAACTATATTCTTTTTTCTATCACATATAAGGACCGAAAGGAAGAAGGAAATACGAGCAACCAACCAAATAATATTGTTGATGTTGTCTGTAATATTCTAATTATACAGGGAGAATTGTGTTTATAAACTGTGTATGAAAAAAAGAGCAAGCTAAGGAAACGCCAAGCTTATGAAAAAACAGCCCCCACCCACCCCCCTCCCCACTCCCAAGTAAATGGCTGTTGTGTGAATTACAGGTGTCCTCCCAAGCGGAGCCTGAGGATGATGCAGAGCATGGTGAGTTGTGTCTGGAGTGCCTGTCTCGCTTCGTCTGTCAGGACAGTCAAACTGGGATGATACTTCTTCACGTTATCCCTAAGCCCTTTTCTGATCCATCGACATCTGCATCAGCAGCTGGGAGATGCTTTTTCCTCACCGTCAGCTTGAATCCTTGGCTCGTTCAGAAAGGGAAACATGACACCAAGTTAGAAATATGTATCACTGAGCATTCTGTGCATTCTTCACCTTCTCCTGTCTACTTGCATAGTGATTTCTGCATAGCTCTTCTCTAAATGAGACCACTGTCACTCTCCTCTGTCCTGCAGACTCAAAACACGCTGGCTGTCCTAGTCATTTTCAGAACCTGGCTGCACGACAGTTACGTAACCAGAGTTTGTTTAGTTGTCTGCGCACACATGAAGATGGGAAAAAAAAAAAAAAAAAAAGAGAGATGAAAACGAATAAAGGAGAAAAGACAGGGAGGAGCGAAGGGCGTGGGAGAAGGGAAGGAGGAGGACAGATGGAGACAAAAAGGAAACCAACAAGAGCCAGCATGTGAAAGGGGAGGGAAGAACCCACAGAACGCACAAGTGTAACTGGTCGCATCTTTCAGCACCTTCTAACCTCAGAACTAGAAGTCTTATACAAGACTAGCCTTTGAAGGCGGTGAAGTTTGTGTTCAACCTCTCCAAACTGTTCACTGGCTCCCTGTCAAAGCATTCATCCATTGATGACAAGCCTTCAACACCCTGTCACCTCTTTTCCTGCAGCGCTCGCTGCTGCATCGCAGACTTCTGTAAACACTGTACCAAGGAGACCTTGCTCATCCTCAGCATTCAAGATTGTATGCGTTGTGCATGTAAGAACTGAAAGCTTGGAGCAACATTCCTTTTCCTTTTGTGAGGAATTGTCTGCCCTCACTTCATTTTTGTTGTTGTCTTCTAGGCATGCTGCTTGTTTCTGTGTGGTGCTGGTTTGCAATGGTGTGGACAGGATCCACTGTTGAAAAAAAGAGAGAGAGAGAGAGAGAGAGAGAGAGAGAGAGAGTGAGAGGAGAGAGAGCGACAGAAGCAGAGAGAGAGAGGGAGAGAGAGAGACAGTGACAGATTGAGAGAGAGAGAGAGGAGCTAACTGTAATGTAGCCAAATGAAGGTGAGAGAAAATCACAAAGAAACCAGAGGCTTGGTAAAAGTCTGAATGTGGCCATTGTGTGTGCAGGTGCCCTGGTGAAGAAGATGCTGGAATCCAAGAAGGAGGCAGAGCAACAGCAACAACCTACCAAGAAAACAGAAATTGTGAGGACTATGTGTGTGTGTGTGTATATGTGTGTGTGTGTGCGTGTGTGTGTGTGTGTGTGTGTGTGTGTGTGTGTGTGTGTACAAACATTTATGTTTTCATGTATGTGTGAGCGTGCATGCACATCAGTAAGTTCACAGAATAGGATGTTGAAGTTGTGCATGCTTGCTGGAAATTTGTTGTCTGAAAGCACTGAAGGTTTGTCTGCTTTGTGTTTGATTCTAGCCACCCCAAAGCTGTGTCAGTGTGCAATTCAAACTGAACCCTCAGGTCTTTTTTATATTGTTATGTCAGTGTGTGATAGGATCTGTAATAAATTGTTAATGTCATTGTGGAATACAAACTGGATATTGAGACCCTCCATGACTTTCTGTATACAAGGCACTGTATTAGAAAGTTGTGCTGTCTGAATTTGAAATTTGACGATCCTGGTGTGGTAATCTAATATGCACTGGGTGTGCAGATAAGGTGTAACCTCAAACATTAGATCCAAACAGTTACAGAAAAAAAAAAAATTACAATAACAAACTAGATACTGAGATTCAAATTCGTTCCGCTGTGCACAGAGACGTTTCATAACAAAATGACATTTGTTGAGCAGGTAGAGAAGAAATGAACGAGTATTAGTAAAGAACAAGAACAAGGAAAGACATACTACTTAGTTGTATTTTGTCGGCAGAAAACCTTGAGAAGTCTAGTTTTCTGTGTTTAATAAGAACAGTTTTGAGAACTGGCTTCACTGATGGGTCTGCGGTCAGATCAAGCCTTGACTTTTAATCAGTTGAATCAACTACTACTATGTTACTGTCACTTCTCTAGGTGTGTTTCTCATTCTTACCAACAAGGTTTTCCAGTTTTGAAAAGAAAGCTTCAATTCCTGCTACATGAAGCCATTTCTCCTTTCTGTTGGTGCTACATTCTTACTTTTGTTTACCAGTCTCTCTTTCTTATCCAATAGACAAGCGACTACCAGATATTTTGTTTAAAAAAAAAAACAACAACAAAAAATCTTCACTAATATCTGATGATAATTTCACAAATTTTATCTGCCCATTCAGGAACGCCCAGCATTATCTGATGCTCAGCGCGCGTAAGCAGCGTGAATTGGTAGCCAAGGAAATTGAGCGGCTGCAGACATCGATTCAGTCATTGACTCGCAGTGCCAACCCACTGGGCAAGATCATGGACTACGTACAGGAAGACATGGACTCGATGCAGAAAGAGCTGGACAGGTGGTGCTCCGAGAACAAGGAACACGCTCTGGCCTTGAGGCGCTCTGGAAAGTGAGGAGAAAAAGAAACAAAGTGAAGTAAGTACAAAAGAGGCTAAAAAGAAAAAAAAAATTTTTGATGAGAGTGTCAGAAAGACTATTACAACCGACACAGACTTTGATCAGAGATGTAGAGGGGACAGTATCAGCAGCTTGGTAGTTTGAGTTCTGTTGCACATGTTGGAGGTATTCAGCCTTCCCCTGCATCTCACTGGCTCTTCATCTGCCTTCTGTTCATGGACTGGGGGTCTGCTCACAGCTGATGCTCAGATAGATGAAGTTTGAAGTGCACATATGGTGGTTCAAGAGCAGACAGAACCGTTCTGTCAGCTGGAAGCGCGTTAATGACCTGTGCAAGCAATATGACTCCAGCTGAGGCAAAGAGTAGGAAAGCAGGGAAGGTTGCAATCAGCTCCCCTCTTTATCTTTGCTTTAGTATACAGAAACAACTTGTTATTAAGACCTTCAGGATGAGAGGCCATTCATCTCACCTGTTTGAGCATTTGAGGCAAGCCTTTTGGTTTAAGCAAGGATGGCCCCAGTTACACTTAAACAGTCGGCTGAATAATATATTAAAACAAAATTTTGCTGAAAAATAAAGATGAAGAAGGTGAAGTACATAATGCTTTTTACTGCATTGTTGTCTGTTGCTCTGTATTTCAAAGATGATTGTATGTGACGCTAACTCAAAACAAGCGAAGGAATTCACCCAAACTGTCTGTCTGTTGTGCAGTGTCACAGATCGTGCTATTGAGCCTCTCAAAGCCCAGCTGGCCGATCTGGATCGGGCCATCACTGACCAACTGGATCTCATCGCTGCGTCCAAGTCCAACATCATGCGAAATGATCGGCGCATTGAGAAAAAATGTTGCAGAGCATTGCGCGCTCATGATGTTTCCTGGCTGTCGTTGCAAGGTGTTTTCAGCATGTCGGTCCAGTGTTCCTGTTAGCATAAATGGTCATGGGATTCTCAGGCTTGTCATTTACAAGGAAATAAATCTTAGGTCACAAGTCTAATGAATACATAAAAAAAAAAAAAAAAAAAAAAAAAAAGTGAATAAATCTTAAGTGTATATTTTAGTAAGGCACTAGATATCTATATCTCAAGAAATAATTGCAGGGTTTTGATCAGATTTTCCTAAAATCTTAGTTACTAACTCTTGATTTGATTTTTTTTTTTTCAGGCGTAGGAAAGAAACACCACCATCATCAACAATAAACAAAATCGCACATACTGGCCTCCGATGTACATTCTGTTTCATAGGGCCTAAGCTTTGTGGATCAAAGAAGACTCAGATTTTTTAAAGGAGCAATTGTCATCAGCTTGGCTTCAGAGACTGACCATAGGCTGTGGATGATAATTTTCATTGTCAGCAGAGCAGTAGAAATCAAATCCACCTCCAGCCATAGCAATGCCGAACGTCTGGAACCGGAAGCAAGATATACCTTGAAAAAAAAAACCCACCAAAACCTAACAACAAAGGGGAATGCAGAGGGGAAGGGGGGGCTGGATGGTGGGGGTATCATTACAACTGAACAGCTGTAGAAAAATCCTAAGTGACGACTGGAGGGGAGAGGGGCAGGTCCATTGTAACATTTGTGTGACCGCAGCCTGCCTCGCAAAGTGATAAAAACCAGGAGATCAATAAAGGTGTGATGTAAAGAGTAAGTGGAACTTGTCTGACCAGATAAAAGAAAAAAAAAAACTTGGAGCAGGGGATGTAGTGACCTTCCAAACAAAATAGGTAATCCACATCTTGTTTGATTATTACTTTTGCTCTCAAAACATTGCCACTTTGCTCGTCTGCTTCATTGCTTTAGATATAATGGACAACACACCTGCTCCCAAATATGCAACTGTCAGGGTTTGTTGTTTTATACGTTGTTTCACACATCAGTTTCATATAAAAAACTTAAACGAAGGCGAAATACATTTTTTTTTAAGAGGAAGATGAAATGTTGCTTAAAAGTGGTCAGTTTGTACTACGGCTTTGTCTGTGTTGAAAAGTGGACGATTGGTCTGTCTATCAAAGCCTTGTCTGTGCTATGAAGGATAGGTCTTTTTGACGTACAAAGCACAGTTCTTCAGTGGTGAAAAGTGGACAGTTGGTCTGTCTGTCAAAGCCTTGTCTGTGTTATAAAGGATGGGTCTTTTTGATGCACAAAGCACAGTTCTTCAAGCCAGGTTTGGACATGAGGAGTCGCATTGTCTGCAGACAGGAAGAAAGCTATCCAGTCATTTCTGTGTATTGTCTGTCTGTCTAGAAAGGGAAGATCTTCTAGAATTTATGGGATTCCCTAGCAAAAGAATATTGCTCTTGAGAAAACATCCCAGAGTCTTTGTCTATCCATGATGAATAGCAAGAGTTAATCCATGACCAAGAAATCACTTGAATTGATCTTAAATTATTGAACTGATGAGTTATTTAACTGTGATACCTACACCAACTCCTCGTAAGTGACTGTGTGTGCCTGTGTATGAGTGGCTTTTTTCTCAGGACGAGCAAGATTTGTAAGTGGCATCTCTCTGTGGTACTTGTTTGTTTTGATTTTTTCTTTGTTTCTATTTTTCTATTGGTAAGGCTGTGAAATTGTCTTTGTTGTGGCTTATTTGATATGTAGTATCTAAAGGGGTTCCCCAGTAAGTGAATGTTGTGTTGTGGTAATGTGCAGAAGGTAAGAGAGGCTTGTGTTCTGAGGGGAGAGAGACAGAGAAGGAGAAGGGGGAGAATGATGTTTCAGTTCAGTGAAGAAGTTTTTTTATTTTTCTATTTATGTACATATGTATGTGTTAAAACGATAAATGATCTGTGACAAATGGTATTTGATTATCCAATTGTTTGGCTTTTCGCTTGTGTTTTTGATGATGTACCCATAATCAGATACGGTAGAGGTATTTGATGGATTTATGTGGCGTTCAGAACCATCTTTCTTCCTTGCCCACTTCCACCTGTGTTTATTTTTTGTGTGTGTGTGTGTTCGTTCTTTTGTTTAAACCATCTGACTGAAACCTGTTTTTCAATGGCAGTGCGATTCAAGTTGATCAGTAAACAACCACCCAACTTTCATCCTCCTTTCCAGCCTGCTCTTCATTTTGTTTACTTGTTTGGGGTGGGCTTTTTGTCTCTTTCTTTGTGGCACACATATGAATGACATCATTTCCATGGTTCCTCATCAAAGGACACTTTATTAGACGTGTGTTGTAGAAGTGCCAGCAGTGCTTGTCGGAGGAATGTTTGTATTAGAAGTGTATTGGAAGTGGGGGGGAGTGTGTCTGGTCGTTGTCATGGCAGTTTGATAGAGATCTGAGGGTACAGAAAAGTCACTGAGAGTAAAGAAACTGCTGTCAGTGTACACAAAGGAATCAGGCTAGTTTAATCAGGCTTTCATTTTAGCTTGAGAAAAACACACACACACACACACACACACACTTCTTCTCTCTGTATCAAGAAAATGACCTCTTGGCTTCACTTTGGCTATTGGTATGAATGATTAGTTGGAAGATGAGACGTCGCTCACAGTGAGGGGTCAAGGAGATCGGCCATAGCGCCTCCCAATGACCTTGACTCAACTCTTGACTTCCCTGTCATGACTCAGGCTGTGATCTTCAACACAGGACTGAATAAATGACTTCAGAACCTTGTCTGTTTGGAGGAGAGCATGTTTGTTTCATGTTTGGTGGAGATTTTTGTTTTGCTTCTCAAAAAAGACATGTCATGTTTTTAACATATATGTGAGAGCAAGAGAGAGAGATTTTTTTGGTCTTTATTTGTTTATTTGTTTATTTGTAAATGAATGTAAATCTTGTGAAATGACATAGTGATACACCTCTTTTTGTGCAGTCTGCTTTTGTATGATGAAGGCAAGGCAAAGGTGGGGAGGTGGGGGGGGGGAGTGTAGATAGTGAAGACACAAAGCAGAGCGATCAGACAGGAATATAAAGATGGAGGGGGCAGAGGACTGTTGGAGTATTGGGGGAGAAAAAGGACAAAGGTGTGTCTGTGAGCAGTGTTTTTCAGAAATGAGATTGCATCAACATAATTATTGTTGCATCAACATAATTATTGTTCTTGATGGAATACTTGTCCCGAGATTAAAATAGTTTGTTTGGAATCTGCTGGAAATATTCTTGGAATTATTCCAATATACCTCTTCCATACCAGTTCTTCTTTTTTTTTTTTTCTTCTCTCAACTCATTCGATCAGTTTATTTGGGGTTTATGGCCTTTTTTCAGTATTGCTTCTGATTTTTTTTGTTGTTATCGAGGTAACTTTTTAAAAGCAAATGCAACAATGCAGTCAACAGATAGATCTGGGGCATTTCATACTGTTTTTTTTTTTTTCACCATTATTATTCCTTTTCTCACTCAGGGCGATAGAGGAATGGCAGAGTTGTATCTAGTACACCTCTGTGGGGGGCCGGAATAGCTCAGTTGGTAGAGTGCCGGACTAGTGATCCTGGGGGTTGCGGGTTTGAATTTCGGTACAGGGGGATTTTTCCCTCGGAGTTACCATTGGTTCTGACTCCATTCCCCATACAGTCCTTCGAATGAGACTATAAACCGAGGTTCCGTGTGTGAACGCACGCACAACATCTTGCACACACGTAAAATCCCATCACCAACTTTTCGGAAGAGAAGGCCAGTTTGGCTGTTGGTATGGATAACACGTTACACACAGCATGCACCTTCCCCGAAGTTGGAGTATGGCTGCTTTAATGGCGGGATAAGATACGGTCATTCACACTAAACTCCAGTGCCTGTCTATACAGGGGAGTGTCCGCAGGAGTATCAGCCTGCGTACGCAGAAGAAAAGAAGAAAGTACACCTCTGTTAGCATACAAATGCTCACCTAGGTTCTGTAGCCACCTGTTGCATTGTGGTCAGTGCAAAAAGAAAAAAATAAAGCTCGCCACAATCCATTAGTGGCCTTTTGTGGTCAGAGTAAAAATGCCCATGACCAGTGTTGTGGCCGATGTGATGTGGTCAGTGAACTAAAGGTCCACCAAAGTCCCATGACTGCCTTTGTAAACTGCCTGTCCTTTTCTGTAGGGACTGGTTTGGAGCAGTTTGTCTGTCCGGCCATGTCAGGAGGAACAAAACTTTCATATGGGGTTCTTCTCACTGATAGGCTGAAAATGAGACTAGATGGGAGGACACCACAGTAAAATAAAATCAAGAAAAAGGAATGAATGACACAACATTTTTAACTGATTAAAAAGTAAATAGAAAATAAATGCTAAAAATAGGGAAAATACTTAATTAGATAAACAAATGAATACAGAACAGTGAAATCAACAAAACTTTTTTTTTTTTTGGAAAATGAAGTAAAATGATGTCATTTTTTAAAAGATAAATAAACAGCTGAAGAACAGAATTCAAACAGCAGCATTTTTGAGATACCCAAACTCTGAAGATTTTTTTTTTTTTTTTTTTTTGCTGATGATCTGTGTTGATTTTTTCAGTGTTCAAATCATTGCAATGGTATCCAGCTGCTGAACTATCTTCATGTTGCTCTATTCAGACTAGTTACTGTGTGTTGTCATGTCCTGAAGGGTGTGTTTCTAAAAGGCGTGAATTGTGCGGAGTTGAGAGTGACTTACCTTGCTGTGCAGTCAGTCTTTTTGCTGGTCTGAATTGACCCTTGTGAGACTTAACAAAATCTGTTCTTTGATAGACAGCAGATCTGTTCTTTGATAGACAGCAAATCTGTTCTTTGTTAGACAGCAGATCTGTTCTTTGACAGACAGCAGATCTGTTGTTTGTCGTATTATCAGAACTGTAGTTTGTCAGACTAACCAAATCTATAGTTTATTAGACTTACCTTATGTGTTGTTTGTCAGACATCCACTCTGTTGTCAGATGTCAAATCTTATCATTCATCAGACTCATCAAATCTATGGTTAGTCAGACTCTTCAAATCTTTCATGAACAGGATGTATTAAATCTATCATTAGTCAGATCTTGTTGTTTGCTGGACTTACCAAATCAGTCATTCATCAGACTTGTCAAATCTAAGGTAAAGTAAAATCTATAGTTTGTCAAACTTAAAACCTATTGTTTTGTGAGACTTACCAAATCTTTAGTTTGTCAGACTTGTCAGATCTGGTGTTCGTTGAATTGATCAAATGTATGGTTTGTCACTTGTCAAATCAGTGGTTTTGTCAGACCTATGAAATCTTTTGTGTGTGGGATATCAGGTCTTTGTTTGTCAGACTGATCAAATCATTTCTACTGAGATGTATTGATTTACAAGGATAGGACAATAGCAGAGTCAGTACCTCAGAAGAGATGCATGAACAGTTGGATTACAAAAATAAAAAAAGTAGCAGAGGGAGTGCTTCAAAACACTGTGTGGAGTGGTTGAAATAAGTGGAGATGTCTTCCAGGAAGATATTGATGGCCTTTTGCTATCAAAGGATTTTTTTTTTTTTTGGTATGACTTTTAATACTTTTAATTCTTTAAGAATTGACAGCTTCTTGTGCCAGTTTTGCTAATATATTCTGGTCTACAGGGTAGAGTGGAAGAGGATACTCACTGTGTAGCGTGTTATGTCTGTAGCTCATCAACAGGATCACAGGGCAGTGCATGTGAATCATGTGCACAAGTTTTCAGCAGAGATAGAAATAGCAGTTTGTGAACAAGGGTCCAGGGGTCTTCTGTGCGTTTCACAAAAATGACCCCCAGGGACAGAATTTTGGTCAGATTTCTGATTATAGCTGGACAATTTTCTTGTCTGTTCAGAAACTGATTGGGAACCCACTGGTTTGCGCAAGTCACCTGCAAGATTTTGGGGAGCTGGACCTTGAGGATGGGAGTGCACTGCTGCTATTATATTGACCGTTGTAAACTCTATTGTTCAACTTGCTTGCCGCTTCTCTTTTTGGATTTAATTTATTTTCCTCCAAGACTGAAGACTTAAGAGATTGCCGCTTCCCACATAGTTTTGAAAGTGTCAGTGAAGACATGTAGTTTTGCCCTTCAGGCCTGTCTGGCTGTGGATCCGTTTTCTCCAAAAGTCTGTAGTTTACTTTGGACCTTCAAGACTTTCATGTAGAGCGAGGGACACAACTCATGTGTAGTACAGGCAGTTCTTAATGCTCTCTGATCATCTAAGACCTCAGCATGGTAGAATGTTATGTCTTGTTTGTTTGAGTGGATTTTATTTGTGTGTTGATATTAATGGATGATGGTCTGAATGGCTCTGTTCTGATGTGTTGTGAAGGATCTGAATTGCACAGCAAGAGGAGAAATAAAGATCAGAGGTTTAACCTGTGTGTTTGGGTGTGGATGTGCTTGTGGACAAGACATATCCATTACTTGCCCAACCATTGCATGCATGTGTATGCACGTTATCAGACACCACCTTCCTTCACCTGCCACCCTGCCCAATTCTGGGCCAAACTTTCAAAGTGTTCCCTCAACTACTGAACAAGTTGTACAATTATTCCCAAGAAAAAGTTACAGTGCACTAGGACCCCTGATGTAAACAGTATGGGTACACCCAGACTGGCCAGTGAAACACCACCACTCTTTAAAAGAGTCAGTATGAACAAACAAAATATACCACTCTTCCCCGTCGATTGGCGCATCCAAACCTACCAATATTCATTGAGTTGATTGTTGTATAGGCTGCAGTTTATATGCTGGAGTCAACAGGCAAAGCAAACTTGGACACCTTTTTGGGGAATGTCTCCTTGTTTGTTCTGTGCTTTGTGTGAGCATTTGTGCTTGGCGATTTGGTATTTAAGCAGCATTCATTTGGAGTTATGGGCATGTAAATATCTTACTATCAGATCAAGAGTTACCCTACTTATTTGTTATTTTACTGCTTGTTGTGCGCCATCTTATTTCAGACTTCCTTTCATTTTTTAGACTAGTTTGGCCAAGTACTAGGGGAGGAGGCGATGGTGGGGAAAGGGGGATTGTGTGGTCAGACTTGTTTGTACGACGACTTTGTTGGAAACACTACACCTTCAGTCTGGAGAGTGGAAAAAAAAATTGGTTAAACATTTAAGCCAATACCGTAACAGACTTTTTTTCCTCTCATTTTGTCCACAGGCTTTATCACAAACACCAACAATTTCCCAGTCTATTCCTTAACTGTCACATCGTTGTGTGTGTGTGTGTGTGTGTGTGTGTGTGTGGAAAAGAGAGAGAGAGAGAGCCCGAATACATGAATAACCTAGTTTTGACTTTTCATACATTCCCGTGGGAAAATGTGTGCTATTTCATATCCAGGAAAAATCTGTAAACATGAACATGACAAATTCATGAAAAATGCAACAAAGGATGATAAAGAAGGAGCAAGTTCAACACGTTACTTTATTATGTAACAGACACATGTTCTAACAAAGACAAAGACCAGCAGCTCTGTTGCTTTCACCCAAACACTTTCTTTAGGTTGAGATGGCAACAAAGACTGGATAATCACATGCTGAGCTAACAAATTACCTAGTCCTAAAATACACTTTATATTCATTTCCCTCTCCAGCATGGGGCCTTTGAGAGCAACATACTCCTGTGAATGCAAGTTGAAAAGAAAAACATAGAAAAGCTCCCACCAGCTGACACATATAGGCACATTCAGCGCTTGGTAAGTATCTGCAGTACGTTATATTTCATCTTCACCATACCACAGACACTATGCAATACAGTTCAGTCTTCTACACAGAGACCTACCAGTCAAAGACACTGTCCACCTGTCTTGTTTATCACATTGTGTTTCAAATTATCCTAGGTCTTGATCAGTAGCACTGTCGTACTGTCATGAATTCAAATTCATTTGAAATTCAAATTCATTTGGACCATGCTCTTTCACTGTATGCCTACGGTGAAAATAAAAGTTGTGGGCATGGTAACACAACCAAAAACAAGAGCAAATTCCCTTTTTTCATAACTTTTTGATACCTGATATTTGTGATGCCTGACACTCCATAATGCAGTGTTCACTTTAATTTAATTTCTTGAACTTTACCCTCAGTCAGACACATCCAGTTCATCTTTAAACGCTTTCCATTGTCCTAGTAAACTGCAGGCTGCAAACAATGCGTAACTGGTCTTGCGGCAAAAAGGGCATTCTCTGCCAATACCATGAAAGGAAGCTACTGAAAATGACATGAAAAGTACCTCCCCTCTTGAGGTTTGATGGCTCATATGGAAGGCCATATGGCAAGCAATTGTTCCGGATAAACTTTTTTTTTTTGTATTTATTTTTCTAACCATTGACAAAAAAAAGTTTAGGGTCTGAAGAAAAGGTCGGTTGAGATCCCATAACTACAACTATTTTCTGTTTCTGGTCGTTCAACTCTTCCACTCTAATTAAGAAAAACTGTTCACAATGATGACCGACTGGCAGTCTCCACACACAAGTGAGCCCACAGTCGATCAACCTGACAGCGTTTACCACTATGCAGTCCACACACTCACAGCGCTGTAGGAGGGAACTGGTGCTCAGGCTCGGTGTTCTTGTAGTCAGGAGGTCCGGGCATTCTCTCTGGCAGCTTGTGGGGAGTCAACTCGGGCTTGGGTCGATCTGTGTGGTGGATGCGAGGGGCCGCAAAGTACCCCAGGTGGGGGCGGTCCTGTCCTAGCGTGTCCTTGATGCATTTGTCAAACTGCTCCTGGGTCTTGCGGCAGCTGAAAATGGAATGAACAGGGTGAGATGGAGATGACGATGATGTAGAAGAGGGGTTGTGACATATCATCATAAGAACTGTAAGATGAGAGTTTAGTGTATATCGTCTCGCTCGACCATTGTTGACGTTTCATGTGTGTGTATGGTGACGTTAGTGAGAAAATGAGTACAGAAACTGAAAAGGCTAAGCAATGAGCAAGTCAGTGAGTGTGAATGTGCGTGAGTGTGTATGCATGCGTGCGCTTGTGCATAGAGTAGTATGTGTGTACACATTTCTTGTTTACGGTTTTGACCTTGCTCAGATTTTGTTTGGATGTGACGTTTGTGTGGTTGAAAGTTACTATCTCAGTCAAGGACATTGTGCCATCCATCACCCATATTCATTGGTTGCTTTGTCTGTTGGCAAGAGTCACTCTCTTTGAGTATTGAATACACTATACAGGCTGTCACTATTTTTTCTTGGTTGATGAATGCCTGCTCCTTCCATTTCTGGATTTCTGGGGGAAAAGGTGCAAAACTTCTTCCATATCTATCAAACGTAAAACCAGGAAAACTGGGAAACTTCCACTGGGGAAGGGGAAGCAAGTGCTAGGTTTATTTAACATTCTTGCACTGCTGCTTGGGCCAGCTACCAGGAAGTGGACAGATTATCAAACAATCTTCCTGAGCCTCTGCTATCACTGACAGACTGGGAGGCAGTATTTGTGGGAAAGGATGAAAGTTGACTGTTGACAGTGTGTGCTCCCAGTCCTACTCATCTGTCAGCCTGGCCAACAAACTAGCATATCATATTCAACAGGCCTAAAATGGACAGAACGGATCTTTAAACTGGGTGGAAAGATGGAGCGTGGCACTAGAACTGACCCACTTCATTTGGGTGAGGATCTTTGGGGTGGGATCCGGAGCAAGAAGATCCAGGATACATTTTATGCCTCAATGGAGATCTGAGCTCAAGTTATTTGGCGTTTAATCATGATCACTCACCACCTTCTATGGCACAGTGGTTAGCATCGTATTCCCAGCTGGGAGGTGGTGGGTTCAATCACCATCAGAGCCATTCATGTTTGTGGGTTTTCTCAGTCCATGACTGGCTCCTGCCCCCAGCTGAGTTTACTATGGGTTCAAATGGGAAGAATGGAGCCAGGCAGTTGAATTTCATTCACCTGATGCGTCTCAAAGGGTGTTGGTCAAATTTCCTGACCAACACCGCAGGTGTTTGTGTCTCACAGGCCTGGCTGATGCCAGGGTGTATCATGGAAATAAATGTAGAATACAGCCCTGTCATGCAGCCTCAGACCAGGAGACTCCACTGCGTCATCTTCATCATCCTCTTCGATCAGCACAGAAGAGAGAAAAAAGTCTCAACTCCTGCGGTCCTTCATGCCCTGCTCCCATGCTAACCTCAGTGTTGATTTCTTCTCCATGTCTGTGCCCTTGGTAAGTTTGTGTCAAGGTCTTGTGTACTGGCAAATTCACGGGGACTGTCAGTGGATGGATATTAGTAGTGCCTTCACAAAAATGAGTACCACAGGAACAGAAAGCCAGGGGGGGACACACACACACACACACACACACACACACACAGAGAATGACAGAAATACTGTACGACAGACGGAGACTGAAAAAATAAAGAAAAGGGAGAGATGGGCAGTGCAGCGAGAGACAACACCGACACGACGATGATGCAGAAGGAAGAAACTGAGGATATAATTAAAGACAAGTTAGACTGGCGTTCTTACTGACAAGAAGCAGTTGCACTTTGAATTCTTTCAAAAAAATGACTGACTGGTTGCCATATTTGATCAATGCAACAACAAGGACAAGGGGTGGTGAGTTAGAAGAGCAGGAGGGGCGAATGGAGAGAGAGAGAGAGAGAGGGGGGGGGGGGGGGGTGGGGGCGGAGAGAGAGAGAGAGAGAGGGACAGAGAGAAAGCTATGTAGGGGAAAGAATCGGGGACATTGTTATGGTGATAAACGGAAGAGACCCCACTGAGGTGGGAGCGAGTGGGAAGACCTTCACAGGAAGAACAGCAAACTGAGGTTATAAGACACGAGCAGTCACCCAGTGGGCTACATGCACTCATGAATGTTTGAGCACCCACCAAATCACTGCAGAATCACTGGTTGGCTGCATGTATAAACACTGTCTAGTGGTGGTGTTAAAAAAAAAGAAGAAGAAAGACTGATGATCTGTTGGGGAAAAAGAGAGAGAAAGAGAGCGAGAGAGAGAGGGGAATTCATGGATTTTACCCAAGTTATAGAATTTGTTCAAAATTAGGTGGAAAACCGTTCTTGTACTGAAAATGTGATGTAATAAGCTGCACCTTGCTTAAAATCCGAGCTGTTCATAGCACACCAACCATGACGAGTAACACCAGAGCCGTCAAACCTGCAGACCACCTATCATCATCACTACACCTGAACTCGGCTACTGGTAATCCACACTATCTTGTTTCAAAATGTGGAAAGGTAATTCAAGTGAAAAAACAGCTGTTGCTTTCCATCTTCTTAGCAAAGAATGAGCTGTTCATGAACATATATATAGCTAGCTTGCAGTGATGTAGATTGTACTAGTCATCTTTAAAGCTCACATAACAAACTTGGCAAATGCAAATTTTATACATGTTGAACAAAACAAGTAATCTGGTCATGGCAGTTGGTCAAAGTCATGTGCATGCAATGCTCTGCTTTTGACTGCCACCAATCAGTTACATGAACATGAAATTAGTAAATCATACCTGTAGCCAGTAACTCTGTCATGTGAACTGGTGAAAATACTGGTAACTGCTGGTAAATGCAAAGCATGATTCCACCATATTTTTGTACAGTAACGAATGTCTCCCTCAAGTTCTGACCATGGCCCCTAATATTATGAACAGACTATGAAAGGTACAATCAGTCTGGACATTTTACAATGTAGGCCAGCTGGTTCACAATCTGGTGTCAGGTTCAGTATAGTCATAGTACTGATTGTTCAGTGTGTACATCAATCTAGTGCACAAACTACAGCATACTTCTACTCTATGCATTTGTTTCTATTTGTATGATCTGGTCTGTCAGGTATAGAAAAGGCACACTTTATCTTACTTACTTTTTGGCAACACTTGGCTGTTGCATGTAATTTCATAACGGAATTAGCAAGGAGCCCTAAAGACCAAAGCACTGAAATCCAACTGCTGTTTGTTTCATGAGGAACACACATTGTGTGATTGGGTAAAAAAACAAAACAAAACAAAACAAAAAACCCAACCCCCCCCCCTGACCTGGAACTGAAAACATGGTAAGAATGAATTTCATTAAAAAAAAAAAAAAAGTTTTACACCACAAAGTTTTCCATGTCTTACAGAGCTCTACATCAAACTCTTGCCAGCGATGACTAGTTTGCTGACTCTTGTTTGGACAGATTTTCTACGCCAACAGTAACACTGTACTAAGATGCCCCATGAAAGAACTGCATACTTCTGGCCTAATGCCTATAGCTAGACACTGCCTATAGCCAGACACTACAAACAAGCACATGTCAGGTTTGCTCTGTCACTCACAGCTACAGCTCCACAGTCCATCACTAATCAGGTCATTGTAAGGTAACCAACCAAAGGAGACAGTGCACTGTTGCTGAGCCACTTCCACAGAGTCCAGTGATGCCTGTTCTGAGCAAACTATGCACAATGTCACCCACTAAACCCCCTACGATGATAATGACCACTTAGTCATGGTCCCAACATGAGAGAATAATCCCCCAAAAAGGACGCCATCATGTCCATCCAACTACACAGTCCCCGTGAAGGAGCTGATAATGGTGACCATTGAGTTTTGTCCCCAAATCCCCTCAAGCAAGGCCAAGAAGAGGAAAACCAAAATGAGTCTACCGTGAGAGCAAGGCAAGACAATTTGTCTTTGGTTTACAATGACAAAAAAAGGTCATTGCAAGAGTTTTTTCCTTATAACAAAAAGCGTTAGAGACATGGTGTGTTTTTCTAAATCAATAGTCAATATCACGCAAAACAAATCCCATGCTAGCTATGTCAAGTTTCCTGCTGGTAATTTGGAGCTACAGTTACTGGTATGTGCTGCACATTTATTATCGTAATGTTTGTTCAATCTCTAGTTAGGCAATGTGCTTTGTTATTGCTTGCATCATCTGTGTGTTTAGTTTGTATTGTCTATAGTCTGTGAATTTTGATGCTGAACAGCAGCCTTTTTTTCTCCGTTTTTCTGCCCATGCAGGCTTGCTGTTCTGCTAACAGAAAAAAGTTTCTTTCAATAAACATTTATCTGTTGTCAACCTCATCAGCATGTTTGAAAACAGGTCTAAGACTAGTTGTCAATTGAGTTATTTTCTTCTTTTTCTTTTTTTACAACAGCTGGATGCACAGTTCCCTTGAGCAAAAACATTTTGGTAAACATGAAATGATAAAAAATAAATAAAAAAACTAAGAGAAACAAATTAAACTTACTTCCTGAGGGACATCTGTCGGTCAGAGTGGTCAATGCACTCAAAGTACTTGGTGAACTGCGCAAAGCAGTTCTGCTTGACTTTGCCGAAGAACTCAAAGCCACAGCGTGTCACTTCCTTTCCCTCCACTAAACATTTCCGGGGGTCAGGGTCCTCTCTTTCACACACAGCATGAACTCCTGCAATGTGATCATTACACTGACAACCACAGCATCAATAACAATAGGTTAAAAGACAAACTATCATCAATAATTGAATGACAATGCTGATGATGAGTAATATTGTAATGACCATAAAGTAGCAAAAACAGTGAAAGACTATACTTCATAATCATAGCAAAATCAGAAAAAAAAAAAAAAAAAATCCCCCCCTCCTCCCCCACCCCCCAATGTGGTCTTCTCTATCCCTAACCAAATCCCTCCTACTTTCTGTCCCTGCTGCCCAAACCCATCTCCCTTCTCTCCAGCTCTTATCATATACCATATCAATGGTACAGTATGTATGCTTTTTTTTTTCCATTTTACCTGCACACATCTCCATTAAATGACAGTGATCACCAAGGCTGCCATTCTCCCACCTCACAACTGATTCTCTTGCCCCTCCACTCACTCACAATTCTGTAGAGATGTTTAAAACCATCAACAGATAAATACTGATGTAAGCATGAAGCCTTTGAACTTTTCAGCAGCAAAATTCAATAAATTACACATCAAAATCAAGTGAACTTTCATTTTTTTAATCTCTGTTCAGAAGGCGCTTAAATTTATGTATGTTAATACAGTTTAGTTGTTGTGTTAGCTCGAGTGTATTCTAATAATGTGTCACACACTTACTGAAAGTAAAGCTGGTTATATAATCAACTGTAAAAGATATTACATCGATGGAAAGCAACTTTCTGATGTAGTTGTTGAGCTTCTTTGCATCAACAGATTATCTGCTCTTGAAAAATGTTACAGCTGTTGATGTGTCTCATTTCAGTCCAACTACACTCAGTGAAAAACGTTTTAGTTTCATTATCAGAATGCCTTGATTGTTGTGTAAGACTAGATAGTGCACGTTAACAAACTGTCAGAATGCCTTGATTGCTGTGTTAGACTAAAGTGCAAGTGAACAACTGTTTAAACTGATATGTGATCAAAATCAACTAGTCATCTTAGATACACTGTAATGTAAATTGATTTTGTGTTACAGGACAAATGTAGATATAGAATGAAAGAGGTAAGAACTTAATAATAGAAACAGAAGACATATATAGAGATCACTGAAGACAAAATCAACGCTCACAAATATTTACTGTTATTCAGACTCCGATGTCGAGTATTGGTTCAAAATATTTTTGTTGCAAGTCAAGAATCGTCTGCTACAAAGTACGTCCTCGCCATATCAACCACTCATTTCACGCCGAACATTGCGGACATCACTGCACTTCTCACCTTGCATTGCTGATCACAATACTTTCCAAAAATGGTGTGCTCCAGCTCTCAGGACAGACGAGGTTAGTTCCAACTCTGGAACTGTAAGTTCCTCTTTGGTTGGTATGAAATCTTCGCTTGTGAATACATTTTGTCCCGTCCCCAAAGCCGACTGCCGAAGAGTTGACCTTGGTGCTGACAGGAAGTTCAAGTATTGTGTCCCTTACTTTGGTTGGCAGCAAAAGCTAAACTGGGATTATTCACGAACAAAAACGCTTTTGTCCGATTTTCGCAGCAAAACGCAGGGGGGGGGGGGGTGGGGAGGGGGGCTGGGGTGGGTGGGAAGGGATTGGTGGTGGTGGGGGGGGGGGGGGGGGGAGTGGGGGCGGGAGTGCCCTTCTTCTCTCTTCCCGTGTACGACCAACATCATTTTGCTGATGGTTTTGTCGTATTTGGGGAGATTGCCGAAGATTGCGCTGTTGTGAGGATTTGATAAAAAAAAAAAAAAAAAAAAAAAAAAAAAAAAAAAAAAGAAGCAGGGAGGAGGGAGGGATTTTAGGGAATAGTGGTCAGGAGGAGGGTAAGGGGGGGAAGGTTGGGGGTGATGGGGAAGGGGTGTGTGTGGTTGTTTCAGGTTCTAAAGATGGGAGGCCAGCCTGGACTTGAAGCAGTCCAGTGACTCAGCTGTCACAACCTCCTGAGTTAAACAACTTGGCTATTGAAACAAAGAAAAAGAAATCTTTAATGAGATACGGAATAGTTAACAGTAAATAACGGGTAAGTAGAATACTAACTTTTGCTTCCATGATGAGATAATTACATGCTCAAAACTCCAAATGATTGATGCTTACATCATCATATTGCCTTGAACAAATACCAAAAAAGAGCATAAAGAACACAACAAGAACCCCTCTCCCGCCCCTTTCCGGAGGATGCTCCGGGCTTGCTCACATACCCTGTCTTGACAGATATATACAGTGACAACGACGGGAGAAATGAAGAAACACAATCCAACATTCATTCCAGACTGGCACAGCCTTTTTGGTCTTGGATGCTGCCCAACAAACACACACACAGAGGAATGAAAACAAACACATGTAACATCAGTTTGATTGGTATGAAAGGAGATCTCATGTGTGGTAGGGAATAGTTTCGATGCCTTTTTAACGCTTGATAATGAACAGTAAACAAGTGGGGTAACTTTTGCTCCCATAAGAAAACCTAACACAGAGTAACTTTTTTCAAGAATGGCACAGCAGCCTTTTAAACTTGAATAAAGTCAGACAAATACATAGACGAACAATCTAACTGTGGGGGAAAAACAAGCGCAGGCCAACAACTCAGCTGTCCCCATAGTTATGACTTGGTAAAGATTTGGACTTAAGGAGAGAGAGAGAGAGAGAGAGAGAGAGAGAGAGAGAGAGAGAGAGGGGGGGGGGGGGGGGGGGGTGAAGATGGAGAAACTGGGAACATGAAATTAAGAAAATATATTACAGACATGAAAACTCTTCACTAGCCGCATAAGGGAACCATCGTAATCCCTTTTCGAAGGCAGATCTATTTGTATTGCCTGCTCCGAGGACTTTCGTCCGCTGGATCGGAACTCATCAGGCTGCCTTCAAAAAGGGATTACGATGTTCCCTTAGGCGGCTAGTGAAGAGTTTTCCATATCTGTAATATATTTTCTTAATTTCACGTTCCCAGTTTCTCCATCCCCCCCCCCCCCCCCTCCTCGCCCCACCCCCCTCCTTAAGTCCAAATGCTTGCCAAGTCATTACTATGAGGACAATTGAGTTGTTGGCCTGCGCTTGTTGTTTTTTTTTCCCCCACTGTTAGATTGTTCATCTATGTATTTGTCTGACTTTATTCAAGTTTAAAAGGCTGTGCCATTCTTGAATAAAAGTTACTCTGTGTTAGCTAGGTTTTCTTATGGGAGCAAAAGTTACCCCACTTTGGGAGCAAAAGTTACCCCACTTGTTTACTGTTTATTGTTTACTGTTCCCTGCTCATGTCATTTCGAGTTTCGCTTGATAATGAATTAGTAGAATAACATTTTGCTGCCATGATGGAATGATTGCACGCCCGTGACTTCAAACGATTGGGCTACTGCTTACGACACCAAATCATCTTGCTGAAAATTCATGACAACACAGACCACACAGAGCAAATAGCAAGGGAGACAGCCCCAGAAACGGATGTCTTGGCGTGGGAACCTGAGATGCACATAACTCTTTTTTTTTTTTCTGACCGCCCCCCCCCCCCCCCTCCTCCTCTTTTGATAGTTTTGGTTAGCCATAGGATATGCATGTAGTGTGTGTGTGTGTGTGTGTGTGCGTACGTGTGCGTGCGTGCGTGCGTGCGCGCGCGCGCGCGCGTGCGTGTGTGTGTGTGTACATACAGCAATATTTGTACATGATGTTTTTTCTTTTTGATTTAGTTGTGTTTAGAGCCATATGGCCCACAGCGCGCGCGCGCGCGCGCGCGTGTGTGTATGTGTGTGTGTGTGTGTGTGTGTGTGTGTGTGTGTGTGAATATTTATGGGTTAATATCTATTTTGTACATGATTCTCCTTTTCTATTCCTTTGTTTAGAGCCATAACGTGTGAATTTGTGTGTGGGTGTCTGCGTGTGTGCGTGTGTGTGTGCATGTGTGTGCAGATTTCTTTTTTTTTTTTCCCGTGCGCTTAGAGTTGATTTCATCAAGATTTTGTGCCTTATGAATACCATTATTATTATTATTATTATGATTATTATTATTATGTTCCAAATTTGCTCATACATCCTGTGCCTGACACATATAAACGGCGACATTCACGCAGACGAACAGAAACAAATTCAGATAACCCCAGTTTGATTGGCATGAAAGAAAATCTTAAAGGAGACAGGGAACTGCTGACAGTAGATAACGAATAAGTAGAGTAACTCTTGCTGGCATGAGATGATCACACGGCCATAACTCCAAATGATCGCTGCTAACGACTCCGAATCCCTAGCAGAAATACAAGACAAATCACACAGAACAAACGAGGAGACGTCCCATAAAGTAATGTGTTAAAATGCTCATTTGTTTTTGTGTGTTCATCGTAGTCCCATTCTAAAGTTCATTCTGCTATAATATTCACATCTTTCTTTTGATATATTTTTTTTACACCCCCACCCCCCTCTCCCCGAAATGTTTAGCAAACTGACATTGCCACACGTAGTGTTGAATTGAATCACTGGGTAGAATTCCCATCTTCTGTAGGATACAAATTGTAACCAGAATATCAGGACAAATTTTTGTTTGGAACCATTTTTATTTAATTTCTTTAAGTTGTTTCTCTTGTTTCAATGCTTTTCCCCCAGTCTGTTCCACAGCTTAATTTACTCTCCCATTTTGCAAAGGCCTAATATCAAATATGGTCATTTTTTTTATAAGAGGGTATTTTTTTTTTTTTTTTTTTTGGGGGGGGGGGGGGGGGGGGGGGGGGGGGGGGGGGGGGGGGGGGGGGGGGGGGGTGTCGATGCCTTT
>JADBJO010001628.1:380000-399678 GCA_016801955.1 Conus betulinus
GCAGACGCTCTGACCATTTGACCACTGACCCCTCTTATTGTATTATATTGTATTGCATTGCATTGCATTGCATTGCATTGCATTGCATTGCATTGCACTGCATTGCATAACATTGCCTTGCCTTGCCTTACTTTGTATTGTATTGTATTGCATTGCATTGTGTTGTATTGCCTTGCATTGTATTGTATTGCCTTGCCTGGCCTGGCCTCGCCTCGCCTCGTCTCGCCTCGCCTCGCCTCGCCTCGCCTTGCCTTGCCTTGTCTTGCCTTGTCGTGCATTGCATTCTATTGCCTTGCATTACCCTGCACTGCATTGTATTGCCTTGTATTGCATTGTATTTCCTTGCCTGGCATTATACTGTATTATCTTGCCTTGCATAGTATTGCCTCGCATTGCATAGTATTGCCTTGTGTTGCATTGCCTTGCCTGGCATTGTATTGCCCTGTATTGTATTGTATTGTATTGTATTGCCTGGCATTTGTATTGTATTGTGTTGCCTTGCATTGCCCTGCATAGTATTATATTGCCTTGTATTGCCTTGCATGGTATCGTATTGCCTTCGCTAGCATTGTGTTATATTGCCTTGTATTGCCTTGCATTGTATTGTATTGTCTTGCATTGCATTGCATTGTATTGTCTTACATTGTATTGTCTTGCATTGCATTGTATTGCCTTGTATTGCATTGCATTGTACTGCCTTGCATTGCATTGTATTGCCTTGCCTTGCCTTGCATTGCATAGTGTTGCTCTTGTCTTGCATTGCATTGTATTGTGTTGCATTGCATTTTATTCCCCTGCCTTGCATTGCATTGTATTGCCTTGTCTTGCATTGCATTGTGTTGCTCTTGTCTTGCATTGTATGGTATTACCTTGCCTTGCCTGGCATTGTATTGCCTTGCCGTGTCTTGCATTGCATTGCATTGCTCTTGTCTTGCATTGCATTGTATTGCTCTTTTCTTGCATTGTATTGTATTACCTTGCCTTGCATTGTATTGCCTTGCATTGTCTTGCATTGCATTGTATTCCTCCTGCCTTGCATTGCATTGTATACCTTGCCTTGTCTTGCATTACCTTGCATTGTCTTGCATTGCATTGTATTGCTCTTTTCTTGCATTGTATTGTATTACCTTGCCTTGCATTGTATTGCCTTGCATTGTTTTGCATTGCATTGTATTGTCTTGCATTGCATTGGATTCCCCCTGCCTTGCATTGCATTGTATTGCCTTGCCTTGCCTTGTCGTGCATTGCATTGTATTGGCTTGCCTTGTCGTGCATTGCATTGTATTGCCTTGCATTGTCGTGCATTGCATTGTATTGCCTTGTCTTGCATTGTATTGTCTTGCCTTGCCTTGCCTTGCCTTGTCTTGCATTGTATTTCCTTGCCTAGTCTTGCATTGCATTACATTGTATTGCCTTGCCTTGCATTGTATTGTATTGTATTGTATTGCATTGCATTGCACTTTTGTCTTCTATTGTCCTGCATTGCATTCCATTGTGGTCGATTATGCGGCAATGTGTTGGTTGCATTGCATCGTATTGCATTCCTTTGCATTGCGTTGTACTGTATCACATCGTATTGCATTGCATTGTTTTGCATTGTATTGATTTGTACCACATTGCACTGCATTGTGTTGCATTGCATTGTAACGCACCGAATTGCATTGCGTTGCAATGTATTACATCGCATTGCATTGTACTGTATTGCATTGCATTATCTTGTGTTGCACCGCATTGTATTGCATTGTATTACATCGCATTGTGTATCATTGTATTGCATTTGCATTGTATCATCTTGTGTTGCACTGCATTGTATTGTATTACATCGCATTGTATTCCATTGTATTGCATTTGCATTGTATTGCTTTGTACTGCGTTGCATTTTATGGCATTACATCGCATTGTTGTATTGCATCCCATTTGCATTGCATTGAATTGTGCCACGATGCATCGCATCATATTGTACCACATGTATTGTATTGTATTGCATTGCATTGCATTGCATTGCATTGTGCCACAATGCATAGCATTACATTGTACCGCATTGCATTGCATTGCATTGTACCGCATTGTATTGTATTGTATTGTATTGTATCACAATGCATCGCATTACATCGTACCGCATTGTATTGTATTGTATTTATTGCATTGTATTGCATTGTATTGTGCCACAATGCATTGCATTATATTGTACCGCATGGTATTGTATTGTATTGTATTGTATTGTATTGTGCCACAATGCATCGGATTATATTGTACCGCATTGCATTGCATTGTATTGCATTGTATTGTGCCACAATGCATCGCATTATATTTTACCGCATTGTATTGTATTGCATTGTATTGTATTGCATTGTATTGTGCCACAATGCATGGCATTATATTGTACCGCATTGTATTGGATTTATTACATTGTATTGCATTGCATTGTGCCACAATGCATTGCATTATATTGTACCGCATGGTGTTGTATTGTATTGTATTGTGTTGTATTGTGCCACAAGGCATCGCATTATATTGTACCGCATTGCATTGTATTGCATTGTATTGCATTGTATTGTATTGTATTGTACCATAATGCATCGCATTGTATTATACCATATTGCATTGTGTTGTATTGTATTGTATCGTATTGTATTGTAGTGTATTGTGCCACAATGCATCGCATGATATTGTATGGCATTGTATTGTATTGTATTGTATTGCATTGCATTGCATTGTGTGTTGTATTGTATTGTATTGTATTGCATTGCATTGCATCGAATTGCATTGTACTGCATCGCATTCCATTTTGCATTATATCGCATTGTATTGTATGGCATTTCATTGCATTGTATGGCATCACATTCCATAGTTTGGCATCGCATTGCATTGTATGATTTCGCATCACATTGTATGGCATTTCATTGCATTGTATGGCATCACATTGCATTGTATGGCATCGCATTGCATTGTTTGATATCGCATCACATTGTATGGCATTTCATTGCATTGTATATCATCACATTGCTTTGTATGGCATCGCATTTGCATTGTATGGCACTTCATTGCATTGTATGGCATCGCATTGCATTGTATGGCGTTTCGTTGCATTGTATGGCATCGCATTGCATTGCATGGTATCACATTACATTGTATGGCATCAGCTTGCATTGTATGGCACCGCGTTGCATTGTATGGCATCGCATTGCATTGTATGGCGTCGTATTGCATTGTATGGCATCGCATTACATTGTATGGCATCGCATTGCATTGTACTGCATCGCATTCCATTTTGCATTTATATCGCATTGTATTGTATGGCATTTCATTGCATTTGTATGGCATCACATTGCATAGTTTGGCATCGCATTGCATTGTATGATTTCGCATCACATTGTATGGCATTTCATTGCATTGTATGGCATCACATTGCATTGTATGGCATCGCATTGCATTGTTTGATATCGCATCACATTGTATGGAATTTCATTGCATTGTATATCATCACATTGCTTGTGTATGGCATCGCATTGCATTGTATGGCACTTCATTGCATTGTATGGCATCGCATTGCATTTGTATGGCATTTAATTGCATTGTATGGCATCGCATTGCATTGTATGGTATCGCATTACATTGTATGGCATCAGCTTGCATTGTATGGCACCGCGTTGCATTGTATGGCATCGCATTGCATTGTATGGCACCGCGTTGCATTGTATGGCATCGCATTACATTGTATGGCATCGCATTGCATTGTATGGCATCGCATTGCATTGTATGGCGTCGCATTACATTGTATGGCATCGCATTGCATTGTATGGCATCAGCTTGCATTGTATGGCACCGCGTTGCATTGTATGGCATCGCATTGCATTGTATGGCATTTCATTGCATTGTATGGCATCGCATTACATTGTATGGCATCAGCTTGCATTGTATGGCATCGCATTGCATTGTATGGCATCAGCTTGCATTGTATGGCACCGCGTTGCATTGTATGGCATCGCGTTTGCATTGTATGGCATCGTATTGCATTGTATGGCATCAGCTTGCATTGTATGGCACCGCGTTGCATTGTATGGCATCGCATTGCATTGTATGGCATCGCATTGCATTGTATGGCATTTCACTGCATTGTATGGCATCGCATTGCATTGTATGGCATCGCATTACATTGTATGGCATTTCATTGCGTTGTTGTATGGCATTTCACTGCATTGTATGGCATCGCATTGCATTGTATGGCATCGCATTACATTGTATGGCATCGCATTACATTGTATGCATCGCATTGCATTGTATGGCATTTCATTGCGTTGTATGGCATTTCATTGCATTGTATGGCATCGCATTGCATTGTATGGCATCACATTACATTGTATGGCATCGCATTACATTGTATGGCATCGCATTGCATTGTATGGCATTTCATTGCATTGTATGGCATCACATTACATTGTATGGCATCGCATTGCATTGTATGGCATCGCATTGCATTGTATGGCATCGCCTTGCATTGTATGGCATCGCATTGCATTGTATGGCATCGCCTTGCATTGTGTGGCATCACCTTGCATTGTATGGCATCGCATTGCATTGTATGGCATCAGCTTGCATTGTATGGCATCGCATTGCATTGTACGGCATCGCATTGCATTGTGTAGTATAGCATTGCATTGTGTGGCATCGCATTGCATTGTGTGGCATCGCATTGCATTGTATGGCATCGCATTGCATTGTGTAGTATCGCATTGCATTTTGTGGCGTCGCATTGCATTGTATGGCGTCGCCTTGCATTGTATGGCATCACATTGCATTGTATGGCGTCGCCTTGCATTGTATGGCTTCACATTGCATAGTTTTGGCATCACATTGCATTGTATGGCATCGGATTGCATTGTATGCATTGTATGGCATCGCATTGCATTGTATGGCATCGCATTGCATTGTGTGGCATCACATTGCATAGTTTGGCATCGTATTGCATTGTGTAGTATCGCATTACATTGTATGGCATTGCATTGCATTGTATGGCATCGCATTGCATTGTATGGCATCGCATTGCATTGTGTTGCTTCACATTGCATAGTTTGGCATCGTATTGCATTGTGTAGTATCTCATTGCATTGTATGGCATCGCATTGCATTGTGTGGCATCACATTGCATAGTTTGGCATCGTATTGCATTGTGTAGCATCGCATTACATTGTATTGCATCGCATTGCATTGTATGGCATCACATTGCATTGTGTGGCATCGTACTGCTTTGAATGGCATCGCATTGCATTTTATGGCATTGCATTGCATTGCATTTTATGGCATCGTTTTGCATTGCATTTTATGGCATCGCATTGCATTGTAATTTATGGCATCGCATTGTTTTGTATGACATCGCATTGCATTGCATTGTATGGCATCGTACTGAATTTTTGTGGCATCGCATTGCATTGTAATGACATCGCATTGCATTGTATGACATCGCATTGTATGACATCGTATTGCATTGCATTTTATGGCATCGCATTGCATTGTATGGCATCGCATTGCATGTATGACATCGCATTGCATTGTATTGTATGCATCGTACTGAATTTTGTGACAACGCATTACATTGTATGGCATCGCATTGCATTGTATGACATCGCATTGCATTGTATGGCATCGCATTGCATTTTATTGTATGACATCGCATTGCATTGTATTGCATGACATCAAATTGCATTGCATTGTGCGACATTGTATTGCATTGTATCGTATGGCATGGCCTTGCATTGCATGGGTTTAACGTGGAATAACACTATGTTATTGTTTTGTAATGTAACCCTTTCTTGTAACCGCACATTTCTCTGTACCTAACGAAGCCTGATCCACTGTGGGAGCTGACGTCGCCATTGCTCGCGCCACATTGGCCGTTCTGCTAGTCCAGAAGACAGACATGACAGACCATCAGTAAGACGTCAGGGTGACAGAGGCTGGGCGAAGGAAAAAAAAAAAAGAGAGAAAGGGGCGGGAAGACGAGGAAAGACTAGGGGAGAAGGGGGGCGAGGGTGGGGGGGGAGCCCGGCGCGGGGTGAGTGGGGGGGGGGGGGGGGTAATCAGGTGGATGGTGGAGGAGGGGTATCCCGGAGTAGTAGGGGCAGGGAGGGTGAGGTAACGAATTGCGCACGTGAACGCAAGAAGATGTTCGAACACTCCCCGAGTTAATAATGAACCTTCTTCCCCGTGAATATACCTCGGCTGGCATGTAGTCTTCTGGTGGATACGTTCCCTTCACTGACTGAAGCGAGTTTCTAAGACAGAGCCTAGCACTGCGCTATCTTTAGGAATGACAGCCACTCGCCAAAGTCTCTGCGCCAGCCGAAGAGGTGTTATTTCCCCGTTTTTTGGTCACGGGACGCTGATGATGCGGGACGTGAAGGAGAGCAAGTGATCTCTCAGAAGAAACACAGAACACCCGGCCACCCGCCCCCCCCCACCCCCCCGCCCGCCCCTCCCCTCCCCAGCGCCCCTCCCCCTCCGCCCCGGCCCCTCCCCTCCCCTTCCCAATTATCCCCCGCCGCCCCTACCCTTCTCCTTGCCTTTCCCATGGCCCCGCCCCCCCCCCCCCCCCACCCCCCAACCCGCCTGTCCTTCCTCTTTCCCCCTTCAATGTGAGCACGGTGGGCCACGGGTGCTGGCTTTCTGGTTTCTCATGCTTGATCTGAGCTGAAAAGACTTTACTGTGATGAGAGAGAGGCACGTTGGTATAGACTGGTTTATTGGCTTTTCACACAGTGAACACTGTTCTGGCTCCCACTATGCCCAGCGCGGTGAATGGAGAAAGAGGAGCAGACTTATCACAACAACAACAACAACAGCAGCAGCACAGCAGCAGCAGCAGCAGCAGCAGCAGCAGCAGCGCAGCAACAACAAACACAACAACAACAACAACACACGAATTACAACAACCCACACCAATCCGTCCCGGTCTCTGTTTGATGACAATAACTGGCAGACATCGGGTTGAAGACAAAGGGAGAGGAGAAAGAATGTACTTCTTCAGCTTCTTCTGTTCAGTGCATTCCTCTGAAATTAATGTCAGTAGACCAACAAGTGAACACTCTATATCTGTCTGTCTGTCTGTCTGTCTCTCTCATGGACCATCAAACCACAGCCCTCTATCTATCTATCTATCTTATCTATCTATCAGTCACGTTCGTCTGTCAAATAATCAATCAATCATCACTCACTCTGTCTGGTCTGTCGTCTATCTTAGGGATCATTCATCTACCCCTCCTCTCTCAGATCTTCTCTCTCTCTCTCTCTTTCTCTCCCCTCTCTCTCTCTCTCCTCCGTCCATCCCACTCGCTCCTCTCTCTCTCTCTCTTTCGATAAAAAGAGAAGCTTTGTTCAATTACTTAAAACATCCAAAAAACAAAACAAAACAAAACAACAAACCCAAAAAAAAAACAAAAAAACTTGCCCAAATTTAACTCTTCACAAGCAGACGGCAGATAATACTGGAAGGCTGTAGCATCATCAGCCATTACAACCACAAAAGTGTATACCAAGTTACTGAAAAGAAACGGGTCACTCATTTTTAAGTCTTGAATAAACTGATTTTCTGTGGCATAGAAAAAAATCATTCAACAACAATACATTCTTCAGAAGTTTTGTTGATCTACAAGTGTAGCATCTGATTCGAATATATTACTTCCTGAGTATACATTAAGTGTAACTGCATAGTACTGGAAAACGAATCAGTACGGAAGATTCTTGATGACAGTGGCGAAAATCTTAATCAGTTAATCACGGTGATAAAAACACTTTAAATTTACCCCACAGTTACAATTTTACGCTACGCGCAGCTAATCTCATAATATATCTACAAATTAGGCATTGATAATACAGATCCTTCATACTACCCAAACCCACCATCATTGTTTTGTGTTTTTATTTCCTCCTCTAAACCTTTAGAAAACAATGTAATGAAAGAAACATATTCTGTTTATTCTAATTCTTTTTCATTTTTCTTTCGTCAAAACTGGTGTTGTAAAACCCGCCAAACAGCAATAATAGAACAGTAATAGATCAATCAGAGTGTTCTTGTAACTGACTTTATGAAAGCAGCTTTGATGTTGTTGACCGAAGTTTTCTACTTCAAAGATAAAAGATCTATGGTTTTACTGATAATGCTTCAGAACTCCTATCAATTCCATCGGAAAGAAAACCAGCGTTTTATGACAGCAGTAGATCTTCATCTATATCTGTCTGTCACGGTATTCGTCAAGGTTCTGTCTTGGTACTATCTTATACCACACACACACACACACACAAACACACACAACACCACAACAAACACACACACACCACACACACACACACCAGAGAGAGAGAGAGAGAGAGAGAGAGGCGGAGAGAGGAGAGGAGATGGGACGATGAGAGAGAGAGAGGTGGAGGGAGAGATGGATGGAGAGAGCGGAGAGAGGAGAGAGAGCGTTAAGAATGTTCCCTTAACAAAACCTCCATGTTCCTTTCCTTTCAAACACATAAGCTGTTCAATTTTAAAGCAAAACCACACACACAACACACCACACACAACACACACACACACGCACACACACAAAACCCCTTAATGGTTTGATCGCTACAACAGTGTGGACAACACCTATACCTACTCACCCACCTGTCAGTCTCACCGCACACTATTTCCTCCCGCTCCCCGTCCCCCCACCCCCCCCATGCCCCCCTGCCCCCCTCCTCCCCCACCCAACTCCTCAATAAGGTCGTGGTTACTCAGAGAGCCTCGGATGAGGAGCGGGTGGGTAACCAACACACAGACGCCAAAAACACATCCACCCTGACACGAACTGCGAGGCCGGCACGGTTGAGGTCAAGAGTGTGTTTGTGACATCGTGTGTGATGACAGGCGGCCTGTGGGCAGGTGCGTGTCGAGGGATTAGGCAAACGTAGCGACTGCCAGACCCTTCCTGCTTACACTTAGCTGCCCTCACCGCTGCCAAAAAGGTCTGACTTGCCGCCAGTTGCAAAGGTTAGAACGGACTGAGAGAGCGAAAAACGACACGGGGTTAAAGACTCAATCACATGATTATTTATGTCTTAACAGAAATAGTTTGCGGCGTCTAAAAAACAGGTTCAAACTCTGTTCCGCTTCGCATCACACGTTAGTGACCGTTACTGCATTTACTCTGGGCTGTGTCGTTGGCCTGACTTGGCAAGGTTGTTGTGTGTAAACTATAGACAGGCAAGAAGAATAGCAGCATGACGTGGGTTTTTTCTTTTTTGCTTCAAGCAAATAAACTAAAGTACCACATTTTGAAGGCGGATATGCGCGTAGGAGGAAAATATCTCCTTTTGCCGGTGGTGTGCTTGCGAATACATGGAGTGACAGGGCACACACAGAAAGATTAGTTTCTTACAATGTTTTTTTATGATAACATAATTACTTCAAGTATTTAGAAATGTTTGTTTAAAAAACAACACCAAACATTCAGTGAAAAAAAAAGATCCGAGATATGCCCCTCCCCCGCCCAAGAAACTTAAAAGTTATGATAATTACCGGGCTGAGGTTAACATGTGACCATTTCTCGTGCTGTTAGCCTACAGGGTGTCTGCACAGTGATGTTAGCCTACAGGTATATCTGAAGGGGTGATTTAGCTACAGGTATCTGCAGGTGATTGGTTAGCTACAGGTATCTGCAGGGTGATGTTAGCCTACAGGTGTCTGCACCTGATGTTAGCCTACAGGTATCTGCACGTGGTGTTAACCTACAGGTACCTGCACCTTCGTGATTGTTAACCTACAGGTATCTGCAGGTGATGTTAGCCTACAGGTATCTGCAGGGGATGTTGGCCTACAGGTATCTGCCCGTGATGTTAGCCTACAGGTATCGGCAAGTGATGGTTAGCGTACAGGTATCGGCAAGAAAAAGTGATGTTAGCGTACAGGTGTCCTGCACGTGATGTTAGCCTATGTTAGCCTAGGTATCTGCCGTGATGTTAGCCTCCAGGTATCTGCAAAGGACTACTTCCGCGCACCATCTGTCATTGGATATGTCCAACTGAGAAGAAAAGCAAGAAGAAATGATTGATATGCTATCAAAATGTTAATAAACATTTGCATATGATCCACTCATCGCAAATACTCGAGCTAATAAATGCTCAAACCGAACCTGCTAGATTATGATGAAGGTTTTGTCGGTATTGGTTTATTGGTATTCGTTCGGTTCCGTACCGACCGGCCAGCATAGTGTACATGGAAACAAAAATGTATACATGTGAGTGCGTTTTTTTTGTGTGGGTGTGTGTGCGCGCGCGCGTGTGAGGTTAAAGAAAAACTTCAACTCCTGTAACATCCAAGAGGGAGAGACGTTACCCAAATTTAGTGAAGTTCTCTGAGAAATACCAGCGTACGCACTCAAGTAGTAATAGATGATCAAACTGGCTGTGGTTATAGTCTTCTAACTGAAGAAGAAAGCCTGCCCAGCCCCCCCCCCCCCCCCCCCCCCCCCACCCCCCCCGCCCCACTTTTCTTCGGGTTAGAGTGAAAATAGTGAGGTTAATGTCAGTATGATACGTCCGGTTCATTTGCTAAGGCGTTTTTCTTTTGACGGTTCTGATTGTGATCAAAAGGAACCATGTTCCACCTATATCATATGGATTATTTTGTCATTTGTGTATTGGCTGGTGTCTTGTAAAATGCAGATTTTAAAATGGGGGGGAAACTGCTGTCTACCTCTCTCCCTCTCTCTCTCTTCTCTCCTCTCTCTCTCTCCATCTCACACCACACACACACCATAGCGAGCGTGTATACACCACACACACACACACACACACACACAACACAATTATGTTTGCGTGCGTGGATTCCTATGTCAGTGAAACTTTAGGTCACTTGTCGGGCATACACATATCAGGACGGAAGAAAAGAAGCATAGAACAGAACAACAACAATAACAACAAGAAACAACCGAGCAGCAACCACAATAAAACAGCCAAGCAACACACAGTCGCGAAGTGATCGTCTCCGTCTGAGTTGGAAAAAACGTGTATGTAACTTTCCTTTGCCGGCCCTCGACTTCTTAAGTGGGGGCTTTAAGGGCCCACTGAGGGTATTCAGAAAAAAAACAGAAAAAAAAGGTCCCTGATTAGACAGGAATGCGAGAGTATGTACACACACACACGCACACACACACACACACACACACACACACCGCTGAAGAAATCTGTTTGACAAACTCCATGGTTTCAGTGAAACGCCTGGTGTTGGCACATTTTTCCTTCTTTCCTTAAAAAAAGATCGTTTGTGTTGCATACCAAAAATAAAAACCCGACAGCAGATTTAACTGTTGATACAGCAGTGGCCCCAAAACGCCCCACGGGGACCGGTTGGAGGGGCAAGTCACAAAACTGTACACAGCACGTGTCAAGTTTGGGACTGGTTGCTTGGTCGTGCTGAGAAGTGATGTTTGAGAACTATAGGGTGCGGCGCGCTGGGGCACAGGCACGATGAAAATGCCAGTCATGAGTGTGCACCGGGTCAAACGGGGTCAACGCTTGCGATCCTGCTGCAAACGAAGGTCAGTATTCCATTACTATTGAAATGCATATCTCAAACTGTTGTCTTGTTTTGGGGGCTGTATGTTGCAGTGCAGAATCTGGGTGGTTGTTAGGACTTGCGGTGTTAGGAAAGGTGAGGCTTCAAAAAATCACGGCAGAACAGAACCCACCACACACACCACACACAACACAAACACACACGCACGCACGCTAACACACACACACACACATACACGCGCTCGCGCGCATGCGGGACGCAACGTACACCAAACACACACAATCTATTATATCTGTATATCTATCTATCTAAATATTGTCTGCTGTGGTCTTTTTTTGGACTGTCGGTCTCTGTCTGTCTGTCCCTGCCCTCTCGTCCGTCTCACCTCTATATCTCCTCATATATATACATATTAACTCTACCACTCTCTCAATCTATAAAAACCTCTATATACAGCACTACAAATATAAAAATCTACCCGCACCCCGCAACAACAAAACAAACCAACCAGCACCACCACCACACCAACCGTTTTTTTCTGACAGGAGAAGAGCCAGTAAAGGAGTTTGGAAATCCTAGAACACCGCTTCCTGCCCGAGCCACCACTATGGCTCTGATCATTAGCACAAGTCTGAGGCCGAGCTCGTTAAAAAAAACAACCAAACTTGCACTCGTGGTTGTCCGCGGGAATATGTCACGGATTAATAAGTCACTCTCAATGAGTCAAGGACTTGGTATAGGGCACCTCCAGTTTTGATTAGGAGTGGACCGTCCCCGTGTGGGAACCGCAGATTGTGTTACCGTGAGCATTTACCTGCGTGACAAATCTCTCGGTACGAATTAAAAGCGAGAAATGTGTAAAGGGGCCGGGGGCCCACCAAACATTGTTCGCAGGGAGGCTTGTTTGTCTGAAAAACCGTCCAAACCCATCAAACTTTTTTCCCCTAGTGTTTCTTTTGTACTGTAGTGATTTGGATTTCTATTGTTCCTGTTGACACAGGACCTATCGATTCGCTATTGGTCTGTATGGTCAATGGTCCGTGCTATATTGTACTGACTTGTACGCTGTGACTTTGACCTGTCTTGCTGCGCGCAATTTGTATTGATTTGTACAAGTTCTGCGCGTTTGGTGTTTGATTTGTGCGGGTTCTGGTTCTGTATGCCATTGATCTGTAGTTCGGTGCTGTATTGCATTGATTTGTACAGTGCACTGTGGCTACTGTATTGCTTTGATCTGTAGCTCTGTGCTGTATTGTATTGATCTGTAGTGCTGGCTAATATTTGCATTGATTTGTAGACAGTTTCTGTGCTGTATTGCATGGATTTGTACAGTTCTGCTGCTGATATTGCATTGATTTGTTACAGTCCCGTTGTGCGGTATTGCATTGATCTGTTCCCCCCCCGTTCATTTGTGCTGTATTCGCATTGATTTGTAGTTCTGTAAGCCCTTTGTAGTTGCACATTAACTCTGTAGTTACTGTGATATATGGACTATGCATTGATGTGTACAGTCCTGTGCTGTATCTGTATGATTGTACAGTTTTGTGTACTGTTACTGATTGGACTTCGTATGGTCTGTGCTTGTAGCATGGCTATCGTTTGTGCTGGTCTATGACGTTTTGATTTTCCATGTAGTCAGCCTAAATGAAAAACCTGCGTCGTCCTGTGGCGGGTATTGACATTGATATAGCTGTGTAGCCAATTCGCTGCATTTGCACTGGTTCTCGGGGTTTTTTCTGTGGTGTGATGTTTTGCTGTTGATGTGGTCTAACACTGCCTTTAGAATACTTATGGCACCGTCCTTCTCACAGATTCATCTCCTTCTATGCCCATTACGCTGTGGGGTCAAGGAGATCAGCCGAAGGAGACTCCGAAATAGTGTGAGGAGTGGAGTGAGGAAGTGGAAAGGGGGTCTGGGGGGGGGGGCAGGGGGGGGGGGGGGGGGGGGGGGGGGGAGAAGGAAGGGGTAAGGGATGGAGGAAGGGGGAACGGTTGGGGAGAGAGCGGGATACGGGTGGGGGAGAGCGGGCGGACGACCTTAGATGGGATGAGGAGATGGGGAAAATGAAGTGTCGGAAGATCACGCGTTGATGAAAATGATCAATTGGCACAATAAACTAGTCTTGACTCCATTGACTGTACACTGAAAACCAGCCAGGCAAGCTCGAACAGAAGAGGTTATGAGTTTATGGTGTTTTGAAGTGCAAATCAAGGAGCGTGCCATGCAGTTAAGGGTACTCTCCTCTATCTTGGGTTACTGATGTATCGTAATTCTTCTGCATGGTTGATCCTTTTTTTGTTCTTTTTTTTTGGGGGGGGGGGGGGGGGGGCGGGTGGGTGGGGGGGTGGGGAGGGGGTGGGGGCGCCGCTGGGGGGGTGGGGGGTTTTGGGGGGGTTTGGGGTTTGATCTAGATCTTCAATCATTGTCGCCATGATGACAATCCCACAGTCCTTCTCGATGTCTTGGTCTGACGGCAATGCCCCCCAATATCTTGCGTCTACAAGTTCTGGCCACCTGTCTGGCCAGCGTTTAGCTGGAGAGTTGTTGGAGGGATGTGCTCTGGTTAGGAAGTATGAGATCAGGTGCCACAGGCACATCGCCACATTTTGTCGTGTGGGCCAATCTGAATTCTTGCTGAAGGTGAGGTTCCCCCCCCCCAGACAGTCGGCCCAGTGGCCAGTTCTCAGTCCTGCAAGAGGCACCTTGTTTGATGGTATATCTGAGAGCTGCTCGGGGTTCTTCGACCCCTTTGGAATCAGCACACGGTCTGCAGCTCCAAGCCATTGTTCTCTTCCACTCTGGTCTTTGGATGGATTGTATTCCATTGAGGATAGTTTTGGCCTATCTGTAGGCTCGCACGGGGGGCTGAAAACTGTATATGTCATTGCTGACTGGCTTGGACCAGAAGCGTCATCAGTCCAGTGTCTTGGTCACACATGGCCCACTCCATGTGGCGAGGTTGAAATCAATGCCAGGTAACACTCCCCTCTGTCTAAATTAAGTGTGACGATCACGCCAGATTGGACTCCGTTGATCTGTAGTCATAGCAGGACATTGAACACGCGATGACTTTGGATCAAACGATTCCCTTTTGTTTTTCAAGTCGCGTCTTGTGTTGGTTGGATGCATGCAGGAAAAAGAACTATATAATCGTACTGTCTTGTTAAGCATGGCGACTGACTGGTGATCTGTAGAAGCTCGCGGGACGATACACACAGTTTGTCAATATAAGCGACCACTCTGAGCACCTAGCCTGTTCAGTTTCATTGGTCATACGGACCTTGATGCCGATCTGTTATGCAGGAAAACATTTTGTGGGAAGATGAAGATGAGTGAAGAGAAGAAAGGAAGAAGAAGACAAGGAAAGAAATGTTATCAGTTGTCCCGGCCCGAGCCATGAGAGACTCCTCTGTCCGGCGATTGGAGGTGGAGGGCGAGATCTATCCCCCGAGACGATGTAGTGGACATTGAGGACCTGGCGAGGAGGAGAGAGGATCCGGGAGAGCACATTATTACCTCTCAGGAACTAAGAACTGTCTGTCTTTGCGGATGGTAATAATCAAAAACGAAAAACCGAACAAAAAAACAGAATGACAGAAACTAAACAACAACCAAACACGAAAACGAAACGAAAAGCAAAAAACACAGCACAAAACAAGCAAAACGTCTCGAGACATTGGGCTGATAGTAGAATTACGATCTGAACTTGACATACAGGAGACAAAGTCCTTCTATACAGGACACCCAGTTTGAACAACGCGACAATCCGCTCAATGGCCAGCTCTTGTATCTAGCTTACAGGATGGGGTAAGAGCGCTCACCTCACAAATGGGTGCACATGTAAACGCTTTGGTGAACGATGTATCGTCATCCTCCAGTGTTGAATTCCTCGTTGTGACATTTCCATCTAACACAAAACCTACGCCAAGGGTCGTCCATTTAAATACCAAGGAATTAGGTTCTAGTTGCGGCTATGGTCATGGCATTGCGCTGATTCTGCATCATAGAACGCGACGGAGCGACGGCGGGGCAGGGGGGGGGAGGGGGGGGGGGGGGGGGGGGGGGGGGGGGGGGGGGGGGGGGGGGGGGAGTTGGAATGGAGCGGGCGAAGGTTGGGGGCCATGGAAGGAGGCGCTGAGAGTACTGCAGCACCGTTGGATGCCTGGGAAGGGACGGCAAGACGCATGAGGGTAGGAGAGGAGGCGGAGGGAAAGGGCGATTTAGGGGAGCGCGACGAATTAGGGAGAACAGATCAACAAGCGGGCTGACTCAGCGGCCACTGGGCCAATGACGGATTCGGCCCGCTGCACAGATGTGACAGGCAGGACGGAGACACGGCAAACCCCATGTGGGGACTCTGACGGCGTGGATTCTGGAAAGTGGGTCTGACACGCGATTGGGAACGACTTTGAACGCAGACCCCCCCTCCCGTCTGACGGCAGTGCCGCCCCCCACATACCCTCCCAGTGTACCTGCTTTTAGCTGCGCAGCGCGGGGATTTGGATGTGGGTCTGAGGCGTGGCACCTCTTTGGATGGGGTTTCTGAGGGCCGTGGTGGATCTTGGAAGTGAGGATCGACGGGTGAATCTGGAAATAAGTGAGTCTGAACGGGGGGGGATCTTGCAGTAGTAGGTCTGGAGGGTTGGAACTTTGACGAGGAGTCTGACGGCGCGGGATCGTGCGAGGTACATATATGACGGAGCTATCGGGTGGTCATGGCAGTGAGGTCTGACTGAGTGGCGATCTTGAAGTTATGCCTGAAGGGTTGACTGACGTCTAGATCTCTTGGAGTGAGTGGGTGACAGATGTACAATTGGACGCGGTTCTTGATGGGGTGGATTTTGGGAGTGTCGTTGTCGGTGGACTCTTGGCAGTGATTCCTCTGGAGTGTTCGTCGAGGCGTCCGTGGGATATTTGGAGACAGTGAAGTCTTACGGTCGTATACCTTTTGGAGCCTAGTCTGAGAGTTGTGGATGTTGAAGTGAATCTGATAGCTGGATCTGGATGATGACTGAGGGTGCCTGATGGAGTGGATCTAGTGAGTGGAGTCTGCATGGGATGGACTTGATAGTGAGTATGTCGGGGTGGATGGCTTCTTGTGAAGTGAGTCTTGACGGGTGGATATGCGAACGTGGGGCTGCAGGTCAGCAACCATACAGAGTGAGTCCAATTTTTCGAACACGTTCTTGTATTAGTGGAGAGTACTGTATGAGCCCGTGAAATACAGCGAGAGAAGTGGGGAGGGCTGGTGGGCTGCAAGTGTTCCCCGGGATGGAGTCAGTTTTTGGGTGAGAAGAAAGAAGAAGGAAACTGCCAGCACAGGGCGACAATCTAAAGATACTCATCCAGCGGGAAGTCGGTGCAAAAGAGAGAGCGCTAGTCCGCCATGGAACGGCCATACGGATGTTTGATGAGGACGATGGCTACGTTCAGGCGATTGCGCACGACGCTCACCCCGGACCCATGCAGGTGTCCTTCCGTCCAACAAGTGTCCCCGGTTGATGATGCGGCAGAGAATGCTTCGCTCAGCTGCTCAGATGGTGGCTTTGGAAGTTATTCGCATTGCGAGGAGGAGGGAAATGAAAGGAAAGTAGGCAGCATAACATGACATTGGGGTCGGCAGGGGCAAGGCCAGCAGGTACATGTTCTGAGGATCAAGCTGGCAATAATGTACCCCATGACAAAACCAGTAGTAACTGGCCGCCATCGCCTCTCACCTACCCTCCAGACTCTCGAGTCATTAGAAAGTACAATGTGTGCACGATTGAGTTGAATACCGCAACATAATCGCTCAGCATTATCAATAACACTATTTGTCACGAGTTAGAAGTTTATGTGCCCGATACAGAGTTACGTGTTGTCCACTTGCCGATAGTTGATATCGCTCGATCCCCAACGGTGAAAGAAAAAGAAGTCGCGTTGTAGGCCGGCCTTTAGGATTATCCACTAGTAGAAGAAGCGTTTTAGGTGGTAATAGTCCCAATTAAAACAAAAAATGCGTGACACGTCACATGGGTTTTAATGACTTAGGGAGGACGTTTTTTCATGTTCATCAAGGTACATCATCAAGCTAGTGCGCGGACTAGGGTGCCACCATGCCGCTACAACAATCACCGCCGCTAAGTTTAGAGACACACTGCACATGATATTTTTTTTTAAGAGCGATGGTTTAATAAATGTAATAAGGACTACAGACGGGGAGCATTTAAGACAGAGGGTCTCCGTCGCAATGACTGTGCAGATAGCACTGAACCTTAGCCCATATCTAGCCTCAGCGTGGTGGACAGGGACCTTGTGAGTACCTAACTAAAAGCATGGTTTGTTGCCATTAATTACTCATAGCTCTGCATGTGGCGATGTGCGTTGTACACCATCCGCGTGTCGCATGCATGCGGTCATGTGTGATGGGGCATCGGGCCCGTGTGTGTGTTGTGTGATTAGGAAGCCGTGATTAGGAAGCAATTTCATGATAATATACCGATTATTACGGATAGAAACTTGCTTTGTAGCCGCAGTGCAAAGAGATCTATGATTTTTATGACATCGCTTTTTGATGTCTGTATATTTAATTTCATCATGTGATACGTCCGCGTGGAGTTATACTGAAGAAAGGTAGGCTATCGACGTAGTGCTGCAACGTGCCTGCCATGCCAGAGTCACTAATGATCGATGATGTCAGTTATGTTCCTTCTAAGGTGGGGTTTTGAAATGCCAGGAATTGCTAAAACACAACACCGATATATCAATAATTTGAGCGAAAAATCTTTCATTTCCATGCGAGGAGAAAGTTTCGTACCATCCCTTGTTCAAAACGCAGAAATGAAAGGAGACAGAAGAAGGCAGAGACGACGATATCAGTGGCAGACCCTGCAGGCCTTTCGCTCGGAGATGGGAAGGGGCTGGGGACCTGAAGAGTGTGTCTGGCACTCCTTTCAACCAACCGGTTACCCCTTATCCTCCGCTCACTCCTCTAGGAGCGCACCTGTTTCCTTTGAAGTTTTCGGGTGGAGGTGTTTCTTTGTCTGATTAGGCGCACAGGTGACCGGCGAATTCTCAGGGGTGAATGTGTTTCCTTCATCTTAATTCATTCGCACATGTGACATAGCGTCTTAGGTTGAATCTGTTCCTCGTCTTGATCAACACACAGTGACCGCATAGTCTTAGTTGAATTGTTCCTTCGTCTTGATTCGAGACACAGCCACGTGAGCACAGCGTCTTTCTTGAGGTTGAATTGATCATTGTCTTGATTCAATCAAACACGTGCAGGAAATGCAATTAGGTTGACATCTGTTCCTTCGTCTTGATTCAACACCCAGTGACAAATGTCTTTTAGGTTGAATCGTTCCTAGTCGTGATTCAGACAGAAACGTGACATAGCTGTGTTAGGTGATCCGTTCTTAGTCGTGCCATTCAAACCACACGTGAATAATGTCTTAGGTGAAGATGTTCCTTCGTTTGATTCAACACCACGACTTGAGCATGAATGTCTTTTGGATGCAATCCCTGCTCCTTATCTTGAGTTCAGACACACATGTGAGCATGTCTGTAGTGAATCTGTTCCTTCGTACTGAAGTCAACACACGAGATGACTCTCCATGCATTAGACGGCGCTTTCAGCTGTGGACATGCGGTTCTCTTGCATTTGTCTGAGTTCACAAATGTTGCATACTTTTACGGGTGAAATCGTTCCTTATCGAATTCAAACAGACCACGTGACACTAAGTAAGTATATGGCGAATATTTTTCTTCGCCGTCTGATTCAACACATGCGTGACTGGGTCTGTATGATGAATGTGTTCCTTCTTCTGGGTTAAGACCCATGTGTGATCAGTGATTAACACATGAAACAGTCTGCCTGATTGTTTTTAAACGGGGGAATAGGTCTGAACATCATAATATGAGAGAAAAAAAACAGTAAATCAAGCCTTTGACAAGGAAGAAGAACATCGGTTACACTGTTACCTTTGTTGGAGCCGTCGACTTTGGTTTATAATACAGATCAGTTTTCAATATTCATGTCGAATTGTAGCCACCCGCACAGCCAACCCCCCACCTGCCCACACCAAAAGGAACTACAATCAAAACTGATGGTAATACAGTGATGATGGTAGTGTGCTGTTGTTGCTGTGTGTATTGAA
>JADBJO010001629.1:0-12500 GCA_016801955.1 Conus betulinus
TCAGCATTTACCTAACCGCACTGTTATGTATGTTTGTTGTCTTCAGCATCTACCTAACAGCACTGTTATGTATGTTTGTTGTCTTCAGCATTTACCTAACAGCACTGTAATGTATGCATACATGAGGTTGTTTGTTGTCTTCATTATCTACCTAACAGCACTGTTATGCATGTTTGTTGTCTTCAGCATCTACCTAACGGCACTGTTAGAGTTGAAAGAGCAATCTGTGTACATTTTGATGGGCAGATTGATGGACAGGTGGCGTCTGCATTATTGTCATCAACAGGTAGGACTGTTTGAAGCTGTTTTTGAAAATGGACTGGCACAGAGTGGTATTCTAACTGTATCGTTTAGAATTATCTTTGAGGGGGAGAGAGACACAGAGAGAGAGAGAGAGAGAGAGAGAGAGAGAGAGAGAGAGAGAGAGAGAGAGAGAGAGAGTTTTAGTCTGTTCTGCCCACCCACCCAGCCCTACCTTAGAACCAATATATTCCTGTCTCCACTTTCCTTCATCCTTTCCATCTCTCTTTCGTTTTTTGTTGTTTTGTTTTTTTTTTTCTTTCTTTTTTCTTTTTCTTTTTTTTTTTTTTGTTGTTGTTTTGTTTTTTTTTTTTGTCTCCAAAGCTAAATGCTTATTACCACCTTACCACCGATAAAGAAAACTGCGGGTTTTTTTTTAAATCAAGAATCCTCTCCTTGCCCGGCTATGACTGTTATGCAACAGACACCTGCCTCAGAAAAAGACGGATTCCAAATCATACTTGCCACATATTCATTTGTCCGTGGTGGCTACAAACAGACTGGGGGCAGAACAAGTGACATGTCTCTCCCCGAGAACACCAAACGCGAAGAACACCAACGCGAATTTCACACAGGGAATTTTTTCTGATGTAACAGCAGGTAACTGCATTTATCATCATCATCGTCATCATCATCAACATCACACATCATCATCATCATCATCATCATCATCATCATCAACACTCTCTCTCTCTCTCTCTCTCTCTCTCTCTCTCTCACACACACACACACACACACACACACACACACACACACACACACACACACACACACACACGTACACGTGTGCTTGTGGTTGAAAAGTATGCAAGAGCTGAATTCGTTGTCTGTTTGTTTTTGTTTATTGAGTGTGTGTACACTGTAGACCAGACAGGTAATGAAATTCTGTATATAAAAAAAATGCTACTACCACCGTCATCAGCTTCATTACCCGTGCAGTAATTTCTTCTTCTTCTTCTTCTTCTTCTTCTTCTTCTTCTTCTTCTTCTTCTTCGTCTTCTTGTTCGTCTTCTTCTTCTTCTTCTTCTTCTTCTTCTCTCTTTTTGTGGCGCCAGGCGCGCTTTTGAAATCCTGTTTTTTTATTTACTATTAACACTTTTCTAAGCTGAGCGAGAGAGGAAAAAAGGCACAGTGATTTGGGATCTTGTTCCTTTCACGGCGACAGAACCCACCTGTGGAAATTGACCTGCGTGTCTTACCCTGACCTCACGCTGGACAGGTGCTGTGGGGGTGTGGCTGAAAAAGAGACAATTGCCTGATTCAGTTTTTTTTGTTTGTTTGTTTGCTTATTCAGTGTATGTACACTGTAGACCAGACAGGTCATGAAATCTATTATAAACAATACCGCACGGGGCTAAAAAAAAATATGCACGGAAACAGGTCTTCAAAACTGTACTCGTTTCAAAAAGATGCTAAGAATCTGACACCGTTTCGAGTTTTGTGTCCCCCCAAACCGTACATCATGTCGCCCCCACCCCCCACCGGCCCGCCACCCCCCCCCCCCCTTCCTTTAAAGTTCACACACACACACACACACACACACACACACACACACACACACACACACACGCACGCACGTACGCACGCACGCACGCATGTACACACACACACACACACACACACACACACACACACACGCACGTACGCACGCACGCACATGCACACACACACACACACACACACACACACACACACACACACACACACACACACACACACACACACACACACACGATGACGTTTTCCTTTTGACTGAAGACCTAATCAGCTGTGGTATTCTGAGAAAATGGAAAAATAACACCACCAGGCACAGTCCCCACACGCTGCTCTGGCTTAGAGTGGAGTAAATGAGGGCTGCAAGGATGAATGAAGTAGAGAGGCGCGAGGGGAAGGGGGGGGGGCGAAAGAGAGGTGGGGTAAGAGAGAGAAGAGTGAGGTCAGGTGAGGGAGGGGAGAGGTATGGGAGAGTGAGGTCAGGTGAGGGAGGGGAGAGGTATGGGAGAGTGAGGTCAGGTGAGGGAGGGGAGAGGTATGGGAGAGTGAGGTCAGGTGAGGGAGGGGAGAGGTATGGGAGAGTGAGGTCAGGTGAGGGAGGGGAGAGGTATGGGAGAAAGAAAGAAAGAAAGGAGAGTGGAAGAAAGTGATTCGAATACACGAAAGTGCGCTCGCACACACGCACGTACGCATGCACACTCGCTCGCGCGCACACACACACACACGCGCACGCGCGCGCGCACGCACACACACACACACGCACGCACGCACACAGTGGTCTGTCTCTTTGTTAATCATTATTATTATTGTCAGGTCAGTTAGTGGGTGACTGCGTCACTTTGGAGATCTAAACCAAAGCTGTTCTGCACAAGATTTAGCGGCTGTCAGCACTGGTGTGACTGACAGTGCCTGGGTTCTGTAGATTTAGCTGCTGTCAGCACTGGTGTGACTGACAGTGCCTGGGTTCTGTAGATTTAGCTGCTGTCAGCACTGGTGTGACTGACAGTGCCTGGGTTCTGTAGATTTAGCTGCTGTCAGCACTGGTGTGACTGACAGTGCCTGGGTTCTGTAGATTTAGCTGCTGTCAGCACTGGTGTGACTGACAGTGCCTGGGTTCTGTAGATTTAGCTGCTGTCAGCACTGGTGTGACTGACAGTGCTTGGGTTCTGTAGAAAGCAGAAGCTCCTTTCTGTCCTGAAATGGACTGACTCAGAGATGTTGTTCCTCAGGTCATCGCTGTTTACGCACTGGTTTCATTTTTTTTAATGTAAACTTATTTCCTTACAGTGCTTTGTTTTCATGTTGTTTTTTTCTCTGCCCTTGGTTGGCTGCGTTGGGAGGCCCTTACATTTTATCACGGAATCTTTTTTTTTTTTTTTTTTAATTTCTGAGTCCCAGTCAGCGGACGGCGCGGCGGACTGTGGATGGGCAACATGAATGTTTCTCTTTTCACAACGGAGTTTGGCCTTCCCCGTGTGTGGCTGTGTGGAGATGTGCGGGAGTTTGGAGTAGAGAGCGCGCGTGTTTGTTTGAGTAAGATGGTGTGAGTGGTGTGTAGGAAAGCATGCTTTCATGGAGGTAGGTGATGTTCTTCACTCTCCTTTAAAGTTCAGTAGTTTAGTTGTACGTTAGATTAAGACATGGGACTGTATCTTTTTTTTTTTCTCTCCTGTCAGATTCCATTCCAGATTCAGCTCCTGCCTTCATAGCAATGGCGAAGGCACATCATGCCAAAAAGAGAGAAGGGGCGACTGAAAAGGCCTCTAAATCCAAACCATAAATGCAAGTCTCCCTAAATCTATACAACTGACAAATCGATAAATCCAAGTTTTTTTTTTTTTCTTTTACTGAAAACCCGATACTAAAGAGATGCAGACAAGACAGGCAGGCTGAGAGGGAAAGGGATGGGGATGGGGGTGGGGGGGGGTTAGATGGGAGAAGGGGGAGACAGAAACTAAAAAAGACAGAAGTAGATTCCAAAATCTTGAAAGAGAGGACGGAGAGGGGCAGCGAGAAAGAAATGAAAAAAAAAAATAGGGGGGAGGATGAATAGAGATACGTAAAGTGTCATTTTTTCCAGTTCCTTTATATCTTTGTCCTTGCAAGTAATTTGCACGACAGCATTGACCCGTTGGGAGAGTGAGAGACAGACGGACAGAGAGGAAGACAGAGAGCGGTTTCTCAATTTTAGTTTTCTTAATTTCAGCATGTGCAGGTGTGCGAGATAGGGTTGTGTTCCATGCACTTGCATTGCACTCTATGATCCCTCGCGCACCTGTGTGGAAATCTCTCCCTCTCCTCCATTTCTATCTTCCCCATTTCCCCGCTCCTTCTCTCCTCAGTTACCTCCCCGATCGACACCCATTTCATGTGGATTTAACGCATGGTGGCATCTCACGGTTCGCCTCCTACCTCTCTCTCTCTCTCTCTCTCTCTCTCTCTCTCTCTCTCTCTCTCTCTGTGTGTGTGTGTGTGTGTGTGTGTGTGTGTGTGTGTGTATGTGTGTGTGTGTAGTCGTATTGTCTGGAGGGGTGGGTTTTTTTTGCGTTTTTTCGCGACATCAAGCAGTGCATCAACCATAGAATGGACTGATTCAGTCTTTTGGCGACTCCCAGGAGCAGGCCACATACGCTGCATTAAGACAAGGGAAACCTTGAAGGACCAAGACCATAATTATGCCTTAACATGAATGACATGTGCATACCACAGTTTGTGCGTGCTTAAACTCTCAACTTCTGGGTAATCAATACTTTATGTCTTCACAAAGACCATGCAGAACTATCTTCAGGGTGCAAGGTGTCAGCTGTTAACATTCTAAAGCTTGGAACACTCGTCCCAGTCCATCAAAAAATCCACGGAACGGAAATCTCTGAGACAAAGTGTCAGAATGCTCTTGAAAGAAAAAAAACCTGTCTGGCAAATGGGTACACTTTCATTTGAAAAACAAACAAATAAACAAGCAAACAGTAACGACAAACATGTGGATTGCTCCTGGCAAGTCACAGAGAACTGAAGTGAATCAGAACCTTTTTTTTCTCAAAGTGGGATCTTGTAAGCTAGGACTAAGACTTCAAATGGTAGGAACAGCGTCATTGTACTGACGTGGTCAGCTGACGGGGACTGGACTTTACAGTGGTGACTGCAGTGCACAGCTGTCACTGTCGCTTTGTCCTGGTGTGTGACCACGAAGAAGTGTCCATGTCTTTGACCTGCTCCTGTCGTACACTCTCCCTCCACCAGTGCCAGCCTTCACGTCAGTGGCGTGGTCTGAAATACGCCGTCACAGCGGTTTTCCTTGGGCGGGGGATTTTTTTTTTTTTACGGCACCAAAGTTAACACTGTGAATGAGAGACACACATTATACATGCTGGGCTGATTGACACTGTGAATGAGCGACACGCAGCATACATGCTGGGCTGATTGACACTGTGAATGAAAGACACACAGCATACATGCTGGGCTGATTAACACTGAATGAGAGACACGCAGCATACATGCTGGGCTGATTAACACTGTGAATGAGAGACACACAGCATACATGCTGGGCTGAAATAATGTCGGCGGTGTCAGAAGTCCAGAAAAAAACAGATAATTTGACATGTCGGGCCTATTAACATTGACTGCCTTGTCCAGCTGGGTGTCAAATGGTGAGGACGAGGTGACGATGACATTGCACACGTCCGCGTCATTTTCAGGACCAACCGGTCAGCGTCTGATGCCAGTGACTTCTGTGAAAGTGCGAGCACTGCTTTGCCATTGATATTGCTGACAGAAGGGCGAGCACTGCTTTGCCATTGATATTGCTGACAGAAGGTGCGAACACTGCTTTGCCATTGATATTGCTGACAGAAGGGCGAGCACTGCTTTGCCATTGATATTGCTGACAGAAGGGCGAGCACTGCTTTGCCATTGACATTGCTGACAGAAGGGCGAGCACTGCTTTGCCATTGATATTGCTGACAGAAGGGCGAGCACTGCTTTGCCATTGATATTGCTGACAGAAGGGCGAGCACTGCTTTGCCATTGATATTGCTGACAGAAGGGCGAGTAATGCTTTGCCATTGACATTGCTGACAGAAGGGCGAACACTGCTTTGCCATTGATATTGCTGACAGAAGGTGGGAACACTGCTTTGCCATTGATATTGCTGACAGAAGGTGGGAGCACTGCTGTGCCATTGATATTGCTGACAGAAGGTGCGAACACTGCTTTGCCATTGATATTGCTGACAGAAGGCGGGGAACACTGCTTTGCCATTGATATTGCTGACAGAAGGTGCGAGCACTACTTTGCCATTGATATTGCTGACAGAAGGTGCGAGCACTGCTTTGCCATTAATATTGCTGACAGAAGGTGCGAGCACTGCTTTGCCATCGATATTGCTGACAGAAGGTGCGAGCACTGCTTTGCCATCGATATTGCTGACAGAAGGTGCGAGCACTGCTGTGCCATTGATATTGCTGACAGAAGGTGCGAACACTACTTTGCCATTGATATTGCTGGCAGAAGGTGCGAACACTGCTTTGCCATAGATATTGCCGACAGAAGGTGGGAACACTACTTTGCCATTGATATTGCCGACAGAAGGTGGGAGCACTGCTTTGCCATTAATATTGCTGACAGAAGGTGGGAGCACTACTTTGCCATTGATATTGCTGACAGAAGGTGCGAGCACTGCTTTGCTATTGATATTGCTGACAGAATTGCCTTTATTTGCTTCTTAGATTGAAAGAACGCAATGTATTGAAAAACGCCTGCTGTATTTTGCTTTAAGAGTAAAAGAACGCAATGTATAAAAACGCCTGCTTATTTTCCTTTCAGATTGAAAGAACGCAATGGATTAAGAAACACCCGCCTCATTTTGCTTTTAGATTGAAAGAACGCAATGTATTGAAAAACGCCTGCCATATTTTGCTTTAAGAGTGAAAGAACGCAAATGTATTAAACGCCTGCCTTATTTCTTTTCATATAGAAAGAACGCACTGAATGAAGAGACACGTGCCTCATCTTGCTTTCAGTTTGAAAGAATGCACAGTATTACGTAACACTTGCCCTGTTTTTCTTTTAAACTGAAATGATTCCATGTAGTTAGCAGTGCCTGCCTTCTTTTACTACTCAGAATCAAAAGAATGCAGTGTATAAGCAGTGCCTGGCTTATTTGGAATAGAAAACTGAATAGAAAACTTTGTAGAGCGTGATGTAACTGACACGATCTGCCTTGTTGTGCTGGTCACGTTGTGCAAGTCTGGATCGCTGGCCGGCTCGTGCAGATGGAGGTCGTCTCTTCAGCACACTATCCTGCCGGCATCCACACTAACTAGCTTCCTGTCCTCCCCCTCCCCCCCCCCACCCCCCTCCCAGCCCATTGTACTCTTCAGTCCTGACTTTAATCGGTCAGCGGATGTTTCAAATGGGCCTCAGACTGACAGTCACTATGAACTGTATCCTCCTCCGCCTCGCTTTGGTCTTCCTCATCCTGTTGTCGTCTTCTGGCAGCTTGCTAACGGTCTCTGACCATCGATCAATAAACAAGATGAGATAACACCTGAAAGGGTATGGCGTTACAAGTAATTAGGACTGAAAGACGATCAACGAAGAAATGTTCTTTTGTATCTTTTGCCTTAAGGACCAACTACACTAGAATGACCAGAACAGCCCAGAACAGAGTGTGATGGCGAAGGGTCGTCGATGGCCTATGCTCCACCGGGAGCGATGGACATGATGAATGAATGATGTTTTGCCTTGTTTCGCTTTCCTTCGTTGGTTCGCTGCTGTTGTGCACTTAGTTGTGTGTTGGTTTTTGACTCACGTGCTCTTCTTTTTCTTCTTCTTCTTCTTCTTCTTCTTCTTCCTCTTCCTAAAATACTGGTTCACTCAAAAAGCGAGTAGGTCACCAGTGCTTAACGAATAATTGGCCCTGTTTGGCTCGTGTGTTTTGTGTGTAAGCGCGCGCTTCTCTGTGTGTATGGGTGGGTGTGTATGGGAGATGGATGTGTATGGGAGGTAGGTGTGGGTGTGTATGGAAGGTGAGTGTGTATGGAAGATGTGTGTATGGGAGGTGGGTGTGTATGGGAGGTGGGTGTGTATGGGAGGTAGGTGTGGGTGAGTATGGAAGGTGGGTGTGTATGGGAGCTGTGTGTATGGGAGGTAGGTGTGGGTGTGTATGGGAGGTGGATGGGTATGGGAGGTGGGTGTGTATTGTAGGTGGATGTGGTTGTGTATCGGAGATGGGTGTGTATGGGAGGTGTGTGTGTGGGGGGGGGGGGGGGGGGGGGGGGGGGGTAGTGTGTGGGTGTGTATGGGAGGTGGGTGGGTATGGAGGTGGTGGATGTGGTTGTGTATCGGAGGTGGGTGTGTATGGGAGGTGTGTGTGTGGGGGAGGTAGGTGTGGGTGTATGGGAGGTGGATGTATCTGGGAGGGGGGGTGTGGGTGTGTGTCCATGGTATGAGCTTAAACATCAATTTTTCTCAGCTGTTACTAGTCTACGTAGGACACAGAGCTGGGCAGAATGATCAATACTGAGAAGAGCTTTCCAGCCACCCCTTGTTTGAAGATGTCACCGGATGGGAAAGCCGTATATCTGCTATGAACGTTTGCAGCAAGTCTTCAGTAATATGAACCTGGAATGTTCTTACAAGTGTGATCAATTACGATCATTTGTTTGACAAAAGATGCGTTAAATGATATTGCAACTAATGTTGCTATACATTTCATCAAAATGCGAGCATTTTACCATTCAGAGGAGCACACGTCATAGAACATTTTACGTAAATAAAAGAAAGATTGGCGACATATAAATGTATCTTGCCAACCACAGCAAAATGAGAGTTTATCATTTATGGTGAATCAAGCTTTGAAGCAACACAAAAGCAACAGATTAAACGGCTTTGCTCGTATTCACCACAAAAAAAATTGTCAGACAATACACAATGTCATGAAGTTGCCATTGTAATTGCGTGAAACAAAATACCGCCAAACAAGATTCTGGGGACAAATCTGAAATGGAGGCGTCAAAGAAAGTCTATTTTGTGTGGCCGTGATGCCCAGCACAGTCTGATGGAACAGGTGGAGCAAGAATGGGCGAAAAGTGTATGATGACAGGACGACAGGCAGGGCCTGACCGGGACTGGGCGAAAAGTGTATGATGACAGGACGACAGGCACGCCTGACCGGGACTGGCGAAAAGTGTATGATGACAGGGACGACAGGCAGGCCTGACGGGACTGGGCGAAAAGTGTATGATGACAGGACGACAGGCAGGCCTGACCGGGACTGGGCGAAAAGTGTATGATGAGATGACGACTGGCAGGCCTGACCGGGACCGGGCGAAAAGTGTATGATGACAGGACGACAGGCAGGCCTGACCGGGACCGGGCGAAAAGTGTATGATGACAGGACGACTGGCAGGCCTGACCGGGACTGGGCGAAAAGTGTATGATGACAGGACGACTGGCAGGCCTGACCGGGACTGGGCGAAAAGTGTATGATGACAGGACGACAGGCAGGCCTGACCGGGACTGGGCGAAATGTGTATGATGACAGGACGACAGGCAGGCCTGACCGGGACTGGGCGAAAAGTGTATGATGACAGGACGACAGGCAGGCCTGACCGGGATGGCCCGCAGTGTGGATGCACAGATGGCGTTGTCACTGTTGGCCTGTCTCTGGCTTCCTCCAGCTCACTCACGGCCTCCCCCCCCCCCCCCCTCCTTTCAATACACGTGTGTTAGGTCCTTCTTGCGCGCACTGCCTGAGCTGCCACCCCCATTCACCACCACCCCATTTGCGCGCGTGCCTTTGTCTGTCTGCATCTCTGTGTGTGCGTGCGTGCCTGCCTGCATGCGTGCGTACGTGTGTGCATGTATGTGTGTGTGTGTGTGTGTGTGTGTGTGTGTGTGTGTGTGTGTGTGTGTGTGTGCGAATTTTCTTTCCGAAGCGCTAATGTAGTCAATGGAGAAAAATAGTCTCAAAGCTGAAAATAACGGGGATTAAAAGGCTATTCATTTAGTTGAACTTTATACACATGAAATCATGAAGAAAACAGAAAAGAAAAAAGAAAGAAACTCAAAAGATGATGAAACATGTAAGGAACTGCAAATGGAAAAGAAGCCAACTTAAAAAAGAAGAGGAAAGAAGAAAAAAGAAAAGAAAAAAAAGCGCGCACACACACACAAATGGAATGACAAGACGTGAGTGACAGGAAAAAGACGGAATGGACCCGGCCTACATGATGCAGTGGTTAGCACTGAAGGCTGCATGCCGAGAGTCCGGGAGTTCGAGTCCAGGTACTTTCGGGGGATGGGGAAGTGAAGTATGGGAGTGGGGAAGGCGGGGAGGGACCTCCCACCCCATGACATGTGTGATCTATGGGCTCAGAGAGGAAGATTGTGATCACACAGTCCGGTTTCATCTGCCTAAAGGATACGTTCTCCTGGACTAACGCTGCTGGTGTCTGTATCTTCCGGGCCTGGTTGACCCTGGGATAAATGTTGAGAGAGAGAGAGAGCTGAGAGAGCAGCTGTGTCGTGTTGTCTCGGAGCAGATTAGAATTCCTTAATTTCATTGTCACCTTCAGTGACCAACATTTAAAAGTTGGTTTTTCCACAACTTTAATATCTTGCTTTCATGCTGACCTCAGTGTTCTTCTCCACACACATGCATTTGATTTGGCGTGAAGGTGTTCGGTGTTAACCGTTCCTCGAGGACTGTGTCTGGATGGACGTGGTGTGATTTTTCTGAAGGGCGGGGAGGGGGGCGGGGGTGCTACTCAGCTTAACATCGAAACGGCAGTTATTGTGTCCAGAAGGAGGCTTAGTAGCCGGTAGTCTGTGTTGGTGGTGTGACCCCGCAACTGTGCAGTGTCTTCTCTGGTGGTTTGCCGTCCTGATGGCGACCAGAGAGTGGTCTCCTGGCCTAGGGATGCGCCAGGAAGACCGGATGTGGGTGTGGGTGTGTTAAGGATGGGGGGGGGGGGGGGGGGGGGAAAATGCAGCGTAGAAAAAATGTATCAGGTAAATGCTGAAACTGGGAGAGAGAGAGAGAGAGAGAGAGAGAGAGAGAGAGAGAGAGAGAGATGTGTGTGTGTGTGTGTGTGTGTGTGTGTGTGTGTGTGTGTGTGTTGTGTGCGAGAGAGAGAGAGAGAGAGAGAGAGAGAGAGAGAGAGAGAGAGAGTGAGTGAGCGAGAGAGAGAGACTGTTTCTGTCTGTATGTGTTTCTGTTTGTTTGTCCGACTGACCGTAAAGAGATGGCTGTATGAGGCACTTTTTCGTTTTTACATCTGCTCTGTGTGTGTGTGTGTGTGTGTGTGTGTGTGTGTGTGTGTGTGTGTGTGTGTGTGTGTGTGTGTGTGTGCGCGCGCGCGCGCGCGCAATCGCGCATATGTGTGTATGTGTGCGTGTGTGTGCATGTGTGTGTGTGCGCATGCATTTGTGCGTGATTGTCCGTGCGTGCGTGCGTGCGCGCGGGCGTGTGTGTGTGTGTGTGTGTGTGTGTGTGTGTGTGTGTGTGTGTGTGTGTGTGTGTGTGTGTGCGCGCGCGCGCGCGCGCGCGCGCTCCACCCAGACATTAATGTCCAGCAGTTCTCTCGTATGTCGCATCCCTCCCCTCCATCCCCCACCTCTCTCTCTCTCTCTCTCTCTCTCTCTCTCTCTCTCTCTCTCTCTCTCTCTCTCTCTCTCTCTCTCTGTGTGGTGGGGGGGGGGGTGGATCTGTCGGTCTGTCTGACTGACTGACTTTCCACTAATTACCAAAGACAGAACTGGTGGCACTGACCAAATAAGGTAAACTAGAGCAATCGTCAAACACCAAACGAACGATCGGTCTTTTTCCCCGACGATAGGGTGGGCGGTGAGAGAATTAGGGGGTGTGGGAAGCGGAGAATGGAAGGGAGTGGGGGTGGGGGGTGGCGGGGGCAGGATGCCTGTCGACGGATTACATCTTGTGAAGGCACGGCTAACGAGCCACAAGACAAATTAAAGACTGGAGGATGTAATTTAAAATGAGACCATTTCGCCCAAATTGACAGAGAAATGGCGTAGATTCTGCTGTCAAGTGGGAAGATAATGTTTGCAGAGACTGAAATTAGTTTTTGCTGCGTTAACTGCAGTATTGGACACAACATGCGAAAGGATACCAACAAGAGATATTCGAAACGAATGTCCACAGCAGTATTTGCCGAATATCTGACAGAAGCAGTCAGAGCAGCCCAACATTCGATGGCTTTCTCATGCGAAACACTAAGCAAACTGAACAAGTACATGAATAAATGTTCGACTAAATGTAAGAAATGGGTAACACATGAGTACATAAGAACGTCACAATTGTTTATCCAAGTATCACTGTGATGACAGTTTCCCTATTGGATTCTTTTCAATTATTGTTCTTGTTTGTTTCTTTTTTGTTGTGGTTGTTGCAACTGTGAAGTTGTTGTTGTTCTTGTTGTTTGTTCTTGTTGTTTGTTCTTTTTTGGGGGTTGTTTTGTTTGTTTTTTTGTGTTTTGGCGAACGACTTCAGGTGGATGTAGCTACTGAATGTAGCCACGGACAACGGTGTTGTTAGCATGTGTTTTTTTTTTTTTTTTTTGTTTGTTTGTTTGTTTTCTTTCTTTTTTTCTTTTTTTTCCCCTTGTCTGGTCTTTCGTGACATCATCATATTTAGTGGCTTTACGCCCTCGCCCTTCATTGCGGCCAGCCTGTACCGCCACACC
>JADBJO010001629.1:17500-20000 GCA_016801955.1 Conus betulinus
TTGGCCTGGTTGTGTGTGTGGTTGATGGAATGAAGGGGTTGATGATTGTTGGCCTGGTTGTGTGTGTGGTTGATTGATGGAATGAAGGGGTTGATGATTGTTGGCCTGGTTGTGTGTGTGTGGTTGATGGAATGAAGGGGTTGATGATTGTTGGCCTGGTTGTGTGTGTGGTTTGATGGAATGAAGGGGTTGATGATTGTTGGCCTGGTTGTGTGTGTGTGGTTGATGCAATGAAGGGGTTGATGATTGTTGGCCTGGTTGTGTGTGTGGTTGATGCAATGAAGGGGTTGATGATGTTTGGCCTGTTGTTGTGTGTGTGGTTGATGGAATGAAGGGGTTGATGATTGTTGGCCTGGTTGTGTGTGTGGTTGATGGATGAAAGGGGTTGATGATTGTTGGCCTGGTTGTGTGTGTGGTTGATGGAATGAAGGGGTTGATGATTGTAGGCCTGGTTGTGGGTGGTTGATAGAATGAAGGGGTTGATGATTGTAGGCCTGGTAGTGTGTGTGGTTGATGGAATGAAGGGGTTGATGATTGAAGGCCTGGTTGTGTGTGGTTGATGGAATGAGGGGGTTGATGATTGTAGGCCTGATTGTGTGTGTGGTTGATGGAATGAGGGGGTTGATGATTGTAGGCCTGGTTGTGTGTGTGTGGTTGATAGAAAGAGGGGTTGATGATTGTAGGCCTGGTTGTGTGTGGTTGATGGAATGAGGGGGTTGATGACTGTAGGCCTGTTTGTGTGTGTGGTTGATAGAAAGAGGGGGTTGGAACAATGCCACTAAAGTGAAAACAAAGGTTAGACAGCAGCCCACACCCTGCCGTCTACACACACACACACACACACACACACACACACACACACACACACACACACACACACACACACACACACACAAAAAAAAAAGTGGTTACAAGCTTAGATGGGAAGTCTGGAACCAATCACACAGTGGAGTTTCATTCAGATAATGGATGCGTCTGTCAGAGTTTTGCTCAAATTTCCGGATCAACACTGCAAGTGTCTGTATCTCTCGCGTCTGGTTGATGCCAGGATGTCATGATGTTATGAAAGGAAGCGTAGAGTCAAGTCCTGCCTCACAGCCTCAGACCTTGCTGGAACTGCATAGCATCATCTTCATCATCTCGATTCTCCTTTTTGTCAGCCCCATTCTCGGGTCGTTCACGCCTTGCTGTCATGACGACCTCACAGTCAGTTTTCTGTCCCAATCCGTGTTTGTAAGGAGGATCTGTCCAGGCGTTCAGTGTGGGTCCATTCAGGGGCAGTATGGTTAGGTGAACGTGGTGGCACTCATTACAAGAGGATGCCTGTTCACCTTGGTCCTGCGACTGCAGACTACTTGCTGGGGTCAGTCAGGGGCTCAGCGGGCGACGTGCCGTATACCGGCAGGACAAGGGTCATGCACCACCACCCACATGCTGCGAAAACAGTGTAGTGTCTAATGACGAAACAGCGAACTGGGCGGGAGTGACCCTATGGACAGCCCACAGGCCAACGAAGATGAAACAGCTGATTAACGAATAATCATAAAGGAGTAAATGGAAATGTTTCCTCAACTTTCGAGAGACGTCGCTCAAATAATGCTCTCATCCCCACCCCCTTCTTCATCCTTTCTCTCTCTCTCTCTCTCTCTCTCTCTCTCTCTCTCTCTCTCTCTCTCTCTCTCTCTCTCTCTCTTCCCCCCTCTCCCTCTCTCTCTCTTTCACCCCTTAGATAGATAGATAGACAGATAGAGAGAAAGATGATTTGTATATACACACACTAACAATAGAAGAAGGAGATAGAGAGAGGGGGAGAGAGAGAGAGAGAGAGAGAGAGAGAGTGTGTGTGTGTGTGTGTGTGTGTGTGTGTGTGTGTGTGTGTGTGTGTGTGTGTGTGTGTGTGTGTGTGAATTTGCGTGCACATATAATTTTGTGTGTAGTTGAGGGTGCACATGCATCAACAAACCGTGTGAGGAGTGTATGTGTGTAGAAACGTGCTGCCTACTTAAGTTTGAACTAATGCACACAAAAATGAAGGGAATAAAGTAATAGGCAGATAAGAACTGCACTAATCATCGCTCCAAGCCAGCCAGTAAACCAAACAAATCAACACCCTATGAAATAGTTTGTTTCACAAATACTTTTCCAACGAAAGTATGAGGCAATATTCTGGAATGAAATACATTAGGAAATTAATCATCCAAAGATAAACGCTCTCTCACAGCAAGATAGGACATCAGTCCCCTACCTACCCTCTCCCCTTTCCCTTCCGTCTCCTCCTCTCTCCTTTCATTCCCCTTTTCCCTCCCCATCCTCCACCCCCCTTCTCCAAACTAACTTCAGACTGGCTGGATGGCATCTACCCCGACCCCATCTTGATAAAGGCACTGGGCACAAGATGTCGTCCTGTAAACGGTGGCGCTGGGAGCCACAGTGGTGAATGGGGTTCTTTCTGGGTAGCGGGGATAAACAGTGTGATTAGGCCAAGCTGCTGACACACAGG
>JADBJO010001629.1:32500-37500 GCA_016801955.1 Conus betulinus
CTCTCTCTCTGTCTCCTCTCTCTCTCTCTCTCTCTCTCCTCTCTCTCTCTCTCCCTCTCTCTCTCTCTGATGCTCTTCTCTCCTTTCTCCGGCTGCAAGGAAATTACTTTTCTTTAGCAGGTTTCTTGGTGCAAGATTAAAATAGCGTACAAGTGCTGTCCACTTTCTCTCTTCATACTGAGATGAGAATTTCTGTAGGATCCAATCGATCACCGCTCAGGATTGACTGCCATCTTCAGCAGTCCTGGGGAAATCCGTATTCCGTTTTGTCCCGATGGAGACAAATGATTCAATCGTTGAAAACTGAATATCTAGGTAAAGTCATGGAGACATGAAAGGAATATGTCAACAGGGTTCACGACGCACAAAGTTTAAAAATGTTTTTACAAGGCTAGTCAATGGTAATCTGACTTCCTGCCATTCCGTTTCTGTCCTGATGGAAATCTGCTGAAAAAAGGCTCAAAGTTCTGGGGAATGTAAATTTTTTTAAGGCTAGTACAAAAGTCATGGCTGACCTCGGCCAACAGGGGTTTGTCCTGCTGGTAATTCTGATTGGCCACACAATTGCCACCTATCCACAAAGGACATCTTGCTCTCATTATTATTATTATTATTATTATTATATATCATCATCATCATCGTTGTTGTTGTAACTATTATTATCATCATTATTATTATTATCATCATTATTATTATAATTATCATCATGATTATTAATATTGTTTTATCATCATTATCATTATATTTCTTATCATTATCATTGTTGTCATTTTTATCATTATTAGTATTATTACTGTTAAATCGTTCTTATTTTTTCTTATTTCAACAGATGAAATAATCAGGGGATTCCTTCAAAGTCTGCCATGCAATATTGAACATGTTGAACACAGTTCCGGAGCTTGTCCCAAACCATTACGCTCGAGACAACCAAAAAAAAACAAACAAACAAAACAAAAAAAAAACGAAAACGAAAAACGCAGCCGATGATGTCCGTACAACGTGAAACTACGTTTCTCTCTCCCTCTCTCTCTCTCTCTCTCTCTCTCTCTCTCTCTCTCTCTCTCCTCTCTCTCTCTCTCTCTCTCTCTCTCTCTCTCTCTCTCTCTCTCTCTCTCTCTCTCTCTCTCTCTCTCTCTCTCTCTCTGCTGTTGGAAGAAACTGAAAGCTTCACGTTGGCGGCACTTTATGAAGTAATGATTTTGTTTCGGTTTTTTTTTTGTTGTTTTTGTTTTTTTTTTAATCGAGCTTTGATCAAAATTTCTTGTGACGGTCACGGAAGAAAAAAAAAATAGAAGCTTCCCCATTTGAACGCGGCATGACGGTTTAAAAAAAAGAAAAAAAAAAAACTTTGATAAAAATTTGTTGTGACGGTGACCAGGGGAAAAAATGTTTAACGTTATTGCACAGAGGGGAGATGGTGGGGACTGCACAGAGGGGAGATGTGGGGACCTCATACAAAAAGGGAAAGAAAGAAAGAAGAAAGACAAGACAGTAGATAATAGATTCTGCCGTTGAAAACCTCCCTGAATCAGAAGGCGGCGGGCGGTGGGAGGGGGGGGGAGGGTGGGCACGAGGAGTGGAGCAGGGGAAGTGGAGGTGGGAAGGGGTTTATGAGATGAGGGGGCTGAAAGGGGGAGGGGGGGTAGGAGATGGAAAGGGTGAGGTTGTTTGGTGGCAGGGAGTTAAAATGGGAATGTCAAGATAATTATATTTATGTCCCGAGGATTGTCTTTTTTTTTTTTTTTTTTTTGTTTTGTTTTTTTGGGGGGGGGGGGGGGGAGGGTGGAGGAGATGTCTTTAAAGACTAACTGTCGGAGTGGGAGTTCTTTCAGATAATTGACTTGATTAGTGACGCGTTTTATTATCAAGTTGGGCTGGAGTTTCTGTCACGTATCTTCAGCTTAGCCTCAATTTTTCCTTCCCTCTCTCTCAGCAGCGCGCACGCTCTGTGTGTGTGTGTGTGTGTGTGTGTGTGTGTGTGTGTGTGTGTGTGTGTGTGTGTGTGTGTGTGTTTCTGTGTCTGTGTGTATGTGTCTGTGCGTGCGCGTGCATGTGCCCATACGCGCATGTGGATGTTTTTGTATGTGTATGTCTTTCCGATGCAAGAGATGTTAAAAGGGTTAAATGATAGGGCCAAAAGGTTAAATCAAAATAAACGTGATAAGACGAATTCATTCATATATACTATGTCAGAAAGTGGATTGACGTGCTTCCTGGGGAAATGTCTATTTCAATTTATGCTTCTGAATCCTACTTGTAACTCCAACACTTTCTTCCCTCAATCTAGATAGCACAGCATTTGAATACACGAATAACTGAATTGTTCGTGTGTTTTTATCACATCCGGTGTGTGAGAGACATTGATTTGATGCCATCTAACATGGAACCCATTCGGTTCGCTCCTTGGTAACAGGGCTGTTTCAGGCCCGAATGCACACATGCTAGTAAAGCCGTTTGAAGATAGCATACAGGCAACACTGGAGTGGGAATACTTTAGCTCCTTGACATCTAGGCTAATTCTTGTTTCCATGATCAGATAATGACATGCCCGTAAGTCCAAACGAAAGGTGCTTACCACACCAAATTCGCCGTAAGCAGCACTCGTACGGACTTAGGAGCATGTAATCCCCTCATCGTGGAGCAAGAGTTATCCTACTTTTTTTTTTAAAAGTATTTTATGGTTTGCTGTTCCTCGCCTCCTCATGTAGCATTTCCTTTCTTTAACATCTGTCCAAGGTTTTGCGCCTTTTAAGTCATCCGGTGCCAAAAAGGTTTTCTTATGAAACTGCTCCAAAGCTTCCTCGACCCTCCCCCCCCCCCCCCCCCCCTCCCTCCCCCCCATCAATAAAACCTGCTGCATGTAGACATAAATCGTGTAAATTTGTTATTTGAGTTGCCAATCATGCTGCAAATCTAATTTTTTGGAAATCAGCTGAAGTTTGTATCTGCAGTGGATGGTGTGAGAATGTCTGTTACTAACATGGAGTAGGGTGGAGCTTGGTGTAGAACACACACCCATTTCCCCGGGAAGTGCAAAGTCCATAACTGCCTTTTTCCACGATCAACACCTACGCTTCTGTGGAGGAAAAAAAAAAAATAGGCCTTAAGCAGTTCTCCGCGATTGAAAGTGCTCTCTTTGTATTCACGGATTACTCTGATCTAAACAAACACGAACATTTTATGTTATCGCTAGCACAAGCCCTGTGTATTCATGGAAATCGGAAAGAGCAGTATAAATGAATCACAGAGGGTTCTTTACTTGGAAATCGTATCGCAAAAGCTACTTGTGTCAACCCTGTACTAAAGCTGGAAAATGTCACAGGGAAACACAGAAAACGTGTTGATTTATTACTCGGCTTACATTGTGTATGACATCTGCCGTCAGTTCCTTTCAGCTGCCGGATCAGAATTTGCTTTGAAATGTGTCTGACACGCCTTGGCATCGTGCAATGCCAGAATAGGGATGTGGCCTTGTGGTAGAAACTGGCCGCCTAATCCAAAGAGGAACGTGTGGTGCATTGTATTGGATTCCGTCGCTCCCGGTCTTTCCTGGAGCTGGGTGGGCGGAAAGTGCTGCCAGAAAAGTGCCATGGGTATTACCTCCGCTAGAGGATGAAATGTTCCATTGTCTACAGATGGCGGCTTAATGCTGACTGGTGAGCGGCTTTAAGATCAAATGGTGTTTTGTTAGTCTGTGTATTTTCGGGCGCTCGCCAGTTGTAGATAGAACAGAGTGGCTGTATGAAGTATCTGTGTTAGTGTGCACAGGGTGTGGTATAAAGGGAAGGGGGGGGGTAACGTGAAGACGGGTGAACCTGTGTGTGTGTGTGTGTGTGTGTGTGTGTGTGTGTGTGTGTGTGTGTGTGTGTGTGTGTGTGTGTGTTACAGTACAATACTAGATGCCCCCCCCCTTTCCCTTCTTCCCTTCCCCATCCCCCTTCCTCCCACGCCTTTTTCCTCCTCCCCTGTCCCCCTCTCCACTCCATCCCTCTTCCTCCCTCCCAGATATTCCCTTCCTCACTTTCCTCGCCTCCCACCCCAATCCTCTTCACCTCCTTCTCCTGTCTCCCCGTCCCTCTCCTCGATCTCCCTCTTCCGCTCCTCTCCCTCGTCCCTCCCTCTTCCCCCTTCCTCCATCCCCACTCACCCTAGTTCTCACCCACCCACCCTTCTCACCTCTTTTGCCCTAAGACCCACTCCGACAAAAAAAAGCCTGACAAACAGAAAGTCTGGGAAGCCAGCATTGGACTGAGGACATACAGACTTCAGTTGAGCGTTCTCATCACTGAGCTATTCCGGCTGACAATAAGCTTCTTTAAAAAAAAAAAAATCTAAATGAACGCCAAGGACCAGCTGTGTTGGACCTCTTCGATTCCCGACATTGGTAGATAACATTCGTGTGTTGCAGTTTTCCTGTCAGAGAATTCAGTCAGTCATACATTAGAGCACTGGGTAGATAACATTCATGCGTGTTGCAGTTTTCCTGTCAGAGAAATTCAGTCATGTTAGAGCACTGGGTAGATAACATTCATGCGTTGCAGTTTTCCTCTCAGAGAATTCAATCATGTTTAGAACACTGGGTATATAACATTCGTGCGTTGCAGTTTTCCTGTCAGAGAATTCAGTCATGTTAGAAACTTGTCAATGCAAGAAGAGTAGCAGACTTTCTCTGTAACAATCAAAACATTTTTTTTTGCGCTGGAACATACACCGTGCAATTAAAAAAAAGGGGGGGGGGGCAGAGGGGAGCTATGTTATACGAAAGGATGTTTACAAGTCTTGTGCACAGACCTAAACTATCAGCAAAATGCCAAATGTGGAGTGGAGTGATATTACTCATATTCATGTCACAATAAAAACGTCATTGGCACCCCATTAAAACAATGGAGGGTATTCAGAGGTAGCTTGAACCTCTGACCTCTTAAACCCTGTATGAGTTATTTCAGCCAATAACAATGGACTGCGCTTCAAAAGCAAATCAGAGGGGAAAACAACTCTTA
>JADBJO010001629.1:40000-42500 GCA_016801955.1 Conus betulinus
ACATACATCCGCGCGCGTTCTCGCGCGTCCTGACGCATGCAGTACATCACAGGCATTCCTCTGTCCTCTCGCCTGGGCCTCACTGTGATGAGCAGACCTTGAAATTGGAGGAGGAACAAACGAGCCAGGACAACTTGATGATGTCGTGGCATGTGTTTGCCCAGTCTCCGTGATAGTACAGCATGTGCGAAGAGGCAGAAGACAGGAAAACGGGACTCCATGAGAATGAGCTATCAGACCGCGACAGCTGGATCAGGAAAGGGGCGCCAAAAAAAAAAAGACATCTGTCAAGGAGGATTTTCCGCCACCTGTCATATGTTGGTCACGATTTTTTTTTGGGAGGGGGGGGGGGGGGGGGGGGGAGAAGGGAGGAGGAGGGGCGGGGGGGCAGGCGAAAAAAACACGGGATGGAGGGAGGTGCGAGGCTCTGTCTCTCTCTTCTCTTCTCTCTCTCTCTCTCAACCTCTCTCTCTCTCTCTCTCTCGGAGGGGGTCTCTGGGGGGGACATCTCTCTCTCTCTCTCTGGGTCTCGGGGAGCAAGCGAAAAAAAAAAAAAACCTCTCTCTCTCCTACGTGATTTTGATCTCTATTGACTCTCTCTCTCTCTCTCTCTCTCTCTCTCTCTCTCTCTCTCTCTCTCTCTCTCTCTCTCTCTCTCTCTGATTATTGACTCCTCTCTCTCTCTCTCTCTCTCTCTGATTATTGACATCTCTCTCTCTCTCTCTCTCTCTCTCTGATTATTGACTCTCTCTCTCTCTCTCTCTCTGATTATTGACCCTCTCTCTCTCTCTCTCTCTCTCCTCTCTGATTATTCTCTCTCTCTCTCTCTCTGATTATTGACCCCCCTCTCTCTCTCTATCTCTCTCTCTCTCTCTCTCTCTCTCTCTCTAATCATTGACATCCCCTCTATCTCTCTCTCTCTGATTATTGACCCCCCCCTCTCTCTCCTCTCTCTCTCTCTCTGATTATTGAGCCCTCTCTCTCTCTCTCTCTCTCTCTCTCTCTCTCTCTTTCTCTCTCTCTCTTTGTCTGTCTATCTATCTATCTCTATCTTTGAAGCTCCGTGCCCGGTTTGCACGAGTAGTAAACGTGCACAGTTCAGTTGCTGGTGTCACTGCGGGCAGGCTCCCAGGCTCCCCCCCCCCCCCCCCCCCCCCCCCCCCCCCCCCCCCCCCCCCCCCCCCCCCCCCCCCCCCCTATTGAATTTCCCAGAGATTATGTCCATCAAGTCCGTACTTTTTACCCTCAATCAGGAGATGGACAAACACCATAGTGGCACGTTTTCCCCCACTGCGTGCTTTCTTCAGACAGGGGGGCAAGCTGTCTCCTTATTTTCCCTAATTCGGAACGAAAAGTCATCTGCCAAAACACTTGTGTACCTCGTAGCTTCTGTTTTGCCTTTAACATTTTTTCCTTGTCCTTGACAAAGGTGCAACGTCCAATAACTGGAGATTTTGGCGTAGGATTTAAACGATGAACGCGGTCGAATTGGATGGATATCATCACTGGTTTCAAGTTTTTCCTTAAGCAAGTCCTTCACAACACCAGTCTTGCGAGGTCTCGTTGTCTCTGCGGGAAAGTCCGTAAAAGATGACGTTGTTCCGCAAGTCTTGTCAAAAACATTCAGTACACCAGCTTCATGTTCAAAAACTACAACTTCACATTTTTTTTTTTTTTTTTTTTTCTAAAACCCACAGATATATGGACTTACTCCTGTGTTTTTTTTTTTCAATTAACCAAATGATTGATCATGTTTGAGTAACGTTCTTACCTCTGACGTCACTATTCATCAACTAATCACTGACATTCCATGTTTCCAGACACGTCAATCTCAACACATACATGTGTGTGTGGGGGGGGGGAGTAGGTTAATGGGGAGAGAGACAGACAGAGAGACAGACAGACAGAGACAGAGAGAGAGAGAGAGAGAGGGAGGGACAGAGACGGAGAGAGAGGTGGAGAAAGAGATATTCGGATTCGGATAATTTAATCATGCATAGGTCATTGCCCCTGATGATGGGGTACACTTTTCAGTTGATAAACTTTACAAGCTTTGCATCTTTCTTAGAAACTATACACACACACAGTCATATATGCACACGTATTTCAGAATATTCAGACATAGCTGCAGATCGTAAAAAGGCTTTGTACAAAACTATTGACACATTTCTGACAGTGTTTTCATTTTTAGACGACAACAGTCAAGTCAATCGAAAGCGGCTGGGATGCTTATAACATTTTAAAGGTATATATTGTTTTCGTAATTATTTAATGTAGGACAGCACAAAAGAAAGTGAGTTTCATCTTCCTTGGTAATTATACACAACGACAAATCAAAACCACTTATCTTCTCATGTGTAGCGCAACTTCATCTTGAATTTGCACCGAACATGAGAGAAGATAAGTGGTTCCTCGTTCTTCGTTTTCAATGTCCTATATGGTATTTGTCTTTGCCTGAAGAACACCCAAGTGGTTGAAATACATTGTGTTTTGTCCTGTA
>JADBJO010001629.1:47500-75000 GCA_016801955.1 Conus betulinus
TGTAGCTAGGTATGGGGTGGTTGATGGGGTTGGGGGAGTCTGCCTGTAGCTAGGTATGGGGTGGTTGATGGGGTGGGGGGAGGCTGCCTGTAGCTAGGTATGGGGTGGCTGACGGGACAGGAATGGGAACAGACGCACTGAGGGACAGGGGGCAGACGCCTGTGGAACAGTGTCAGACCTTCAGTCGACGCCTGACTTAGTGTCCACCCCTTACCATCCGACCCTTTCATCTTGATTGACACCAACCTTTGACCTCTTCGTCCCGTGACCCTGTCCAATCTTTCTAGTGAGTTTCATGAAAATCGGTTTCTCAGTTTCTGCATAATCATGATGACAAACAAAGAGAACAGAAAGAGACGCAAATGAAAACTACAGCCTTCTTGAAGGCTGTGATAATGGTGGAATGTTGCCACAGAACATACGAGGGGTGGGTGAAAAGCAGGAGACGGCCATGTTTTTTACAATTGTAATATCTGCTTCCGGCCACAGGTAAATCTGTGCAAGCAATTATCTAAGCACTTTAATCAACGCCCCCTGGGTGATTTTACGAGAAATTGCCAGTCTTCAATATTAAGAGTATTTCACTCAGACTTTACCAGACAGGTACGCAGTATAATATACTTTTAAAATGTGGTGTGTGTGTGTGGTGTGTGTGTGTGTGTGTGTGTGTGTGTGTGTGTGTGTGTGTGTGTGTGTGTGTGTATGCTTTTATTGGTCACATATAAAGTGTCTAGACATATCGCATTATGTTTATGATTTGAGGTTTTTTCCTGGCAAAACAAGTAGAGAGAGAGCGTGTGAGGGAGAGAGAGAGAGAGACGAGAGGAGAGAGAGAGAGAGAGAGAGAGAGGAGAGAGAGAGAGAGAGAGAGAGAGAGAGATACAGACAGACAGAGAGAGAGAGAGAGAGAGAGAGAGTCTGTGTGTATGCAAGATGATGCGAAAGAGGGTAAGGTGAAGGAACGACAGACAGACTGGAGGGGAAACAGGACGAACTCTCGCAGATAAGACGGAGACGGGAAGAGAGGAATGAGAGGAATCAGAGAGACGAAAGATGTGGCACCACGTTCCGTTCCTGTGTTTATTCACAGATTGCAGGAATGACAACACTGAGACCACACTGTGAACGTGTTTCGCTCACTGCTAACTACACCTGAAAGCAAAGGCATCGGAACGGGAGGAAGCGAAGCAGGTGAAAGTCTGGGGTTGGGAAGGGCACGGAGAGGAAAGGGGTGAGGAGGAAAGGAAGGTGGGGTGGGGGGGTGGGGGGGCGACGGTGAAGCTGATGCAAAGGGCAATGAACCTGGAAGGCAAAAACATGTCAACATTTTTTTTTTTTTTTTACTTTGTCTCTTTTTTCTTAGATGTAGGGCTTTATTATATTTTTTTTTTTAGAGATATGCTGCCTTTCCCCCCTTTTTGTTGAGACATCTCCATGTTTGATTGTTTGTCTTGGGGGCTGGGTAGATGGGGAAAAAAAAAGAAAAAAAAAAACGGAGGGCGGGGGTGGGGGTGGGAAGATCGCTCGTCAAAAGGGTTTGAATCCAACTCCAGCACTGATGGCAGCGTGTGGCAGAACATCGTGTAACAAAGACAGACATGGTCTGGCCAGGGTACCGCCCGCCCTCACGGACCAAGTCGGCTTCCCCAAGGTCTAGTGCTTGAGTGCCTTGATGCCAGCAAACTTCTGACTTCTTTTTAGAACCACGTTTTCTGTTTTGTCTCCTTTCTGTTTAGCTCAGTGTGGACGAACGAATGAAAGACGAGTACAGAAGGAAAGAAAGAACGAGAGAGAGAGAAACAGAGACATAGCAAACAAGTAAGCTGGCACTGCGTGGGGTTCCGCCTAAACAGAAAACATGGGATGCACAATTATTGATCTAACATCGGCCGCACTGACATATGCCTGTGCGAAGATGCACTGGATAGTGAAAGTGAAAGACAAAGAAAGACAAAGAGGAGAACAGGAAAGAAGGAGAACAGGACACCAAGAGAGAGAGAGAGAGAGAGAGCCTCGGAGTGTGCTAATACAGTCTGTACGGTTGTGTACCAGGCATGTCCAAGTCGCGGCCCCGAATCCTCCCTAACGTACATACAGCACGGTTCAAACATTTGTTTTGATGAAGACGACAAAAATGCGCAGAGCCACACAGACAGGCAGACAGACAGACTGACAAACAGAAGGAGACACAGACTGACAGATGGCGTGCTGATCACTCCCGTTTCCAGCTGGGCAACCTACCACCCCGCCCCCCCTCCCCCCCCCACACACACACAACACACACCTCTGTCCCCAGATACACATCTTGGCCCTGTACAGTGGAAGGGGGGGGGGGGGGAGAGATCTCCAAACCATCTCAACACGCGTGAGCTGGACGCCGCCTGGAGGCCGGCTGTCCGACATCACCAAGAATGTCTGCGAGCACGTCTGGCAGGGATGGGGCATGACATCAAAGACAGGGGGGGGAGCTCTTGCTGACTCCAGACTTCCCATGGAGCTTTCAACAAAATCCAATGGAAAGAAAACGAAAAAGAAACCGCTGTGAGGAAAGATGGGGGGGAGAGCAGGTGGTGATACCACCCTGCACGGATGGAGATGATGTGTGTGTGTGTGTGTGTGTGTGTGTGTGTGTGTGTGTGTGTGTGTGTGTGTGTGTGTGTGTGTGTGTGTGTGTGTGTGTGTATGTTTGTGTGTCTGTGTCTGTGTCTGTGTGTCTGTGATGTTTTAGCCAGTTGGGTGTGAAGAGATGGGGATACAAGCACGCGCGCGCGCACACACACACAGACACACACACGCGCACGCACGCACGAACGCATGCACACACTCAAACACGCACGCACACAGACACACACACACGCGCGCGCGCGTACACACACACACACACACACACACACACACACACACACACACACACACACACACAAGACACTTCTTATTCTTCTGTGCCTTTCAACATAAACACACACGCGCGCGCGCGTGCACACACACACACACACACACACACACACACACACACACACACACACACACACACACACGCGCGCGCGCGCGCGCGCGTGCGCGCGCGCGGCGCGCAGTCCTCCTCCTCGTCCTCCTCCTCCTCCTCCTCCTCCTCCTCCTCCTCCTCCTCCTCCCCTCCTTCTTCTTCTCCTTCTTCTTCTTCTTCTTCTTCTTCTTCTTCTTCCTCTTCACGTTCCTACTCTCCAGCTTTTCTTTTTATTCCTCCATTCTCTTGTATTTTCCTTCTTCATTCCTTTTCATCCAACTACTTGTTTGATAGTTGACAGTGAAAACGATGATGTGAAAGGCATTCTGTGTAGGGGAAAAAAGGAGACAAGACACTTATTATTCTGAAAAATTTTCCTCTAACCCACCTGCACCCACGCCACTGCACAAAATCAAACAACACACAAACCAAGAACACTAAAGTATATATTACTAAACAAGAAGGTAAGGTAATGTTGCTTATAGCCCAGCCGACCGCAAAGGGCCATATCAGGGCTGTCACCGCGTTGAGTCACTCATAAGTCATTCATTCACACACTCTCTTTAGAATACATCCTCTAGAAACGCACCCGAAATTCGGTTTGAAATGTTTCCACTGTAAAATCTCAGATCAGACGAAAAAAATGTTGATCTCTCTCAAAAATTCAAAGATCACATCAGGTAGGAACATCTCTGAACAAGGTTTCCATGGAATCTGCCTGTAAGTAAAGTGTTTATGTCTCACATCGTGCAAACTCTCCAAAAGAATACGTTTCATTGTGAGTGGTACATGACATGGAATGCACCACAGAGCGTCTTCACTCTTTTAAAAGGTACGAAAGAGTTTAAAAACGAACGGCCCAGTGTGCAGCCGGCATAAAACCCTTTCTTCTTTGCGACCACCAGAGAACTTCGTGGATAGCTGAGTCACCGCTGACGGGAGATGAAGCGGGAGGAAGAGTAATTCAGCAACATGACCGCCAGACAGATAACTTGAAAAATATCAGCACGAAGGCAACGCGTTTCGACCCTGAGATCTTCTGAAGGTAAGACGAACGGAAGTGACGATAACAACTACAAAACTGGAGAGCCAAGAACCGGGAGAAGTCTCCCAACGAAACACTAACAGACATATAAACTCTTCACAGGCAACAAAAAGTTGTTGTGAGATGCCCATCTCCGCATTCTGCCTGAACCATTATACCCACTGAGAAAGACGAGGGAGGTGTTGTTACTGCTTTGACTCAGTTGAAGTATCGCATCGGTAGGGAACGCATTCTCCTCTCATCTCTCTCTCTCTCCTCCTCTCTTCTCTCTCTCTCTTCTCTCTCTCTCTCTCTCTCTCTCTCTTCCTCATCTTTGCAGAGTGTGTATGTGTGTACCTGTTGCGAAGCACTTATGTGATTTGTGTTTTGCTGTTTGGTTAGAGTGTTGATTCATTTTTAAGTTGCTCGCTTTTTTCCCCTCCCCACTCACGACAAGATAAGAAAAATCCTGTTTTGCATCTTTTCTCACCCCCCCCCCCCCCCCCCCCCCCCACTAAAAATTTCTCTCTCTCTCTCTCTCTCTCTCTCTCTCTCTCTCTCTCTCTCTCTCTCTCTCTCTCTCGCTCTGTTCTGTTTGTTAATGTCCTTTACACACAGATCGAACTGGAATGCCGCCGAACACAATAATCCGGTTAGGCCAATGCAAAAATATCATTAATACTCGAATTCTCTTTAGTAATATCTACTGTACTAAAGTCAGAGTGGACTGATACCAAACCTAGGCCACTAATAACATCGGCCCTAATACCTGTACTCACATGTGATCCAGCTAAGAACAAGAAAATGATAAGACATGGTGGCCCAGCGTCAGCCAGGTTGAGCCAGAGATTCAACCCCCTACCCCCCCCCCCCCCCCCCCCCCACACACACACACACACAAAGACACCTACTCCCCAACCCTTACCCCTTCCTCCCTTCCATGCGACTGTGGGTGGTGGTCTGGACGTTTTACTCTCCGTTAAAATGGCAGACAAGAATAACTGGAGGGGTATGCGCATTAACTCTGTGTATGTGTGTGTGTGTGTGCGTGCGTGTGCGTGCGTGCGTGCGTGCGCGTGTGTGTGTGTGTGTGTGTGTGTGTGTGTGTGTGTGTGTGTGTGTGTGTGTGTGTGTGTGTGTGTGTGTGTGTGTGAGAGAGAGAGAGTGTGTGAGAGAGACAGAGAGAGAGAGTTTGAAGTTGTTGTCTGGTCAATCCGCGGCACAAGTCCAGCTTTGTGGTGATGGCCATTGATCATACGCTGTGTGGACCAAAGGGAGACTGTAAGGGCGGGACACTGCAGAGAACTGAAGCAGGAGTCCAGCAGGAGGCGGAGTCAGACAGGAAAAGCCTCTGGTGACAAGCATGACGCACAGCTGAAGGTAGCCTCGTTTCTCGAAGCAGAGCACGCAGGCTTATCGTTGATTCTAATGGACGCTGCTGCTGTCATCCACAGTCGTTCCAAATACTAATGTACGCCTCCTCCACTTTGGACAGAAGCGTGCGGGCTGGCTCGTTCAAAACACACAACAACTGCACCCCCACCCCCACCCCCACCCCAACCCTCCTCGCTTTCTCACCCGCATTCCCCGCTCCGCTTCCCCCCACACCCTCACATCCCCCTCCTCCCGCACCCCTCTTCCCCGCTCTGTGTTCCTTTCCCCTCCTTTACCCGTCCACACCAAAACAAAACAAAATAAACAAAAAACAATAATCTGTTGTAAGAAGCAGAGTGAATACACTCCGTGTGGACACACCCCGTTGTGTGGGCCTTAGGATCTATAGCTGCATGCATGTCACGGAGGCTTTTCTTTTTTCCTTTTTCTCAAGTTTCATATATGATTTTTTTTTTTTCGCCAACCAAAAATTTTCTTTGCATTTTTTTTTCTTCTTCTTCTTTCTTCTTCTTCTTCTTCTTCTTCTTCTTCTTTCTTCCCTTCTTTCTTTAATTGTCATTTTCTTCTCAGTTCAATACAACGCCACAGTATGTCTTCCATACAACAGTGGACAGGCAAGTGAGTGTCTGGTTTTTGCACGTCCTTTGTGTTCCACGCTAAAGTGCCCCTAAGTTATTCAGAACGGAAAAATGCACACGTAGTGTTGTTCCAAGCTTTAAAAAAAAAAAAAAAAAAAAAAAAAAAAAAAAAAAAAAAGTTGTTCAGAAAGGAAAATACACACGTGGTGTTCCAAGCTAAAAAGCCCCAAGCTGTTCCGAACACAAAATGCACACGTGGTGTTGTTCCAAGCTAAAAAAAAAAAAAAAAAAAAAAAAAAAAAAACTCAGTTGTTCAGAACGCAAAATACACATGTAGTGTTGTTTCAAACTAAAAAGCCCCCAGTTGTTCAGAAAGGAAAATACAAACGTGGGTTGTTTTCAAGCTAAAAGCCCCCAGTTGTTCAGAATGGAAAATACAGACATGGTGTTGTTCCAAGCTAAAATGCCCCCATTTGTTCAGAACGGAAAAATACAGACATGGTGTTGTTCCAAGCTAAAAAGCCCCCAGTTGTTCAGAACGGAAAATACACACGTGGTGTTGTTCCAAGCTAAAATGCCCCCAGTTGTTCAGAATGGAAAATACAGACATGGTGTTATTCCAAGCTAAAATGCCCCAGTTGTTCAGAACCGAAAATACACATGCGGTGTTGTTCCAAGCTAAAATGCCCCCATTTGTTCAGAATGGAAAATACAGACATGGTGTTGTTCCAAGCTAAAATGCCCCCAGTTGTTTCAGAACGGAAAAAATACACACGTGGTGTTGTTCCAAGCTAAAATGCCCCCCAGTTGTTTCAGAACGGAAAATACAAACGTGGTGTTGTTCCAAGCTAAAGTGCCCCCAGTTGTTCAGAACGGAAAATACACACGTGGTGTTGTTCCAAGCTAGAGTGCCCCCAGTTGTTCAGAACGGAAGATACACACGTGGTGTTCCAGACAAAACGTACGACCCTTGGTTCAACTTTGAAGGCACCGAGCACAGAGAAGTTACTGCGACGGCACTGCCTGTATTTTCTTTTAGATTAAACTAATTTAAGAAATTCTTTTTGATATGTTTGGCAACAGAACACTAGCCAAAAATATTTTTTGGGGGAAAAAATTCCAGCATGCGTCCCGTAATCAATCAAGCACATATTACCAATGGATACAGCAGTTCAATGAAATGCATTCAAGAAGAAAAGAAAAAAGACGTTGACAGCTAACATACATCCATATTCTGAGACCGCTCTCATCGCAATCGGTAAAATTACACGAGTGAATTATTCTTATCAATTATAATTGTCCTTATGTTTTTAAATAAATTTGAGGGGGGGGGGTTAAGATCTGTTATTGAACCGTTTGTTTCTAAATCTCTCATTTTACAGTGGTAACGTTGCATTGTGGTCTTCAATTTTATATCACAAAGAAAACGATCAGACAGACAGACAGGACGGATGAATATTTTAGTTTGAAAGTTCGCATTTTTAAATAGAGATTTCACTGAGGACTGGTAAAAGGTCCCAAATGGGATGTGTAAATCCCCGAGGCGCAGGTGTAAACACCAATAAACTCAGGAACGACAACCTTCCATCAGGAACGACAAGTTGCAATCCCCAGCACCGTGCTGTCAGTGTGGTTAACGCTGAACACCGCAGGAACGGCATGGGGACTCTGTGCTTTCCTCGGAGGAAGGGAGGATGGAGCGTCAGGCGGAGGGCATTCCTCCGCGTTCCTCAGGTCCAGGCTGTTTATCAGATGGGGAGATCAGTCGTCATTACCCGCTTCCCCCCCCCCCCCCCCCCCCCCCCCCCCGTATCTTTTGGCACCAGCTCTTTTCCGTGCCAGACTGAGCCAGCCAATTTCAGGAGTGTGGGACAATGGCTTGGGTACCTGTGTTCCCACGGTGCGAGTTTGCAGTTTTCTTTTATAGACAGTTTTGATTATTTTTTAAGATGTGTTTTTTGTGTGTGTGTGTGTGTGTGGTGTGTGTGTGTGTGTGTGTGTGTGTGTGTGCAGGTTTGTTATGTATATATATATATATATATATATATATATATATGCTATTATGAACATGTGTATGCGGAGAGAGAGAGAGAGAGAGAGAGAGAGAGAGAGAGAGAGAGAGAGAGAGAGAGAGATTTTCAATAAATTTTCTCTCTGCTTATCATAGTACGTTTTACTAATACACATACTGTCGACACAATTAAATTTGGGACCAAAGCAAAGCTGATCCGAACATCCTGTCGTTCAGACAGTCATTTCATTGAACGCTTCAAACAGAACATGTTTTATATAATCTCTCGGCTACCTTCAGTCTCATCTGTCGCTGAAAAGAGAAAAATGCGTTTACTTTCCGTGTGATTCAAATATGTTCGCAGAAAAATGTCTTCCATTGTAAATTCTGAATATTTGACCATAGCCTTTTCTCTGAAGCAGAAAATACACGTGCTTTGTTTTTCAAAATAGAAACCATCTTCCTTTCCTTACTTGAAGAATTGGAAAAAAAATCACAAAAAGGAGAGCTTACCTTTGGGCAAAACCAAAAACACATGCGCTCTGTATGTCTGGAACAGAAAACGTCTTCTCCCATTATTCAGACCAGAATTACACCACCAACACCTGTTAAAGCCTCGAGAAGCAAATGCAATAAAGGATCATCTTACCACCACCTGCTATCAGAAGCGTTGTCCCTCTGTCTCCGAACTGCTGCTTAACGGATGAATTTCAAAGGGCTATGATTTCTAAGACTAGTGTAGTGGGAGGGGATTGCTCTGTGCACTCCTTTTTCCTTTCTTTGCCATTACTCAGCGTTATGGATGCAAATATTGGAGAGAGACAGACAGACAGACAGATAGCCATAGAGACCTTATTGATAGCGTGCGTTTTCAGGTTTTGCTTTGAAGCATTCGTATGTTGTTTCAGTGCATATACATAATTTAGTCATAAGATGAGGTGCTTATATGATAAATTAGGTTCAGAAGCAAAGTAAAACCAACTTCAGCTAACAACTTCAGCGCTCGCGCCATTTCTTTGACCTGTTTCTTGGACAAGCGCAATCTGCGAGAGAAAATGGGCCCTCCATATTATTTGTTCCCTCATCCTCCACTCTAACACCCCTGATTTGCACTTTCAACAAGAAAACGCGTTTTCTCTCAGTGCGCGGACAAACGCAATGGCCTGACTCCTCTGTTCACAACATAAACCGCCTCGGCATTCTGTTCAACACGGTATGCACACTGGAAGTTGGGGGGGTGGGGGGGATGGAAACCAAGTCATCATCATGATCACCGGTCTCCTGGAAGTCCGTCGTATGAGTACTGAGTCTGACAGTTGATCAGTCAGGGATCCCTTGATCCCCTCGTCATGGGCAGCAGGAAGTGCTAGGACAAATCCAGTTCTTCACAGTGTCCACCTGGGACTGCGGGGCGGCCGCTAGGACGTCCGCCCTGCACTGTAAGATAGTTTGGGGTAGGCAGTGGGACGCAAGCAGGAACGATAACCCTCGCCACACTCTGTCGTCAGCAGTGCTGCCTGATAGCGTTCTGTCATGGGCGTTCTTCACAGTGTCCATCTGGGACTGCGGGGCGGTTGAAGGGCCTCAACTTCCTTGTCCTCAAGCATCTTCATTGCCATACATCACATATTGACATTTCAGGCCCTCGTTTCAGGTTTTGCGAAAGAAAAACTTCGTGAAAAGACAGAGAAAGACCGAGATCTTGATAAGATCGGTTTTTGAAAAGAAAATGTCTCGCCACACTTAGCGAGTTCTACAACGGGCTGCAAAAAATGTTTTGCCACACTTAGCGAGTTCAACAAGGGGCTGCAAAAAATGTCTTGCCACACTTAGCGAGTTCGAGTTCTACAGCGAGGGCTGCAAAAAATGTCTTGCCACACTTAGCGAGCGTCTTGCCACACTTAGCGAGTTCTACAAGGGGCTGCAAAAAATGTCTTGCCATACTTAGCGAGTTCTACAAGGGGCTGTTCTATAAGGGGCTGCAAAAAATGTCTTGCCACACTTAGCGAGTTCTATAAGGGGCTGCAAAAAATGTCTTGCCACACTTCGAGTTCTGGATTGCCTCCTGGATTCCAAAGGACGGATTTCTCCCCTGCCTGGCCCGCCGCAGATCCAGACCCAGAACTACAAAAAAGAAACTGGGATAGAAAAAAAGATGACTACGACAGTGAACAACACCGACTCCACAGCCAAATCGGAACAGGATTGGGAGACGTGTAATCATTAAGGAGAAACTGCTAGGTGGGCGATTCTTCATTCTGTTTGTCTTTACTGCTGTAGCCATTAATAGCAGTAGTGGGCAGAGCGCTGGAGCCATCAGATAGGTGGAAGCAGTTGTGTCGTTTTTCTTTCCTGGCTGTCTGGCACTGGCTGTTTTTCGCTGGCAGACAAGCCAGTTTCAGACGTTGGAGGCAACAGTTAGGGCGGTTTCACTGGCAGATTGCAGTCTCGCGCATAAGTTTTCATTAAATCCGTGAGGGTGTCTATTTCGCCGCATGCTGAAAATACACACACGCGCGCGCGCACACACACTACACACACACACACACACACACCACACACACACACACACACACACACACACACACACACACACACACACACTCTCTCTCTCTCCTCTCTCTCTCTCTCTCTCTCTCTCTCTCTCTCTCTCTCTCTCTCCTCTCCGTCCAAAACAGAATAGTGTGTTGAGGCAGATGGCAGTGACAAGTCAAGGGTTGGCGGACAGACCCCATGACGTAAAGCGCTGATGGAAACTGTGTGCAAAGTCTTCTTCACGCCAGCCAACACACGCCAAGTGTTTCAACTCGACCATGGCATAGAAATGAAACTACTTGTCCCAGGCGGCTGTCAGTTCAGCGTGTCCGCAAGTCCAAGAATCATCGTAAACACGTGTCTGAGACCAGCCGGAAGTGCCGCACAGCGTCAGCGACGTCATATACCGATTCAAAATGGCGGAGTCCGGAATTAGTAAAATTTAGTCCGAAATGTGGTTGTCTGGAGAAGTGGAGACACTGAATTAATTTGAATGTGTTGGAATACTAAAGACATCCTGACTATGTGACTATGACTCTGTGTGTGTGTGAGGGGTGGGGGGGTGGGGGGGGGAGTGGGGGTACACATGTGTGTGTGTGTGTTTTGATGTTTGGGCATTGGTGCGGGTGAGTTTGTGTTTTTATGTATGTTTTTTTTTTATAATCTGTGTAATGTTTTATGTCTTATGGATTTAATGTTTATTTCATGAGTGTATGCGCGCGCGTGGGTGTGTGGGTGGGTGGGTGGGAGGGTGTGTGCGTGTGTGAGGGGATAGGGAAGAGTGTGTGAGTGTTGACGTATATACAAATGCATATACTAACACAGGCTTTTATGTAACGATTTATAATGTCTTTTTGTAATGTCTTATGTATTTGTGAAATGATATGGAGCAGAAAAAAGATTCCCGATGGACAAAAGTTGATTGAATGGAATTGAATTGAATGAAATGAATTGAACTGAACTGAACTGAACTGAATTGAATTGAATTGAATTGAATTGAATCCTCATGTTCCTTAAATGGGAGCGTGCGATGGACAGGTTGGACACGGCTGGGGGCTAGAAACCTTCCCGCCTTCAGAAAGAGGATGGCTGTCTTTGACACTCACTTCCGTTTGCTGTCTGCAACGTGACAATGATGGATCTTGACTCCTTGGAATAGCCTAAAAATCGCGTTTGTACTGCAACCTTAAGGTGTTTTAATGTTTGTTTGGTTATTTTTTGTTTTTTTGCTTTGTTTTGGGGTTTTTTTTTTTCTTTTTTTTTTTCTTTAAAGAATTGTATTTTACTTCCGTCAACGTTCACACGCGCGTGCGCGCGCGCGCTGGCGCGCTCGCGCATACACACACACACACACACACACACACACACACACACCACACACACACACACACACACACACAACACCACACACGCACACACACTAACAAACAAACAGAGAGAGAGAGAAAGGGGCGGGTGTAGAGAGCAAACTGTCTTTGTTCCCAAGTGCTTTTTCACACTTTTTTTAAACGACGTATATTCTGTTTAAAATATATATGTTTTCTCCGCAAAACGAAAAAATAAACGATCGACGGAACGGCTGATTTGAAGCCTCAGCTGCTTGAGGCGACATAAACTGACCTGCTTTTTATGTAGGCCTACTCAATCACACACACAATTGCAAACGCATTTTTTTGGGGGGGGGGGGGGGGAGGGGGCACGCTTTCTGTATCTCCGTAGTTTCATACAGCATTTCGTTTTCACTGAGTCAAAGTTCAGAATGCAGGTGACATTGTCTGGGGGCACGGGGGTACAGAACAACAACGTCACCACAATCTGTTCTGGCTGCATCTGTCAGTTGTTCACGATCCCACTCCCATCATTTGTCGCTGAATGCGACGAAGCGTTGGGGAGGGGAAGGGGGTTGAAAAAGATGGGGAGGGGAAGGCGAAGGGGTTGAAGCAGATAATCCCTCACATCTTGCGGCAACAGCACCCATATTGTCAGATCGTTCGTTTCTTGTTATTTCATTTCTTTTGTCTTTATCAAAGGGAAAAAAAATCGATCGTCCCCTCTCTCTCCTCTCTTCTCTCTCTCTCTCTCTCTCTCTCTCTCTCTCTTTCTCTCTTCTCTCCTCTCTCTCTCTCTCTCTCTCTCTATCTCTCTCTCTCTCAACAAAAAGAAAGTGATCGGAAAGAAAAAAATAGAATAAAATGGAAAAAGACAAAATTTAAAAAAAAAAAAAAAACGAATCCGTAGGCAAGGTGATTGGCTGTCGAGGTAATCACCAAAAGACGGGTCATCTCGCCACGATTTGCTGCAAATTGTTCGCTCTGCCTCCCCTCACTTTCCTTCCCCCATCTCCCCCCCCCCCCCCCCCCCCCCTCACCCGTCACCCCCTCCCCCTCCCTTCATGCCCCTTTCCCATTTTGTCACAGTGGTGCCTGCGACGTCTGGGCACATCGGACAAAATCGTGGAATTGCGACAATCCGGGGTGTAACAGGTACATCAAATGAGCATGCTGGGAATGAAGACGAAAGGGCTGGGTGTGGGACTTCATGGGATGGGCAGTTAGGGGATGGGACGTCAAGGAACGAAACGGGGGAGAGGGGGGTGTCTCCTGCAATTTTTACTCGACGACACAACAGTGGATTACCACCCCTTCCTTCCTTGTACTCGGCCCCCCCCCCCCTTCCCCCCCCCCCCCCCCCCCCCCCCCCCCCCCCCCCCCCCCCCCCCCCCCCCCCCCCCCATTCTTATTGTCCACTCCTCCCCTCTGTCCTTGCTCTTGGTCCTCTCCTCTCCCTTCTCCCGTCTCTCTGTTCTCTCCTCCTGGGTGTTCCCGGTTTTTTTTTTTTTATTCTGGCACCACCAGAACCTGTCAGAATCTACAGAGAATCCTCTACCCAACATCCCTGGGTATATGTTCCCCAAACATTCTCTCTATTCCTCTTCATTCCAGCCCCACGCCACACAGTCTAACTCCTTCTTGGCTTACTCTGCCCCACTCTCACGACCCTCTCAATCCTTCCTCCTGTGCCTCTCCTCTCTCTTCTCTCCTCTCTCCTCACTCTCCATCTCCTCTCATCTCTCCCCCTCCTCGCTCGCCTCCTTTCTCCTCTCTCCTCTCTCGTCTCGCCTCTTCTCTCCTCCTCTCTGCGGAATTTTAATCTGGCAGACTCACCTCTCCTCGAGAACAGGACAGATCTATATAATAATATCCCTTATAATATAACCCATATTATGTGTTGGCCAGCAAGGTGGTGGGGGCCATGCGCTCGCGTGTGTGTGTTGTGGTCCTGTTTTGTCACTCCCTCTTTCCTGGTGCGTGCTTAGCCTATTCTGTCTGTCTGGCTCTCTCTCTCTCTCGTCACTCTCGTCCGTCCTCTCTCGTCGCTCTTTCCGAGGAGGGGTGTTCCGATCCCTGTATATACTCTTCCCTGCCAGGCCATATACCAGAATCTATATATATTGGCCTCTAAACGCAAAGGGGGTCTGCCCTTGGGGGCAAAGGGTGTGTGTTCTCTGTGTGTGTCTCGTCTATTGTGTCTGTTGGCATCATTTCCTTTACTCATCTCCTCAGCACAACTATCGTATATATTTGCCACTGAAAACGTAATTACACTGGCCCACGACAAGCGCCGCCCTCGCGTGGTTTGGGTGTGTGTGTGTGTATGTGTGTGTGTGTGTGCTGATTGTGTGTGTGTGTGTAAATTCTGTGTGTGTGTGTTTTGTTCCGTCTGTCCTGTCCTGTCTCCCATCTCACCCTGTCTCTCTCTCTATCCTCTCCTCGTCCCCGCCCATCTCTCTCTCTCTCGTCTCCTCAATAATTATCTATATAGCTTGGTGGTCTGGGGTGTAGTGCTCAGCGGCCGTAGCGTTGTGTGTGTGTGTGTGTTTGTGTGTGTGTGTGTGTGTGTGTCTGCCCGTGTGTGGTGTCTTTCCCTGATCGTGATATGTAGACGTTTCCGGTCCTCCCCGGCTGTGTCGTCTGGGTCTATCCGGTCGCTCACTCGCCTTTGTGTGTGTGTAGTGTGTGGCCTATATGGTGCTGTGTGTGTGCTTGTGTGGTGTCTGTAGGTTTGTGTGTGTGGTCCTGTCTGTCTTGTCACCATCTATCTAAAACGTCTTTCTCTCTCTCCGTCTCCCTCCTTTCCCTCTCTCCTCTCTCCTATTCTCCTCCTCACCCTCTCTCCCCTCCTCTCTCTCGTGGTAGTCTGGTATTTCTCCTCTCTCTCTCTCCCTCCCTGCTCCGTCGGGGGGGGTCTCTTTCCTCCCTCTCTGGTAAATATCCGTCTGTGTACTTCGTCCCTCTCCCATCTCTCCTATATCTCTCTCATCTCTCTCTTCTCGCTCCTCCTCCGTCTCTCTCTCTCTTCCCTCTCCCCCCTCTCCCTCTCCTCGATCCTCTCCCTCTCTCCTCTCTGTCTCTCTCACTCCCTCCTCTCTCCTCTCTCTCTCCTCCCCCCCTACTCTCTCCTCTCTCTCTCTCCATCTCTCAGCTCTCCTCAATCTCTCTCATCATTCTCTCTCTCTCTCTCCTCATCTCTCTCCCCTCTCCTCTCATCTCTGTCTTCCCATCCTCTCTCTAATCTCCCTCCTCTCCTCTCTCGTCTCTCTCCTCCCTCCCTCTCTCCTCCTCCCATCCTCTCTCCTCATCTCTCTCTCTCCTCTCTCCTCTCTCTCACACACACACACCACCACACACACACACATTACACCCACACACACACACCACACACACACACATGCACACGCACACACACACACCTGCACGACGCACACACACATACACAACCACCCACACACTCTCGTCCGCTGCACGCATGGCGCGTGTGCGCTCACGCACGGCACGTACGCGCACGCACGCAACGCACACACTCACCACACACACCACATCCCACACAACACCCACGCACACACCCACACACACACACACACACACACTACATTGCCACACACACAACGCTCGCGCGTCATCGGCGAGCGTAACACGACAGACGAGCTGTCTTTCACCGTGTTGTGTTCCCATTGTGCAACGTTGTTGACGTTCGCCGGTTTGTCGGTCAGAGAAGCACAGAGCCTCTTTCGGAAAGGGGCGATAGGGCCGTATCACTGGTATACACAGGATCTGCCAGTGTTGTCCCTTGATTGTCCCTGTTAATGGCGGATCTGCCAGGAGGTCTGAGACAATCGCTGATTGTCTGCCGACCCGAGAAGATTGGTTCTGTCACGCCGAGAAGATTGTCTGCCGGACCGAGAAGATTGTCTGCCGCCCACGAGAAGATTGTCTGCCGACACGAGAAGATTGTGATTGTCTGCCGACACGAGAAGGTTATCTGCCGACACGAGATTGTCTGCCGACACGAGAATTGTCTGCCGATACGAGAAGATTGCCGACACGAGAAGATTGTGATTGTCAGCCGACACGTGAACCAGGACTGGGGGGTTAGGCTAAGCTGGGGAGACTGATGGGAGGTTCTGGAATAAAGCTCCCCCCACCCTACGCCCTCCCCCTCCTACCCCCCCCCCCCGCCCTCCCCCCCCCCCCCCCCCCCCCCCCCCCCCCCCCCCGGCCCGCCCCCCCCCCCCCCCAATCCTTCCCCAATCCTTCCCCTTTTCCATGCTGAAACAAAGGGAAAGGAAGAAGAAAGCAAGCAAATGGCTGGTTTTTGTACAATCAGTGGCGGAGAATACTCTCGACGTGTGTTGCTGTGAGGCATTCTGGCCTTCCGCCCACCTGCCGCCCTTAAGCTCTACCCACCTCCCATCCACCCCCTTCCCGTCTCAAGTGTTCTTTTTTTTTATACTGATGTAACTGTTGTGTAGCAAATCTCACACCCCATCCCTATGTTATCCGACTTCCTCAGTTTTGTGGTTCTCACACCGCCTCTTCTCCCTTCCACCCTCCCAGCCCCCCCCCCCCCCCCCCCCCCCCCACCCCACCCCTGCTCTTTCTCACGTGGAACGAGCTTCCATACGCATTCCGTCGTGCCAGAATCGTAGCTCTCTCTAAACCTTCGCTCAAAACATTTCTCTTCCAAATAGCTGCTCTTTTTTTTTTTTTTTTTTATTAATGTTTGACCCTTCCCCATCCCCCACCCCTTCTCCTTCCGTTCCTTTCGTCATTGATTGCATTATCCTTTGCCTCTGTGTGTGTCAAGTCAAGTGCAAAGTCAACGACTGCAGGAGGAAATCTAAACAAATTGAAATAAAATAGAACCGCCCAGAGAAACTTTTTTACAAACGAGTCACTCCAAAACAACAACGCGTTTCGACCCCTTAGGTCTTCTTCAGGTGCATCCAAAAATGAAACAAATAACGAAAATGCACTTAGCTTTGATCGCTTTTGTGTTCAGCGCAAGGAAAAGGGCGTTGAATGAGGTCATGTTATAGAACACTTAGTGCTCATTCAAGCCTTCTTCCTTTTCACACAGAAGCGATCAAAACTAAGTGTGTTTCGTTATTTGTTTCATGTTTTGTTGCACCTGAAGAAGACCTAAGGGGTCGAAACGCGTTGTGGTTTTACATGTCTTGTGACTCGTTTGTCCGCGTTTTTCTGGGCATTCGCTGATATTTATTTAAGTCAAGTCAAGTCAACTGGACTTTATTGAGGGTAAGAAATAAGCTATACAGCTTTTTACATCCTGCCCTCCAAAACAGTCAGAAAAGGGCACTCTTGGCAAGGGAACCATAAGGCAACATCCAAAACAAACAAACAAAAAAAAAAAAACAAAAAAACAAAAAACCCCAACAACATCATAAGGGTATCCAAGGGACCTAATCATTTCATTTGTGTGTGTGTGTGTGTGTGTGTGTGCAACTGTGTGTGTGTGTGTGACGTGCTTACATAGGTCTATTGTTTTTTTTGCATGCCAGCAACCCCCCCCCCCCCCCCCCCCCCCCCCCCCCCCCCAGGTGCATTTGCATGTACTGGACATTGGTAACAGATGATTCATCACTAAGAGCAGACAAAAGTGTGAGCGAGACGCAAGGGACCAACAACTCTTGGCTGCAAGGGGACCACCAACTGTTGGCTGCAAGGGGACCCACAACTCTTGGCTGCAACTCTTGGCTGCAAGGGACCCACCAACTGTTGGCTGCAAGGGACCCACCAACTGTTGGCTGCAAGGGACCCAGCAACTGTTGGCTGCAAGGGACCAGCAACTGTTGGCTGCAAGGGACCCAGCAACTGTTGGCTGCAAGGGACCAGCAACTCTTGGGGGGCCCACCAACTGTTGGCTGCAAGGGACCCAGCAACTGTTGGCTGCAAGGGACCCAGCAACTGTTGGCTGCAAGGGACCCAGCAACTGTTGGCTGCAAGGGACCCACCAACTGTTGGCCAAGGGACCCACCAACTTTTGGCTGCAAGGGACCACCAACTGTTGGCTGCAAGGGACCCACCAACTTTTGGCTGCAAGGGACCAGCAACTCTTGGCTGCAAGGGACCCAGCAACTTTTGGCTGCAAGGGACCCAGCAACTCTTGGCTGCAAGGGACCAGCAACTTGGCTGCAAGGGACCTGCAAGGCACACCAGCAACTCTTGGCTGCAAGGGACCAGCAACTTTTGGCTGCAAGGGACCAGCAACTCTTGGCTGCAAGGGACCCAACTGTTGGCTGCAACTTTTGGCTGCAAGGGACCAGCAACTCTTGGCTGCAAGGGACCCAGCAACTGTTGGCTGCAAGGGACTGCAAGGGACCCCAGCAACTGTTGGCTGCAAGGGACCCAGCAACTTTTGGCTGCAAGGGGGCAACTCTTGGCTGCAAGGGACCCACCAAACTGGCTGCAAGGGACCCACCAACTGTTGGCTGCAAGGGACCCACCAACTGTTGGCTGCAAGGGACCCCACCAACTTTTGGCTGCAAGGGACCACCAACTGTTGGCTGCAAGGGACCCACCAACTGTTGGCTGCAAGGGACCCACCAACTGTTGGCTGCAAGGGACCCAGCAACTGCAAGGGTTGGTTGGCTGCAAGGGACCACCAACCAACTGTTGCTGCAAGGGACCCACCAACTGTTGGCTGCAAGGGACCCAGCAACTGTTGGCTGCAAGGGACCCACAACTGTTTGCAAGGGACCCAGCAACTGTTGGGTGCAAGGGACCCAGCAACTCTTGGCTGCAAGGGACCCAGCAACTTTTGCAAGGGGCTTCGCTGCAAAGGGACCCAGCAACTCTTAGCTGCAAGGGACCCACCAACTCTTGGCTGCGGAGAAAGCTGCCGACGGAAGATGAAAGAAGGCTGGCCTTTGAAGGCATCCAGAAAGAGGCGGATACAGAGAGCTGGAAGTACCAGGCGGAAGGGACGGGCAGTAATATTACTATAAAGTCAGAAATCTGGGTTCCAAGCAGAGAGAGGGAAGCCAACTTGCAGACCAACACTCACCAAAAGATCAAGGGCCTGAACTCCGAGGTGGACCGGAACAGGAAGGTGGCTTTGAAGAAGTTGCTCGTCGTCGTATTATTAGACATCAAGCCTGAACTCCACGCGTTCCATGTAGTCTTTGGAAAACTGCCGCTCGTTCAGTTGTAGACCACTTCTGTGAAGACCAATGCCTGTAGTGTGCACACACGTTTTGGTCAGTGTGACCGTTTTGTGTGAAGGCAGAGTGCTGGACAATGCCTGTACCGTGTAGCACACACGTTTTGGTCAGTGTGACCGTTTGTGTGAAGGCAGAGTGCTGGACAATGCCTGTACACGTTTTGTAGCACACGTTTTTTTGGTCAGTGTGACTGTACGTTGGTGTGTAGGCAGAGTGTGTGGACAATGTGTTGGTGAGTGAGTGGTCGCTTCGTGTGGGACTACCAAATGGACGTAGCGTTTTTGCGCTGTGTAGAAGCTTGATTTACAATCGAAGCAATGGGCTTTGGAATAACGTTATGAATAGATAGATAGATAGACAGACAGACAGACAGATAGATAGATAGATAGATAGATACATACATATAGATACATGTGCGTGTGTGCGGGGAGAGAAGAGGTGGAAGGGTGGGGAGAATGGGAAACGATGAGGAAGAGGTGCGGCATGTTAGATGTATTAGAGGTAGCGGGTTGTTTGAATGACTGGGTTAGTTGTGACAATCACCAGTACATTAAGTGCATGTACCTTAAATACAAATGCGTAGCAAAAACACTGGTTCCTTTGTGTGTGTGTGTGTGTGTGTGTGTGTGTGTGTGTGTGTGTGTGTGTGTGTGTGTGTGTGTGTGGGTGTGTGTGTGTGTGTGTGTGTGTGTGTGTGTGTTTACGCAACATGATATTTTGATGTGAATTTGAAAAAAAAAAAAAGAAAGAAAGAAAAAAAAAACCAACCTTTCGTGCATTTAGGAATTTATTTGAGGGGCTATTGGAGTTTCTAAGACCAATACTGTCATGTAGTTCAGAGTTTGTAAGTTTGCCTAGCATGCACGCACGGACGTGCGCGCAACGCGCACACACACACACACACACACACACACACACACACACACACACACACACACACACACACACACACACACACACGCGCACTACACACACACCTACACAACACACCACACACACACAGTATCCTGTTCAGTGCTCTATCCTATATACCCCGATTCAAATGTGATGACCTTGCCTTGTGCAGGGTGTGTATGTGTCTGTTCAGTGTGTATATCAGTGTATATATCCAGTGCAGGGTGTATATGTGTCCTGTTCAGTGTGTATATCAGTGTATATATCCAGTACAGGGTGTATATCAGGGCATATATCTTGTGCAGGGTGTATATCCTGTGCAGTGTGTATATCCAGTGCATTGTGTATATCCTGTGCAGTGTGTATATCCTGTACAGTGTGTATATCCAGTGCATTGTGTATATCCTGTGCAGTGTGTATATTCTGTACAGTGTGTATACCCTACACAGTGTGTATATCCACTGCAGTGTGTATATCCTGCGAAGTGTGTATATCCAGTGCAGGGTGTGTATCCAGTGCAGTGTGTATATCCTGCGCAGAGTGTATATCCAGTGCAGGGTGCATATCCTGCGCAGTGTGTATATCCAGCGCAGGGCGTGTATCCAGTGCAGTGTGTATATCCAGTGCCGTGTGTTGGCGCCATGATGTCAATGCGGACTGTGGGCTGTTGCAGGATGGTGGCAGTGGTGTTTCCTTTACGTGCTAAATACCTGTGCACCATGACGCACGCGCAGGTGGTGGTGCTCTGTGTGTGGATATTTTCAGCGACCTTAGCCTTGCCTACAGCCTTCATCTACGTGAGTCTGTGTGTGTGTGTGTGTGTGTGGCGGGGGGGGGGGTGCGGGTGGTGGGTGTGGGTGTGGGTGCGTGCGTGTGTGTGTGTGTGTGTGTGTGTGTGTGTGTGTGTGTGTGTGTGTGTGTGTGTGTGTGTGTGTGTGTGTGTGTGTGTGTGTGTGTGTGTGTGTGTGAAAGAGAGAGAGCGTGTAAGAGAGAGAGAAAGAGAAAGCAAGTGCCCGCTCGCGCGCGTGTGTGTGTGTGTGTGTGTGTGTGTGTGTGTGTGTGTGTGTGTGTGTGTGTGTGTGTGTGTGTGTGTGTGTGTGTGTGTGTGTGTGTGTGTGTGTGTGTGTGTGTGTGTGTGTGTGTGTGTGTGTGTGTGTGTGTGTGTGTGTGTTGTGCAGGCTCCAATACCACATTTATATCATTGGACGTTTAGATTAAGCAATATTAATGCTGTTAGTAATGATGATGATGATGATGATGATGATGATGGCGATGATGATGATGATGATGATGATGATGATGGTAGTTGTAATGTTAATAAAAGCTATGCTGAAAAGCAAAGAACAAACACTCAATGATGATGATGACTAGACGACGAATACAAAGACGGGGACGAACGAAAGTTACAGCCGTCAACGACGATGGCAATAAAAAGGTAGCGATAATGATTAGCTGGCTGTAGGCTTTTGTTTGTGCTGGGAAAAGAAACAGAGATCCCGTGGTCAGTATGCGCTGAGACTGAAGTGCCGGGACCAAGTAGAGCTGTCGTGTCAATGACCTGTGAGACCTTCGCCATGTCTGGAACCCAGTAGTATGACAGATGGAGCCCAACCTTCTCCTTCATGGAGAGGGAAGGGGGAAGAAAATCTGCTGTGAATTCACTTTGCATCGACAAGTTTTCCGTAACCTCCGCCAATTCGGTCTCACCATAAATACAAAAAAAAGACGGAAGTTCTGCATCAACCTGCGCCAGACAGACCCTACGAAGAGCCTGACATCACAGTCAACGGTGTGAGACTTGCTGCGGTGAGTAAATTCATCTACCTAGGAAGCACAATGTCCCAGAACGTCACCATCGACGATGAGGTGAACGTCAGAATTGCAAAAGCACGTGCAACCTTTGGCAGACTGCACACCAATGTTTGGAGTAGAAGAGGCATCAAGCTGAAGGTGTACAGAAGGTGTACAGAACAGTCGTTCTCCCCGTACTTCTCCACGCATGTGACGCCTGGACAGTGTACCCACGGCATGCCAAAAAAGGCTGAATCACTTCCACGCAACCTGCTTCAGAAGATTGCTGAACGACAAATGGCAGGACAAAATCCCAGACGCAGGGACGCTCGATCAGGCAGGTCTGCCGAGCATCCACGCCATCCTGATGATGTCTCACCCTCCATGGGCAGGTCATGTAGCTCGCCGGCCAGTCCACTGGCTACCCAGGAGATTCTCCTATGGTGAGCTGCATCAAGGAGAGCGTTCCCATCGGGAGAAGAAGAAGAAAAGCTTCAAAGACACACTCAAATCATCCATGAAAGCGTTCAACATCAACGCTGACTCGTGGCGGGAAAACTGCTATGGATCGAGCTAGGTGGCACTGCTCTATCCACAAAGCGCCAGTTCATGTGAAGAAGGAGGATAGCTGCAGAGCAACAAGAGACAGCCAAGGAAGCCCGTGCCAGCAATCAAGAGGATGTCTCCCACATTGCCTTTCCAAGCTGTCACCGCACATTCCGTGTACGCATCGGTTTGATCACGTACCTGCGCACCCACAAATCATCTCACTTCCCCCGTTCCCTCAACCTCAAGATGACTGAGATGGTCCTCGTTGACCCGATGGATAAAGACAGATGGACAGACTGGCAGACAGCTGACTGTTGTGACGATGAAAATATGCAATAAAAATACGACACCATTGACTTTAGGTAAAAGCCTGCTGTGTTTGATGATGACTGACTTGTCGTTCAGAACATCTATTCTTCAGATTCGCACAACATCTGTTCTTCATATTCACACATCTGTTCTTCAGATTCACACAACATCTGTTCTCCATATTCACAACACATCTGTTCTTCAGATTCACACATCTGTTCTTCAGATTCACACAACATCTGTTCTTCAGATTCACAAAACATCTGTTCTTCAGATTCACACTACGTCTGCTCTTCAGTTTCACACAACACCTGTTCTTCAGATTCGCAAAGCATCTGTTCTTCAGATTCACACGACATCTATTCTTCAGATTCACACAACATCTGTTCTTCAGATTCACGCAACACCTGTTCTTCAGATTCACAAAGCATCTGTTCTTCAGATTCACAAAGAAGTGGGCGTGCGGTACAAGGCTCACTGGTGCGTCAAGAACGACGACGAAGGGCAGCGTGCATGGCTGATCGCCTACGAGACCTACATGATGGGGCTGCTGTTCGTCGTTCCCCTTCTCGTCATGATTTTCGCCTACACCGTCATTGCTATCAAAGTCTGGGACGTCAGCGACATGCGCACTGGAGGGTACAAGGGGGATGGGGGATGTTGGGGGGAGAGGGGCTGTGTGGTGTGTGTAGTAGTAGTAGTAGTAGTAGTAGTAGTAGTAGTAGTAGTAGTAGTAGTAGTAGTAGTTTAGTTTTACGTCTGTTCACAAATGTGATATTAGGGTGTGTGTGTGTGTGTGTGTGTGTGTGTGTGTGTGTGTGTGTGTGTGTGTGTGTGTGCGCGCGCGCGCGCGTGTGTGTGTGTGTGTGTGTGTGTGTGTGTGTGTGTGTGTGTGCGGCGTGCGTGCGTGTGTGTGTGTGTGTGTGTGTGTGTGTGTGTGTGTGTGTGTGTGTGTGTGTGTGTGTGTGTGTGTGTGTGTGTGTGTGAGGGACAAAGGCTAGCCTATAAAACGGATATGCTAACTGGTCAAAAACGCGAAAACGGAGGAGGGGGTGGGAGGGGGAGGTCACTTTTTATAGATCCAGTATATTTGCATCGTGGGAATACTTATGAACTAATCTTCACATTCTAAATGGCTGATCTTTAGAAAAAAAAATGTCAACATTTCATTCGCAGATTTTTGTTAAAATAACAAACCAGAATTGTTAAAATGTCGAAAAAGTCAAAAAACGTGGTAGAGGAACACATTGTGAAAGGGTAGAAAAACCAATAATGATAGAGAAGTCAGCGATATAACTAGGTAGATACAGGAAAGAAAGAAAAAAATAAAGAGAGAAGAAAAATGAAGATAAAAGACAAACTTCTGCTGATAATGAAGAAGATGATACAGATTCACATTAAGATGTTGATGATACAGAGGATGCATCAATGTGCTGCATCTGTTCGTGCAGGCGCTCAAGTGCGTTTGTGTTTATGTAAAGCAAGTTGCATGTCTGCTTGTGGGCGTGCGCATGTGCGCGTATGTGCGCCTGTGTCTATGTGTATGCGCGTGACGTACGTCTGATTTCCAGTCTGTAAGCCATCCCTGTGATGTTGTTTGCAAAAAGCGGTGGTATCTCTCACCTTCACAGAAATAGGTGCATAAACAAATAAATGAAAATACTAAACAATAATGAGTTGCAACTAGCATTGGTGTTTTGCAGTCTGCCAGTCAGTCTGTTTCTCCAGCATTGCGTTTGCCTGTCTGTCGGTCTCTGTATGTATATATATATATATATGTATATATATATCTGTATATATGTATGTCTGTCCGTCTGTATGTATGTATGGATGTATGTCTGTCTGTCTGCCTGTCTGTCTGCTGCCTGGTCTCTCTGTCCAAGACTGGCTGTAGCTGTCACGGACTGTGACCGTGCACTGATGGACTTTGCTGATGATGTACGTTGTTTTGTTGTTTACCAAGAGAAGTCATCTCACCCCCCAGCGACACTGCTGATGATGTACGCTGTTTTGTGTTTCACCCAGAGAGTCATCTCTCTCACCCCCCAGCGACACTGCTGATGATGTACGTTGTTTTGTTGTTCACCCAGAGATGTCATCTCACCCCCCAGCGACACTGCTGATGATGTACGCTGTTTTGTGTTTCACCCAGAGATGTCATCTCTACACCCAGCGACACTGGGCGCAGGTCCTTGACCAAGATGGAGCTGGGGGGTGAACGCTCGCTGCTGGGTAACAACGGCACCGCTGCTGATAAGAAAGCTCGGGGATGGAACAAACTGGTGCCTGATGAAAGGGAGACACGAAAGCAGGTAAAAGAGTTTAATGCATCTCTCTCTCTCTCTCTCTCTTCCCCCCACCTCTCTCTCTCTCTGCTCTCTCTCTCTCTCTCTCTCTCTCTCTCTCTCTCTCTCTCTCTCTCTCTCTCTCCTCCCCTTGTGAAAGGTAGAAGTCGCATTATTCATGCTCTCCGCAAAACTGTAACATTCTCCAGCTTGCAAATGACGTGTGATTGTATCTTTTTTTTTTTTTTTGGCAAGAAGTTGTGTCAAGGTACTGTGTATTCGTTGTTGTTATTTATTTTCGCCGATTGTGCCCCGATTTTTAATTAAATGCCTTGTTGTGTTTAATACATAATTAAGAAGGAGCAACGAATCCAAACAGTTTACATGTTATAACCCTGATCAAGGAGTGTGGAGCACGTGCATCAAGGAGTTGAAAGTTTTGCCCTGTTGTGACCGTGGCCATGTGTATAAACACTGTTCTTTGAAACAATGTACCGTGGCTAAAATTCCGTGAGTATGACACTGCTGACCCGTGTGTGTTTGTTTGGATGATCCCGTGTTTTTTACCTGTCTAATGTCAGAACAAGTGTCCTTGAACAACAGTCTACAGACACATGCAATCGATGACCTTGTGAGTGGAAAAAAAAAAACCTCCTTCACACCGCTGAGGTGATACAAAAACGTTTTGGTGCGAAGAACAGGAACTGTGTGTTTGGCAGTATGCTCTTCTAGACCTTTATTCCTTTATCTCTGACCTCTATCTCTGACAACTCCATCAGACTTCACACAAGTGATTATGACCCAAATGGTGACATTCTATCTTCCTCTCCTTTACAGTGCAGCACACACACTTCCAACTGAAGTAACAAAAACCACCGTCGGTCTCTTCTGGCAAAGAACAAAGAGAGTTGTCATCACCCTGTATTTCAAGACCACTCAAAAACACAGGCACTCTCCTCTGTCAAGGAAGAGATTGCTCTCTTTGGGATGTCGAGGAGTGCGAGAGATTGAAACTTTTTGTTAGTATATGTTTGCTCGACAAGGACATTGACAGAATAAATTCGTCTCTTCTACAAATGCCTCTTACTTTTGTTCACCCCCTTGGCCCCGTCTCCCTGACTGCGTCTACAATGGACCCTGACTGCCTCTACAATGACCCTGACTGCCTCTACATTGGACCCTGACTGCCTCTACAATGGGCCCTGACTGCCTCTACAATGGACCCTGACTATGCACCAACAGAAGTGACAGATTCCCAGGATGGCTGGAGTCTCCATGGAGACCCAGCAGCAGTCACAGAACAGGGAACTTAATCCCCTGCTTCAAGTGCACCACCACTCATCTCCCTCAGTGACGATCCCTAGACACTGTCCAGTCAAACCACCCCAAGAACTTGTTCTGCATCCACCCACCCCCTTCACGACATTTGCATTACTATCTTCCTCTGAGACAAAATTGAAGAAGAAGTTCAAAACAGCTCCTCTAGGAACAAGATTAAAACGACTTCGAAAACGCACACTGTCTCAAGCAAAAACTAAATAAACCTTTGCGTTCTCCTATCTACTCATACAGACTACAATTCCAACAGCTCAAAGAAGGCATGGATGATCTAAATGTAACCAACGAGATATGGAAAACTCATTTTTGTCTTTGATTGAGGACACGAAAACAGCGACAAAAAAAAAACGATCTGAAAACATTAATGAAGATAGACAGGGATTCTACTGACTCAAGAATAAAGGATCTTGAAGCAGAATATCTCAGTTAAGAGAAACAAAAGACTTTTTGAAAAACGAAAACCAGTCTCTAAAATTTCAACTTGGCAACTTCCGTTCTGAAATGAAGAACCTGAAATCCAAAACGTCAACCGTTGACGCTAATACACTAGTCAGCACTGAAGAAACAGACTTAAAAGATACAGGCAATCAAACACAAGTCACCATTGAAGAAACAGACTTACACGATACAGGATTTTCAAGCAAGCCAAAATAATACCACTCTTCAAATCTGGAGACAAAACAGATCCATAGCCCCATTTCCCTTGTGTCTCTTCTTTCTAAGCCGTCAGAAAAGGATATCAATAAATACTTTATGTCTCATATTACAAAATACGACTTACTACATCCTAACCAATCTGGATTCAGACCTAACCGCTCTTGTCATACTGCATTGACACATCTTGCTGATCAATGGTTAGAAAACATTGATGATTTAAATTCACTGGGGTACTATTCATTGACTTTACAAAAGCATTTGACGTTATTAATCACAAATTATTACTAAGAAAACTAGTAATCTATATCTAGTTGCAAAGTGAAACGACTGCAGGCGGAAATCTAAACAAATCTTAAATAAATGTCAGCGAACCGCCCAGAGAAACGTGGACAAACGAGTCACAAGACAAACCACAACGCGTTTCAACCTCTTAGGTCTTCTTCAGGTGCAACAAACATGAAACAAATAACGAAAATGCACTTAGCTTTGATCGCTTCTGTGTTCAGCGCAAGAAAGAAGGCGTTGAATGAAAAAGATCAGTACTTGGTCCTCTCTTTTTCTACTGTATGTGAATGATCTGCCTTTTCATTCAACGCCTTCTTTCTTGCGCTGAACACAGAGCGACAA
>JADBJO010001629.1:80000-117500 GCA_016801955.1 Conus betulinus
TTCAACCTACTGGGTCTCCTTCGAGCAGGACAAACAACACTCAAAACAATGGAAACAAAGGATGAGCAAACAGTTACGCATCGCTTTGTCTTTGGTGCAAACTATCCCCCCCGGGAGGCAGCGAAAACACTGGTCTGTCAAACAAGAGTGGATGCAATGGTATCATGTTGCCTCTTTTCGTTTTAGGTGGTGGGCATGCTGGTGATGGTGGTGCTGCTGTTCGCGCTGTGCTGGGCCCCCATCCTGATCAACAACCTGATGACGGCCTGGGGCCACCTGCACCTCTACCACTACGGCTTCCTCAAGCCATGCGTATGACCTTCATGCTCATGTCCTACTTCAACTCCTGCCTCAACCCCATCGTCTACGCCTTCTTCTCGCGCAACTTCCGCCAGAGCTTCAAGATGGCCATCTGCGCCTGCGTAAAGGGCAAGGCCTTTGTGCGGGCCTATCGTTACAGCATCTCAGTGGCCAGCACGCGCCGCTCCATTGCGCACATCAACGGGCGCACCATGACGTCGGTGTACGAGACGGGGAACGGGAGCAGCGAGAACGACATGACCCGTTCCCCCACCTCCTGCAGCCCGGAGTCTTTGGAGCTGCATAAGATTTAGATCGGATGGGGCTAAGGGCTCACGTGTGTGTGGAGGTAAAAAGGTGGGGGGAGGGAGAGAAAAGGATGCTAGGTGTATGTGCGCGCGCGCGCGCGATGAGAGAAATAGGGGGAGGGGGAGGGAAGGGAGTAGGGTGAAAAAATGACGAGCGCTGGGTGTAGATCTCATCCGTGAGTTTAAATGTTCTCTCTCGGGTTTTTTTTTTTATTTTGATGTTTGTATCTGTCTCCGTGTATGTCTCTATTTATCTCAGTTTACGTCTGTTTCTCTGTGTGCCTCCGGTTCGCCTCTCACCCAACTTCCATGTTGTTGGCCTTCTGCGTCTGTTGATGAGTTTGGAGCCGTGTGGTGGGCCCTCAAAGAGCCATGCCATCCGCAAAGTCCAGATCGTCAAGTCGCGCAGGGCGTGTCTACCAGATTTGTACCCTCGTCTGACGCGACTGTAGATGGTTTTATTGTCCATTCATTCTCCAACAAGATCGGGAACGATGACAGTAAGACCTGTGGCGTACACCTGCCCTTACCTGTAGAATGTCTAGTACTTGTCCTTACCCGTAGAACGTCTATGACTTGTCCCTACCTGTAGAATGTACCTGTCTGCGACTTGTCCTTACCTGTAGAATGTCTATGACTTGTCTTTACCTGTAGAATGTCTATGCCTTGCCTTGTCCTTACCTTTAGAACGTCTATGACTTGCTTTTACCTGTAGAATGTCTATGACTTGTCCTTACCTTTAGAATGTCTATGACTTGTCTTTACCTGTAGAATGTCTATGACTTGTCCTTACCTTTAGAATGTCTATGACTTGTCCTTACCTGTAGAATGTCTATGCCTTGTTCTTACCTTTAGAATGTCTATGACTTGTCCTATCCATGGCCTGCACTGCAGTCCTTATCATGGTATGAATTCTGCAGGTTGATCAGCTTGCCTGCTACATCGTGATGCCAGAAAACTTTCCAGGTTTTTCCACCTGCACTGCTGTAAAGGCTTCCCTTTTGGTCAGTGAAGCTTACGTCATGAGGTGAGCTCTTGACGTAAAGAGGTGAGTTTTTGACGTAAAGTGGTTAAGTTGGCGTAAAGAGGTGAAGTTGACGTAAAGAGGTCAGTTCTGTTCCATCGACTGCTCAGCCATTGTATGCAGTGTTGCAGCTTGGTCTGTACACATTGAGGTTCTGCGAAGCCTCCTTCTTGGTCTCGTAGTTGAGTATTAGCTTGGTCTTTCATACTGTTAAAATGAAAATCCAGGTGCTGGCAGGAATGTAATCACTCTGTAGTTGACTTGCTCGAGTCGCTTTTCTGGGGATTTTTATGAGGCATTCCAGATAGTGACAAATAATGGGTGGAACATTACTGTAATGCTGTCTCTCTGTGTGCTTTTACTGGAATGCCGTTTCCTGGTTGCTTGATGGCGGATTTTGTCTGTGGTTGATTTGCTGAAGTGTAAGGGCAGACGGTATGTTGCTGCTGGTAGGTGATGGGTGTGGGTAAGCAGGTCTGTTCAAAAGTTCCTCACAATGTTCCGCCCATCTTTCCGATGTTGTTCACCTCCCTTGACTGCCTTTCCATCCTTGTCTCTAAACTAATCTGTGTAACTCATTTACCAACACTTACCTGATGAAACCGTGTAAAAGTTCTTTCATTTAGCACCCCTTGCTCAAGCTTCTGCTAGTTTGTCATATCATAGACGTAATTTGGCTGGCCTATTCTAATGATTTTCTTAACAGTATTCATAGTTTCTGTAGTTCCTTTGTTTAATTAAACCCCTCGCTGAAGCTTCTGCTAGTTTTGTCAGATCATAGACGTAATTTCGCTGGCCTATTCTAATGATTTTCTTAACAGTACTAGTAGTTTCTGTTTAGGTTCCTGGTACGTTTGCCATTTTCAGTGTCAGTCCCACTGGTATTCACGGCAGATTTCTTCTCTGTCCTGTCTTACGTCAAGACTCATTGGGAGTCCATTCTTTGTGTCACTGTGTCTCGAGCCGCAGTACCACTCGACAGATAGGAGTTCCTACGTCCTTGATGTTCTTCTACTCTCTACAGGCACCGGCAGTGTTGATCAGGAAATTTGAGCAACACTCTCAGAAATGCATCCATTAAGTGGATGAAACTCGACTGTGTGGTCCCAGTCTTCCCAACTGAGTCCGCAGCAAACTCAACTCTGGGTAGGAGCCGGTCGGGGCAGAAAAACCCAAATGACTCTGATGGGATTCGAACCTACGACCTCCCAGCCGGGAGTCCGCGACGCTAACCACTTCGCCACGGCGGCTGGTCGTTGTTGTTGTTGTTGTTTGTTGTTGTTGTTGTTGTGTGTGTGTGTGTCTGTCTGTGTCTGTGTCTGTGTGTGTGTCTGTGTCTGTGTAAGGCTTTGTTTCAATGTATCTGTTCTAGATAAATCTGTTTTCTCGCGCAACCTTTGACACTTTGTCTCTTTGTTTTTTTTTAAGATGTTTGGGAACAGGAGCGGAAAGGAAAGGGGGCTGTCTCCGCTTAAGATTTGGTTCATTAAAAAAAGACGTTTTGCTGCAGTAGAAAATCTGCTTGTGGTCAGCATGGTAGTTAGTGGCAAAACTGACAGCTGTTTGGTGATCATTCAATCTGTGGTGGTTCTAAACCAAAGTGATACAGTTGTGTATGTGCACGGGTTTTGTATGTATGTCTGTGTGAATTCCTTAGAACACACACACACACACACACACACACACACACACACACACACACACACACACACACACACACACACACACACTTCGCCCATCACACCCTAGTATTCATCCCTCAAAGGATTGCGCTGAAGCCTTTTTCCACAGGCAAGTTTCTTAGTGAAGACCATATGCGCTTCACGCTTCTGTTCCTTCTTTCCTTTACTGTTATCGGATTCTCTTTCCTTTCTCTAGCTCGTCTTTTCTTCTTGTTGTTTGATTTCCAGTGTGTGTGTGTGTGTGTGTGTGTGTGTGTGTGTGTGTGTGTGCGCGCGCGCGCGTACAGTTACACCTGCGCATGTGTGTGAATACATGCTTACGTCCTTGTGCTTTTGCATGTACATGGGTATATTGGCGGGTATTCTTTAGCCATGCGCACGCAGACAGAGAGAGAGAGAGAGAGAGAGAGAGTGTGTGTGTGTGTGTGTGTGTGTGTGTGTGTGTGTGTGTGTGTGTGTGTGTGTGTGTGTGTGTGTGTTTGTGACATGGGAGAGAGAGAGAGAGAGAGAGAGAGAGAGAGAGAGAGAGAGAGAGATTCCATTGGCCCGTAATTTTTGTTTATTATAACGTCGTCAAGGAGTTTACGACACAGTGTGAATGTTTACTTATTGACGATGTGTCAGTGGGTTTCTTTTTTTTTTTTTTTTTTTTTTTTTTTTGTTTTTGGTTTTTGGGGTCATTGGGTATAAAAAAATCTCCAGTACAAGTTTTGTGGGTTGTCTTTTCTTTCACGGGGATTTTGAATTTTCATATCCATGTCACACACACGGGACGTGGTTTGTTTCGTTTTTCATTTGATCTACCTTCCTCGCTTAATGTATGAACGAATCTATTATCACCAGCCGTAAAGTGTTATTCAAACAGGAAAAATGTCTTCAGTCTGGTGTTGGGATAATAATTCTAAGCATTCACATATTTGTCCACTGTGCTCGAACTGCAAGAACTCGGAGCCGGCAATATGTTTTAAAACAGCCACGTACATTTGTAGGCAGAACATTTCCACGAAACTGTATATTGTATCAAAAATGAAAAATAACCTTTGAATTGATTATTTGAAGGCTGGGTTTTTAACGAATTAAAGGGGTGAAAACACTCGGACAAAACGATGGTCGACAGTTTGGTCTTAGACCCTTCTCAAGAAAATGACATGTACGCCATGTTTGTGTGTTGTCTTAGCAATGCATGATAATGGTCGTTCGTGGGAGGAGTATACTGGTACAAGCGCTGCTTGGTTATGTCCACTGTCCATTCGTTTTGAGGAACGTTCAGACTGGTGTGACTGCTGGACAGAGTACGACAAAATTGGGTCGCCTGACCGCCAAAAGAGAGATAACTCCCGTCATCCTTTAAGCCTAAGAACTCTATCCAGACAAATCTAAGCTACTGTTTAGCCTGCAACCCTCACTGTTGTTTAGCCTATAACTGCCACTGTTCTTTAGCCTATAACCCCACTGTTGTTTGGCCTATAACCCCTATTGTTGTTTAGCCCATAACTTCCACTGTTGTTTAGCCTATAACTCCCACTGTTGTTTAGCCTATAACTCCCACTGTTGTTTAGCCTATAACTCCCACTGTTGTTTAGCCTGTAGCTCCCGCTGTTGTTTAGCTAACCCCCCCCCACCCCCACCCCCTGTTGTTTAGCCGTTTCCCCCACTGTTGTTTAGCCTATTCCCTCCACTGTTGTTTAGCATATCCCCCCACTGTTGTTTAGCCTATTCCCCCACTATTGTTTAGCATATTCCCCCACTGTTTTTAAGCATATAATCCCCACCGTTGTTTAGCCTGTAGCCTCCATTCTTGTTTAGCCTATAGCCCCCACTGTTGTCTAGCCTATTCCCCCACTGTTGTTTAGCCTATAACCCCCACTGTTGTCTAGCCTATTCCCCCCACCTCCACTGTTGTTTAGCCTATAACCCTACTGTTCTTCAACCGATAACCACCACTGTTGTTTCAGCCTATAGCCCCCACTGTTGTTTAGCCTATTCCCCCACTGTTGTTCAGCCTATAACCCCCACTGTGTTTAGCCTATAAACCCGATTGCTGTTTAGCCCCAGTGTTGTTTAGCCTATAACCCCCAGTGTTGTTTGTCTTTTTGTAGGAGACTTCACAATATGCATGCACATCTTGTGTAAAGTCACTTTGCTCGTTTCCTTTCTTTGGCGGTCTAATGATCCAACTCCTGTCTTCTTGTTCCCCCGTACTTCACCAGTCAGACTCATCAGTGTGTCTGTGGAAGGGCTCGGAATCTCTCAAACGACGTCGTCAAAGAGATTCATTCTTTTCCTGCACAGAGCTTTGTATAGTCCTATCATTTCACGTATCATCTTTGTCGATGCGGGCATCACACATCGAAGATGTACCATCGTGTGAAAGTCTGTGCAGCTTGTTTCTGTCGACATGCTACTTTTAACATGAGCGTGGGTGTGATTATATCCTGATCCGGTGAGTGTGCGTGTGTGTGTGTGCGTGTGTGTGTGTGTGTGTGTGTGTGTGTGTGTGTGTGTGTGTGTGTGTGTGTGTGTGTGTGTGTGTGTGTGTGTGTGTGTGTGTGTGTGTGTGTGTGTGTGTGTGTGTGTGTGTGTGTGTGTGTGTGTGTGTGTGTGTGTGTGTGTGTGTGTGTGTGTGTGTGTGTGTGAGAGAGAGAGAGAGAGAGAGAGAGAGAGAGAGAGTGTGTGTGTGTGTGTGTGTGTGTGTGTGTGTGTGTGTGTGTGTGTGTGTGTGTGTGTGTGTGTGTGTGTGTGCAAAAACATCGTTGTAACAATGTGTGGTTGACTTTACCGAACTGAGTCAGATTTCTGTTGACGTGTACATCATTGTAATGTCATTCATGTTTTTTAACCCCAGTGTTCTCTTCCATTTAATTCTCGTCAAGGTGCTTGTACGTATGTCTTCATTCTCTACATTTTGATGAAGTGTGTCATTTGATATGCATGCCAATTCATCAAGGCACTGTGCACGCACTTCTGTCGATTTTTGCAAGGACTATCATCCCACTGGAAGACGAAGACGAGGAGACTTTGTACAGGTACATCTTAACAGTCTGTACATAAACGTCCATGTATTCATGTGGACAGTTTGTACAGTTACGCCTGTAGGTACTTCCTTACAATTTGCGCAGTTACGCCTCAAACATCAGGACAGTCTGAAGTGATCCACCTGTATGTTCATCTCCACACGTTTCATGATCACGCCTACGGGTGCGGCTTGCCATTGTTTGTGGTGAAGTCAAAAGGTACATCTGGACTGTCTTGACAAATACACCCATGTGTTCATCTTGACATTTAATATTGACAATTACAGGTACGTCTGAACAGTTTGTACAGTAACGTTGACAGGTGCCCCAAGACAGTATGTACAGTTACACCTACAGGTTCATCTTGACAACTTGTACAGTTATATTCACAGATGCTGTACACCTTGTACAGCTAATCTATATATACAGGTACTCCTTAAGAGGGTCTGCAGTATACCCACAGGGTTATCTGGACAAACTGTCCAGTTAAGCCCTACTGATTCGTCATGACAGTGTGTGTAGCTACACATCCAGGTGTGACCTTGATGCGTTGCACAATGATACCTGTGTTTGTCTGAAAGTGTGCGGTTATACCCGCAGATTCATCGTCATACTTTGTACAGTTACACCCACATGTCACTCTTGACAATTAGGCTACACCTGCAGGTTCACTGTAATAAGTAACAATTTATTACACTCAGAGGTTTTATCTTGACAATAATTATGTATAGTTTTCTGACATGTATGGTTACATTTTCATGTGTATCTTGGCCATTTGTACAAGTGTACCTGCGGGAACATCGTGGCAACTGCATGTTTTGACTTCACTATTTGCACAAGTGAAACTGTACGCACATCTCGAAGCTTTGTACAGGTACACCTACATGTTCATTATAAGTATCTGTGTTGTACTTTTTTTGTTTTGTTTTTGTTTGGTTTGTTTTTTTTTTTTAACATTATTTCAATGGTGCTATCATCCTCAACGTCTAATGACCACATATGTATATACTGTGCCAGCAAGCGTGATATCCGTAAGTTATCTGTAGTCGTTGCCGTGATGCACAGTGAGTACAAAGTGTATCACGTTGGAAGATATTTGATCGGACGGGTGTTGTCGGCTGGTATATCTGGAGAGGGAATCCACTGGAACTGCTGTTGCAAATGGTATTGCTAGCGTTGGCGACCATCGATCAGTTTCGTTTTCAACCAGCGTTCGTTCAGAATATGAATAATACTGCTAACAAACTCAATGACGTAGTTTGCACAGTGTATATCTTCACAAACTGTTGTCAGGGTGATTTCGAATCTCCACCAATGTTACTGACTTGTTTGTTGTTATTTTCTTATTGTTTTTGTCTCGTTTTGTTTTTCATATATTTTCATCAGCGTCCAATGTATCTCTTGCCTTTTCCTCTCTCTGGTTCAGTCTTCATAAAGAGTCATACATGGTCATGTGGATTTTGTTGGAAACGTTTCATGTTTATATTTGTACATGAATTCTATTTGAATTTAAATCTCATTGTCATGCAGGTTTTCGTTGATCGATTGCTCATTACGTTTCGGTCTTCTTTTCGTTTTATTTTCAGCAGTCTACGATATGACTTAATGGAAACGACACTTCTCTGTAAGTTGGTAATTCATTCTATTTGTGGCTGTCTTGTTCTTTAACTATGTGAAGAGATAATGACTTTTTCTACACGTGTCCTTTAATCTTCTTGTGGATAGGAAGAGGACCATTTCCAGAACCAGCAGTCCATTCCGGGAGATGAGTAAAGTAGGTCAACAAGGAATTTGGTCTGGTTATATCGCAACAACAAGATATGGCCTCAGCTGAAAAAAAATACTTCTATCGGCTTCCCAGTGAAGATCCAATCCTCTTGGTCACAGGCAGTGTCCTTCTTCTGTCGAGCTGCCAGACATGGACTACGACAGATTGTAAAAACACGAACTAAAGAAACAAACCAAAACCAAACTCACTGCAGTCGGGGAAAAAAAGTTCCCTTACAAAAAGTGTGTCTGAGATCAAAATTCTTACATATACTGGCAGACCGGAACGGCTCTTTGCGTTTGTCCGACTTGTTCAAGATGGTTTGATAAGGCACGGCCCTGTTCCTCCCATCATGCCCTGTCCTAGGCACAGTGCAAGCTGAACGTCCTGGACAGACGGTGCTGAGAACTGGACAGGCTTTTTAAATGTGGAAACTGAACAGTACATAATTTTAGGGATATAAAGATGTAATCATTATCATGTAGCGTGAGTTTATGCCATTTTTTTGCTCCTGTATTCGATTGGATATTTTTGTTTTTCTTATTCAGTATGATCTTATAGCTCAAAAACACGAAACCGTTGTAATATTGTTTCTGTAATTACAAAAAGGTGCTAAAAATGCATGCAGGCCTGCAACATCATCATATCATAAACAGAATTAAATTTCACTGTATTTGCAATGGTTCGACTGCGTTGTTCTGTTGATGTTCTGTTCTCTGTCTGTCTGTTGCAGAATGTTCGATGACAGTCATTCCGTCTCCTTTCTCTACCAATTGGTCTTTGGTCACACAATCTGGTGACTTGTCTGTCCATGTGTCCATTTCCCTTTCTCGTGTCTGTTTCGATTTGTTGTCCATTGGTCTGTTGACCTTTGCCTGGCCCCTGTTTGCGTGATGATATAGGAGGGGGATTGGAATGCTCATTATTTTTTCTTTGTCGGTCGTTTTTTGCAATTACTGCCAACCAGTGTTATTTGTAACAGACTTGTGTGTCTCCTGATGACGCATGAACAATCGAGTTTCTCTGGTTTTCCCTTTTTTTTGTTCAAGGGACCCGCAATTTGTCGATGTCGTAAACCTTAGTTTCGTTATAAACAGGAAAAGCACAATTATGATTGTACATAATGGGTTTAGAGGCTGTTGTGGATCTGATGTCGGGATGTCTTTGTTTTTCAACGTTGTTGTTGTTGTTTTAAAATATGTGTCAGATGTTCTCACATAAATAATCTCTCTCTCTCTCTCTCCCTCTCTCTCCCTCTCTCTCTCTCTCTCTCTCTCTCTCTCTCTCTCTCTCTCTCTCTCTCTCCTCTCTCTCTCTCTCTCTCTCTCTCTCTCTCTCTCTCTCTCTCTCTCTCTCCCAACTTTCGTATTTTCTGTCATTTGTTTGATTTACAAATGTATCCAGTGTTAACAGACTGAGCCGAAAAAGGGAACTGTATGACAACGAAGAAATGGGGTTCTCGCTTTGACTCTTCAACGTCTTTTTTTTGCCGGAACCACTGCATGTATGGAATATAATGCGTTATGTAGAGACTGGGTCCATGGCTCCTCTCTGTAAGTCTGTACACAACGTGTGCCCAGCAAGGGAGGACGGTGGGGGAGGAGGTGGCGGAGGAGTGGAGGGAGGGGGTGGGTGGGTCCGTAATCAAACAAACCGGTTAGATCGTTCGGCCTCGGAACTAATGATCGTGACTTCCAATCGCACGTGAGGTCGAATTTTTACAGCTTGCAAATCCCCTCCGTCCCACCCAGCAGTAGATGGATATCCAGTTCAGTTCAGAAAGGTTAAATGGGGTGGGCACCGCCTTTCATCATGCCGTACCCTAGACCCACAGACACAGTAAACCTCAAACGTTGCACTGCCTTTACGGCCATTAAGCTAGAAAGCTTTAAACTTTGACATCAACTGGCCGAAGTCGTGGCTAAGTGGCTCTGTCTTGATTCAGTTTGTGTGGGCGGACACAGACCAAGCCATGCCGCTCTCTCTCTCTCTCTCTCTCTCTCTCTCTCTCTCTCTCTCTCTCTCTCTCTCAAGAAAAAAAATCCACATACATTTTAACATTGATTTGGAAACGTATGGATTTACCAGGGGGTGGGTTATCTGTGAGGTATGTGTATGTTGATGACTTTAAAGATAGACAGACAGTCTGCTATAAACAAACTATTCATAGTTTCACATTCTTTGAAAACCGTTTTCACAGTACATTTTTTCAAGTCACAGTTGAGTGATCTTGAAATTGATCTTGCCCGTTTCATATTGAGCACCAAAACTGAAATGGTAATGTCATGGTTTGAACAGATGCCGCTTCCATCGACCCAAGTGTAATGCATGAGTTGTAAAATTACAATAATACATTGAAGTACTGGTTGTGTGGGACATACGAGGTAAATAATGGGGATTTTAAGATATCGCGCCTTGATCCAGCAGAGGGATGAGAGATTTGACGAAGCACATTATGTTCAACGAGGACATACAATCAGTTTCAAGGCTTTTTGTTTGTCAGTGTAGATTAAAACGCTCTCCACGCTCAATGTAAAAACAGGATTGGGAAAAAGATGTTGCTGCAGTACCGCTCAATGTAAAAACAGGATTGGGAAACAGTTGTTGCTGCAGTACATACTGTTGAATGGTCGTTTACGTTTGCTTTTTTTTTCCCAAATGGATGAATACAGATTGTTGTACATATCAACTATTTTTCTATTTGCTTCATTATAATTTTGTGTTGTTCTGTCATTTTGTTTACTTTAGACCTGTCGAAAAGTCGTTCAGTCCTAAGAAAATTGAGAGCCTCTAACGCCTGATATAAAAAAATAAAATAAAAAAAAAAACGAAGGTCCAAAATACACTGAACAAAGGGAACTACTCTCTAAGACCATTTCACTATTCATTGAAATAGAGATAAGAAAGATGTAAAAATGAATATGTTACAACTGAAATATCCTCCTCCTGCTACCGTCTATATCTGACTGCCTGTACCTCCTCTATTTCCTTTAGATATCCCCTCTCTTCGTATCAACACACACACACACACACACACACACACACACACACACACACACACACACACACACACACACACACACACACATCCAGCCCTACACCCATGCTCAAACGCCAATATAGGGTTGACATCACAAGACAGTGTTCTTGTGCTGTGCAGTTGATCCATGGAAGAAAGAAGGCGCGGGACACAAACACTCTGTGTACTGTATGATCATTGAGGAGCTCAGAGCTTGCTTCTGAATCTCTGTGTACTGTATGATCAGGGAGCCCAGAGTTTGCTGGCTGGATCTCTGTGTAGTCCATGATCACTGAGGAGCCCAGAGTTTGCTGGCTGAATCTCTGTGTACTGTATGATCATTGAGGAGCTCAGAGCTTGCTGGCTGAATCTCTGTGTACTGTATGATCATTGAGGAGCCCACAGCTTGCAGGCTGAATCTCTGTGCACTGTATGATCACTGAGGAGCCCACAGAGTTTGCTGGCTGAATCTCTGTGTACTGTATGATCATTGAGGAGCCCACAGCTTGCTGGCTGAATCTCTGTGTACTGTATGATCATTGAGGAGCCCACAGCTTGCAGGCTGAATCTCTGTGTACTGTATGATCATTGAGGAGCCCAGAGTTTGCTGGCTGAATCTCTGTGTGTACTGTATGATCATTGAGGAGCCCACAGCTTGCAGGCTGAATCTCTGTGTACTGTATGATCATTGAGGAGCCCACAGCTTGCAGGCTGAATCTCTGTGTAGTGTATAATCATTGAGGAGCTCAGAACTTGCAGGCTGAATCTCTGTGTACTGTATGATCATTGAGGAGCTCAGAGCTTGCAGGCTGAATCTCTGTGTACTGTATGATCATTGAGGAGCTCACAGCTTGCAGGCTGAATCTCTGTGTGTACTGTATGATCATTGAGGAGCTCAGAGCTTGCAGGCTGAACCTCTGTGTACTGTATGATCATTGAGGAGCCCAGAGCTTGCAGGCTTCCTCCAGTTCCACCTCCACTTCATGTTGTCTGAGATGATGAACATTCGCCAATGGTTACAGTCTTCTGAACTACCGACCTGCCTTTTTTCCCCAGTGTTGTCCTCTGTGAGTTACTGGGTGGCACAAGGAGAGATACCACATGTGTGGTGGGGAGGGGTGTGGGAGGTGGAGGTGGATGGGAGCGGGCACGGCCTTGAGCCCCCTGGACTTCCGCCTCCCCGGTCATTTTTTTTTCACAAAGACATATCATTACACACACGCGCGCACGCATGCACACACACACACACACACACACACACACACACACACACACACACACACACACACACACACACATTCCACTCCGTTCAACAATCTTTTACCACTATGACTGACAGTTTAATACGACCAAAGATCAGTTTGATCACACTAAACTCACAAGATTTTATTTCAGTTCACATTTCTTGAATCATTTAGTCAGTATGTGTGATTATTAATTACGATCCACCCTTATTTGGAGAGGGGCTGGGAGACAAACAGAGAGACAGACAGACAGAGACTGACTGACACACACACACACACACACACACACACACACACACACACACACACACACACACACACACATACACACACACACACACACACACACACACACACACACACACACACACACACAGGGAGAGAGAGAGGGACAATTCGAGACATTTTCCGTTGAAGAGGGAGAAAGGTCATCCTACTAAAATCGGTTCGATCTCCTTCAACTGACGCAGTACGACAGCCATGAAGATCGTCATTTTGACGGCACGGAAGTCCGCGGAGCGAAAGTCTCTGGACCCGATGGTAGTATACAGACACATCCAACTATCTTTCTTACAATATGGCTTGTAACTCGGAGGCTCAAACGGCTTTTCCTCCATTACCCACCCACTCCCCACCCACCACTCCATCTTTCCTTCCCTCAAGAAAACTCACTGTTGGAAGTAAAGGAGGGAGAGCAAGCGAAGACCAATCGACAACTCGTGTGCTGTTTACAGGAAGCAGGGAAGAGACTGAACTAGGGAAACCCAAGGCGGAAAGCTGGATGTGTTTTCTGTGTCCTCTAATAGTTCACCCTAAACATCGCACTCCAGCTCAGAAAATCGGAGCAATATCTCTCACACTGACAATGACTATAGACTAAAGACGTCCTTTTAGTCTAGTACCAGCCAAACGACAGGCATATAAAGTCGTGTAATTGAGAGAAAGATACAAGCAAAGTAAACCCAGTGGGAGAAAAAGGATGCGAGCAACAAATATCAAGTCTATAACCATTATGAAAAGAAGAACTTTTTGCTTTCATCAACAGAGATACGTTTCTAAACTGTGTAGACCTACAAGGGCTGATTAAGGCTGGATCGGGTGTATAGTGATAATTATTGGCATCTACTTACTAAAAGGCAGGCAGTCCTGATTCAGACGACGAAAGAGCAACAAAGTTAGTGCAACTAATTCAGTAGTATTGCGATAGAGGTAGGCTGGAGCATCTTACAAACTTTCAGGCAAGAAGAATCAGGGGTGATGTGGTGTACATATTCAGGATTTTCAAACATTACGACGATATAAATGTGTTGGATTTCTTCAAAGCACCAAAGTGTCATGAAGCAACAAATACAGTATTTAGTAAATACTGTCAAACCAATACCAGAAAACTGTCGTTTCATAACAGGTCTACACTTAAATGGAACAAGCAACTTACCAACATCAAAGACTGAAAATAATTATACGTTTCTGCAAATATTTGACGGATGGAAATACTGACAAGACGTTAGGCGTGCCTTTACAGACGTCACAGACACTAATCATATTGCCAATGACCATTGATAGTTAATGTCATAAACATGAAACTTCAACAGCAAGATGACCAGTATTAGGTCTGGCTCTCTGGTCTCCCATTTGATGTAATACATCCTGTTTATTAACTGTGCTCAACAGGTGTTTTTTTTTTTCAAACACAGACATCGCACCATTGCGGTCAGGAAGGTCAAATGTACACCTCTGTCCAGACGAGCGCCAAGGGGCCCGGACTGGTTTTAGTTGCCACCAACAAAAGAGCGACCGTCAGGCCGTAAGCTCTGCTGCTGTCATCGATCTCGTGGTCCAGCCGGTTAACGTCATTTTTCGTACGTCATGTTTTCTGACGCAATTCCTGTATTGATGAGATGATTATCGGTCCTCTTGTCGGTGTAACACGCCGGATTACACAGGTGTACGCAGGAAGAGCACCGAAGTCACTGCACTCTGTGGCTAAATGTTTGATACCTAAGGCATGGAAAAAAAAAGAAAAAAAAAGACTTTTTTTTTCTGTGTAACGCATGCTCTACCACAGTGAGTACTCCAACACACGAGGATCATACAGGGATGTGGAAAAAAAAGCTATCACTTGATCTAAAAATGACCGCCACCATCTTAAAGAGCAAAAAAAAAATACAATTATACGGTGCAAAAAAGCATTTCGATCAGACATTCGAAAAGAAAATCATGATTTTTTGAGTGATTAACTTTTGGCCCCTTTTCTTATCAGTTAAAGCGTACTCGTCTGCAAGTCCAAAACGAGGTCTCTGAGTGCACACCGGGGTCACGTAACCGCAAAAATCTGAAGTCGCGAGACGGACCAAAGGCGACTAAGACATCGAGTCACCGCGGCTTTCCATCCCCGCGTCCCCCCCCCCCCCCCCCCCCCCCCCCCCCCCCCCCCCCCGACCTGCCATCACAGTGCCTCAGACTTTCCGAACGAAATCAAAGTATGAACGAACGAAGCAGTTCACAGGAATCCAGACACTCAAAAAGTGAACAATCTGGAACAAGTTTCATAGTGCACCGCAGAAAATTCACCTGAGCATGCGGTGTCGGGCCCTGCTGGCGGCAGACAACCGACATTTTAGTCCTATGCTCAGAAGGTCGGGGAGAAAGTGTCAACGCGAGATTCGCACCTCCCTTCATACAACCTACGAGCGATAAAGTAGCAAACACCAGTCGTCCACGCAGACAAATGTTTTTGCATGATGACGATAAAGAACGCTATCCCGAAAACAGCAAAGTTGCTAGCCATCCGCCAGAGGTGTATCCTTTTTTACCAAACAGACTTTTCAGAACTTCAGGATGTGTTTTTTGAGGGCGAAAGGAGTAGCTCCAGGGCGGCTTATTGGGGGAGATGGGGGTAGGGGGGGGGAGGTTATCTGGTAAAGGGCCGTTGTTCTTGTGAGGAAGGACCAGCCTGACTCTCCGGGACTTCAAACGAGAGCCAAAGGCTTTTCGGAGCTTCATAGCGGTAGTGAAGGTTACTTTGCTTCTGTAGCCATTAGACGATGTTGGGAAATCTGCAAGGGAGGTACCCTGGCATTAAGCTAAGGTGACCATGCGTCTTCCTGGAACAGGTAGGCCTACTGCTGATGGGGTACAGCCAAAACAAGTTTGCTCTGTGAGTTAGCGTAACACTTCCATTCGACAGAAAATGCCCAACACACGGGTGTGAAACGGTGTGCCGGTCATGCAGTCGATATCTCGATAATTATCCTGGCGTGCGATTCAAATCAATGTTTGACTCACTAGATCGATTTGCTAGCTTCATAACCTGAGAAAAGGTTACTTTTTTTAGCAGTGGAAAGGCAGGCGATATCTTCCGTCATTATCTGTCTTGAACAGATCTGTCACGCATGCTGGAAATAATTCTTACAGCCTCAATACAGTATTTACAGAATACGTGAAAAGCACTCCTGCAGCTTTAAAAGTGCACGCTATCAGCGGCCCGCTACTGTTTTTGGCAGAGTAGTGTATGTAGGGTTGCATACATCCCATACTCTCTCTCTCTCTCTCTCTCTCTCTCTCTCTCTCTCTCTCTCTCTCTCTCTCTGTGTGCTCCTCCTCTCTCTCTCTCTCTCTCTCTCTCTCTCTCTCTCTCTCTCTCTCTCTCTCAGTTTTTCAGATGAATATTTGTCGACGTCCATTTTCGTGCATACCATTCTCTCTCTCTCTCTCTCTCTCTCTCTCTCTCTCTCTCTCTCTCTCTCTCTCTCTCTCTCTCTCTCTCTCTCTCGTGTTTCCTTTCCTTGTATAAAGCATTTAAGTACAAAGAAATTATGACCTTGTAACATTGTGTTTCAACGTCTCATTTCACGGATTTGACCATTGATGTTTTATCACTTTGAAATGAATGTAAATGAGATGTGTTTACCCGTCTGTTTATGAGGGGCCAAGGCTATTTCCTCTCTCTCTCTCTCTCTCTCTCTCTCTCTCTCTCTCTCTCTCTCTCTCTCACACACACACACACACACACACACACACACACACACACACACAACACACACATTGTTTTAGCAGTCTTCCTCCATTCATTCGTTGACGTTTAAAGAAGTTGGCTCCAATATCGGCACGGAAATCTTTCTCGGAATCCACTTGAACTTCAGTGTTGGACGTTGTACGGGCAGCAGCGGGGCAATGATCAGTGACTACATGGACAGCCGGGACATTGGTTTTGTATCATTTCATCAGTAATACCCTCCTCTGGCATCCATGTCACTATGAAATCTGGCGCACCGTTTTGTATTCCTTACCAGACATCTGTTTTTGTACAAATCTGCGTGGACCACAAAACAGTCTAACAATGAATCATTCGGATTCGTATTCTTGTCATCTTGGCAGAATTATTAGTCAGCGTCACTTTCCGGCAGTGAAATAAGATTCTGTTTTGGGATGTTGTTTCTCCCCTAATGTACGCCTCCTAGCATTCATGTAATCTCTCTCTCTCTCTCTCTCTCTCTCTCTCTCTCTCTCTCTCTCTCTCTCTCTCTCTCTCTCTCTCTCTCTCGTGCGCACGCTCGCTCGCTCGCTGAATTGGCTGGATCGTTTGTTTCCGAAAATTATAATATACTCCAATAGGTTGTCGTTGTTGCTGCTGCTGTTATGGGGTTCTTTTTTATGATTTCTTTGTTCTCTATCAATCTATCTATCTATCTATCTATCTATCTATCTATCTATCTATCTATCCATATGTCTGTCTATCGTTCCCTTTAGTAGTTCAGTAATTAATACATAAAAGAAACACTTACAGTGTTCCATGTAGATAACCATTCTGTGTTGTCCGGACTGTATTTGAACACGTTTAGCATTGTAAATAATTTTTGATTGTTTGTTTCGTCTTTTGTTCCATGGTCCTTTCAATAAACTTTTGCGTGCAAGCAAACGAGTACCTCCTTCCCCTTCCTTCACACATTTCTGACCCTCCATCTCTCTCTATCTCTCTCTCTCTCTCTCTCTCTCTCTCTCTCTCTCTCTCTCTCTCTCTCTCTCATACATTGTGATAAATCCATCCATTTGCTTTCAAAATGTTATTTCATGTCTCAATACAGAGTATTTTAAGGGTGGAACAGATTCCATATCCTTATTTTCCAGCGTAAGATGCTGTTCACATTTGTTACATTGTGTAAAAAAAAAAAAAAAAAAACAACAAATGGGCAGACAAACATTAAAGTGTAAAGCTAGCATAATGTTTTTAAGTTAAGATAACAGGCGGAAGAAGACGTGGGTATCTCATGTGAGAGTGAAATTGTTTGAACTTGGTTTTGAATTCCTGTGGCTAGATCAAGGTGTTAAGTTCTGAGTGCTCACAGACGCATGCTATGTGGGCAGCTGATCGATTACTATGGCAAAGACCAGACAGTCACGTTCAAAGTTGTGAGATCTAATTTACATGGAATATTTTGTCATTTATGCTGCTTTCCAAATAACATACTTATGCACAGTTTATTCAAAGACATCTGAAGCGCAGAATGACAAGATATCGATGCGGCATCTGAGATTCGTACGCTCATTATTATTGCTCTTGGCAGATATGCGCGTAGCTTGAAATGTCCACTATGTCCAGATACAACCAAGTATAAAGCTGATTTTTTTTTTTTTACCTTCTTTTCCAGGATTAAGAGAGATTAGGATGCATTTTCTACCATACAAATGTTATAAAGATCCGTGCTTATTAAGATTAATTATGATATTTTCATCGACAAACGGAAAGTATATTTAATCTTTGTCTCTTTACATTCAGGCCTATGAAAAATGTTGAGAGCGAAATGCCTATGTAATATAATGTGAATCTGTGACGATAATTTATGTCTTGTTTTTATATATATCTTGTTTATATGTCTTATATATATATATATATATATATATATATATATATATATATATATATATATATCCCTTCTAAGGAATGTCGGTCTCTAAGAATGAATATCCGAACCACTAAAAGTGATATCAGACGATGTGAATGTGTGTGAGTGTGCGCGCACGCATGCGTGTGTGTGTGTGTGTGTGTGTGTGTGTGTGTGTGTGTGTGTGTGTGTGTGTGTGTGCGCGCGTGTGTGTGTGCGCCCGCACCTCAGGAAAACATTAAAGTGAAAAAAAAAAAAATCCAATTACACAATATGTAAAACTATAGAGAGAGCGTCCAATGGCCACTTTGTCAGTTCTTGAGCACCGTCAATCATATTTGGATAGGTAGTACGATGCAGGTCAATTAATGTGTAGGACGAACGGTTAACCACTCAAAAAAAAAAAAAAAAAAAAATGTTAAACAAATTAAAGATAAATACCAACTGAACTACGTGACAAACTTTTGCAAATTGTGTAAAGATAAAACCAGTCATTTAATAATCTAGATAGAGACAGGGAACCGGATCCATCAGATGGAGTATCGTCCAGTTTTTTTGCTAATAATTTCCTTTGCTCTTGGACAGTAAATTAATAGATGTTCCTCCAACTCTTTCTCCACACATACATTTAACATTTTTGCTGAATTTTGTTCGAAGTGAATTCAAACGCATTCTGTGCATTAAGCTTTGTATTTCTCTAGGTATGGAGACAAGGCTGGGTCTTGATGAGGCCATATATTTTTTTTTCCAGAATGGGTTTAATACAGTTGCGGTAATAGTTAATTTCTGAGTTCTCTAATACATTTCTGAATTTTTTACTGGCACAAATACACACACAAGGCAAGTTCCCTCCAGCTGTACGTACATAGTACACACAGGACACCGTTTCTTCCAAAAGGCCTGGCACACAAATCATCACTGAAAGTGTGCGGGGGAGAGACAGAAGAAATGCAGAGTCTTCAGTTTCCTAAGTGAGAACCTTGTTCACTAGGCTGCCACATCATGCACGCACGCTGCCTCTCCCGCGTCATCCTCATGAAAGTCAGTCTCTGGCGACCAAGACTTAAGTGACGTCGAGATATGGCCGCTGGGCAGTATGGAAAATGGAGTCAGAACCAATGTTAACTCCGAGGGGAAAATCCCTCTGACGTCGAGATGTGGCTGACGACGAGGCAGAGCCAGCCATGTGTCGGGCACACAACTCCTGATACAGGATCCAGTCGTCTCCCCTGGCCAGGGAATGACTTCCTGTCAAGATGCTTCAGCTGCTGCTTCTCCACGTCAAGCTCATCCTTGGTGACAGCTGACCCCTAGCGATTCCCAGCCAGCAGTCGGACTGATGCATGTCTTCAGGGATGTTTTCCGGCCTCAGCGCCTGACAGTTCAAAGAAAGATGAATTTTAATGGCAGATGGATGTCTTCCATCCTGACCCGTTACCCGACCCCTCACAGCTAAAGGTGTGTCAAGACAGCCTTGATGTGGGAAGAGACAGAGCGCCCAATAGTTTCTGAATGGGAGACTGATTCTGTCCTCGCATGAAATGTCCATTGTTCAGGGGAGACAGTGCCAGTGAAGCTAGTCCTATGGCTTCGTTTGGTCACCACACGATGTCCTTGTATGACAACCACACACCTGCTTTAGCAGACCCCACGTTTGGCCATGACGGTCAGTCCGCATACGTTCTACGGTCTCAAAGGATAGGTGTTGTTGCTTATAGCCCAGCCGACCGCAAAGGGCCATATCAGGGCTGGTCTCAGAGGATACGCCAGCTTTTATGAATCTGATGCCTCTGTGATCCTGCTACAGAATATATGCCACACAACCCCCAAAGTAGATGGAGGAGTCACAGTTTCCAGCTTCCTGTGTCCTTACTCCAGATGGATGGCTCGTGCAGACTGATGCCTGACGAAGGTTGGAATATCACTTCTGTGTTTTGAAGGCTGGTGGCCAGACCAAAAGAGTGGACTGCTCAGGAAACAGAGGTCAGCGAGTTGGCCGTGTTGTGCAGGGACACAGTCCCCAGCACAGAGGGAGCCTTCACAAGGGTTCCAGGTCTTCTGGCCTGGCCTCAAGGAGGTGTCGCAGGGCAAAGAAACGGCCGTCAGCGTCTGTCTAGTTTAGGGCAGCAAAAAACAGCATCGTGACAAACCGGACTCTGAAAATGGTGGGTGCCAGGACACATTAGGAAACGAGTCTGATAATCATCCATTTTCAGCAACTTCGGCATGCCACCATGAAAGTGGCGGATTATGCTAACCAACTGTGGTGGACTATTCAAATCGGATAGCACGGAAGGCAACCCTACAGAGCTGACATTGTCCAGATGTTTTGGCAGACGACGAGAAGGTGGAGATCCTTCTTTTGCTCACGGTAGTGTTGATGGGTATGTCGGGCCGGAATTATCCCGTTCCTAAATTTGTCGGTTAGTTTTGAAGCCGCACAGGCTTTGTGAAGCATCATCCAGCAGGCGTAAGGTGATCTGGTTTGAGATGATATGCACCATAAGCTTCATGGCGGTCCTCAAACACATTTTTGACGGCCGTCGCAAGGTGGTATGTCCTCCATTTCTGTGTGTGTGTGTGTGTGTGTGTGTGTGTGTGTGTGTGTGTGTGTGTGTGTGTGTGTGTGTGAGGGGTGATGTTTGGGGTATTTTTTCGTGTGTGTTTTAAGAGATGAATACCTTCACATCTTTAAAGTCCTGACGAAGAGTGCCGGACTTCCAAACCAGCCCGTATGATTAGACGATGATAGTTGCTGGAAGAGAAGGACGATAATACTTGGGTGGAGGGAGGGACGATAATAGTTGGGTGGAGGGAGGGACGATAATAGTTGGGTGAAGGGAGGGACGATAATAGTTGGGGGAAGGGAGGGACGATGATAGTTAGGTGGACGGGGTGCGGACGATGATAGTTGGGGGAGGGGGGGGATGATAACTGGGTGGAGGGGGGGGGGGGGACGATGACAGTAGGGGGGAGGGAGGGACGATGATAGTGGGGGGAGGGAGGGACGATGATAGTTGGGTAGAGGGAGGGAGGGACGATAATAGTTGGGTGGAAGGAGGGACGATGATAGTTGGGGAGGGAGGGACGATGATAGTCGGGGAAGGGGGGGAGGATGATAGTTGGGTGGAGGGAGGGACGATGATAGTTGGGGGGAGGGAGGGACGATGATAGTTGGGGGTAGGGAGGCACGACGATAATAGTTGGGTGGAGGGAGGGATGATGATAGTTGGGTGGAGGGAGGGACGATGATAGTTGGGGGAGGGAGGGACGATAATAGTTGGGGGTAGGGAGGCACGATAATAGTTGGGTGGAAGGAGGGACGATGATAGTTGGGTGGAGGGAGGGACGATGATAGTTGGGGGAGGGAGGGACGATGATAGTTGGGGGAGGAAGGGACGATGATAGTTGGGGGAGGGAGGGACGATGATAATTGGGTGGAGGGAGGGAGGGACGATGATAGTTGGGGGGAGGGAGGGAGGATGATAGTTGGGGGAGGGAGGGACGATGATAGTTGGGTGGAGGGAAGGGACGATAATATTTGGGTGGAGGGAGGGACGATAATATTTGGGTGGAGGGAGGGACGATGATAGTTGGGTGGAGGGAGGGACGATGATAGTTGGGGGTAGGGAGGGACGATAATATTTGGGTGGATGGAGGGACGATGATAGTTGGGTGGAGGGAGGGGACGATGATAGTTGGGTGGCGGGAGGGAACATGGGTGGAGGGAGGGACGATGATAGTTGGGGGAGGGAGGGACGTGATAGTTGGGTGCAGGAGGGACGATGATAGTTGGGGGAGGGAGGGATGATGGTAGTGGGGTGGAGGGAGGGACGATGATAGTTAGGGGAGGGAGGGACGATAATAATTGGGTGGAGGGAGGGACGATGATAGTTAGGGGAGGGAGGGACGATGATAGTTGGGTGGAGGGAGGGACGATGATAGTTGGGTGGAGGGAGGGACGATGATAGTTGGTGCAGGGAGGGACGATGATAGTTGGGTGGAGGGAGGGACGATGATAGTTGGGTGGAGGGAGGGACGATGATAGTTGGGTGGCGGGAGGGAAGATGGGTGGAGGGAGGGACGATGATAGTTGGGGGGGAGGGAGGGACGTGATAGTTGGGTGGAGGGAGAGGGACGATGATAGCTGGGGGGGGAGGGAGGGATGATGGTAGTTGGGGTGGAGGGAGGGACGATGATAGTTAGGGGAGGGAGGGACAATAATAGTTGGGTGGAGGGAGGGACGATGACAGTTAGGAGACGGGAGGGACGATGATAGTTGGGTGGAGGGAGGGGGACGATGATAGTTGGGTGGAGGGAGGGACGATGATAGTTGGGGGGGTAGGGAGGGACGATAATAGTTGGGGGTGGAGGGAGGGACGATGATAGTTGGGTGGAGGGAGGGACGATGATAGTTGGGTGGGGGGGAGGGAACATGGGTGGAGGGAGGGACGATGATAGTTGGGGGGGGGGGAGGGACGTGATAGTTGGGTGCAGGGAGGGACGATGATAGTTGGGGGAGGGAGGGGGATGGTGGTAGTTGGGTGGAGGAGGGGACGATGATAGTTAGGGGAGGGAGGGACGATAATAGTTGGGTGGAGGGAGGGACGATGATAGTTAGGGGAGGGAGGGACGATGATAGTTGGGTGGAGGGAGGGACGATGATAGTTGGGTGGAGGGAGGGACGATGATAGTGGGGGTAGGGAGGCACGATAATAGTTGGGTGGAGGGGGAGGGACGATGATAGTTGGGTGGAGGGAGGGAGGGACGATAATAGTTGGGGGGAGGGAGGGACGATGATAGTTGGGGGTAGGGGAGACACGATAATAGTTGGGTGGAGGGAGGGACGATGATAGTTGGGTGGAGGGAGGGACGATAATAGTTGAAGAGTGCCGGACTTCCAAACCAGCCCGTATGATTAGACGATGATAGTTGCTGGAAGAGAAGGACGATAATACTTGGGTGACGGGAGGGACGATAATAGTTGGGTGGAGGGAGGGACGATAATAGTTGGGGTGAAGGGAGGGACGATAATAGTGGGGGAAGGGAGGGACGATGATAGTTAGGTGGACGGGGTGCGGACGATGATAGTTGGGGGAGGGGTGAGATGAGATGATAACTGGGTGGAGGGGGGGGGGGACGATGACAGTAGGGGGGAGGGAGGGACGATGATAGTTGGGAGAGGGAGGGACGATGATAGTTGGGTAGAGGGAGGGACGATGATAGTGGGGTGGAAGGAGGGACGATGATAGTTGGGGGAGGGAGGGACGATGATAGTTGGGGGAGGGGGGACGATGATAGTTGGGGGAGGGGGACGGATAGTCGGGGAAGGGGGGGATGATGATAGTTGGGTGGAGGGGAGGGAGGATGATAGTTGGGTGGAGGGAGGGACGATGATAGTTGGGGGTAGGGAGGCACGATAATAGTTGGGTGGAGGGGGGGATGATGATAGTTGGGTGGAGGGAGGGACGATGATGATAGTTGGGGGAGGGAGGGACGATAATAGTTGGGGGTAGGGAGGCACGATAATAGTTGGGTGGAGGGGGGAGGGACGATGATAGTTGGGTGGAGGGAGGGACGATGATAGTTGGGGGAGGGAGGGACGATGCTAGTTGGGGGAGGAAGGGACGATGATAGTTGGGGGGGGAGGGAGGGACGATGATAATTGGGTGGAGGGATGGACGATGATAGTTGGGGGGAGGGAGGGAGGATGATAGTTCGGGGAGGGAGGGACGATGATAGTTGGGTGGAGGGAGGGACGATAATATTTGGGTGGAGGGGGGAGGGACGATAATATTTGGGTGGAGGGGAGGGACGATGATAGTTGGGTGTAGGGAGGTACGATGATAGTTGGGTGGAGGGAGGGACGATAATATATGGGTGGATGGAGGGACGATGATAGTTGGGTGGAGGGAGGGGACGATGATAGTTGGGTGGCGGGAGGGAACATGGGTGGAGGGGGGGACGATGATAGTTGGGGGAGGGAGGGACGTGATAGTTGGGTGCAGGGAGGGACGATGATAGTTGGGGGAGGGAGGGGGATGATGGTAGTTGGGTGGAGGGAGGGACGATGATAGTTAGGGGAGGGAGGGACGATAATAGTTGGGTGGAGGGAGGGACGATGATAGTTAGGGGAAGGGAGGGACGATGATAGCTTGGTGGAGGGAGGGACGATGATAATTGGGTGGAGGGAGGGACGATGATAGTTTGTGGAGGGAGGGACGATGATAGTTGGGTGGAGGGAGGGACGATGATAGTTGGGGGTAGGGAGGCACGATAATAGTTGGGTGGAGGGAGGGACGATGATAGTTGGGTGGAGGGAGGGACGATGATAGTTGGGTGGCGGGGAGGGAAGATGGGTGGAGGGAGGGACGATGATAGTTGGGGGGGAGGGAGGGACGTGATAGTTGGGTGGGAGGGAGGGACGATGATAGTTGGGGGGAGGGAGGGATGATGGTAGTTGGGTGGAGGGAGGGACGATGATAGTTAGGGGAGGGAGGGACAATAATAGTTGGGTGGAGGGAGGGACGATGACAGTTAGGGGAGGGAGGGACGATGATAGTTGGGTGGAGGGAGGGACGATGATAGTTGGGTGGAGGGAGGGACGATGATAGTTGGGGGTAGGGAGGCACGATAATAGTTGGGTGGAGGGAGGGACGATGATAGTTGGGGTGGAGGGAGGGACGATGATAGTTGGGTGGAGGGAGGGAACATGGGTGGAGGGAGGGACGATGATAGTTGGGGGAGGGAGGGACGTGATAGTTGGGTACAGGGAGGGACGTTGATAGTTAGGGGGAGGGAGGGATGATGGTAGTTGGGTGGAGGGAGGGACGATGATAGTTAGGGGAGGGAGGGACGATAATAGTTTGGGTGGAGGGAGGGACGGTGATAGTTAGGGGAGGGAGGGACGACGATGATAGTTGGGTGGAGGGAGGGACGATGATAGTTGGGTGGAGGGAGGGACGATGATAGTTGGGGGTAGGGAGGCACGATAATATTTGGGTGGAAGGAGGGACGATGATAGTTTGGGTGGAGGGAGGGACGATGATAGTTGGGGGAGGGAGGGACGATGATAGCTGGGGGTAGGGAGACACGATAATAGTTGGGTGGAGGGAGGGACGATGATAGTTGGGTGGAGGGAGGGACGATGATAGTTGGGTGGAGGGAGGGACGATGATAGTTGGGGGAGGGAGGGACGATGATAGTTGGGAGAGGGAGGGACGATGATAGTTGGGTGGAGGGAGGGAGGATGATAGTTTGGGGGGGGAGGGAGGGAGGATGATAGTTGGGGGAGGGAGGGACGATGATAGTTGGGGGAGGGAGGGGACGATGATATGATAGTTGCGTGGAGGGAGGGACGATTATATTTCGGTGGAGGGAGGGACAATGATAGTTGGGTGGCGGGAGGGACGATGATAGTTGGGTGGAGGGAGGGACGATAATAGTTGGGTGGAGGGAGGGACGATGATAGTTGGGTGGAGGGAGGGACGATGATAGTTGGGTGGCGGGAGGGAACATGGGTGGAGGGAGGGACGATGATAGTTGCGGGAGGGAGGGACGTGATAGTTGGGTGCAGGGAGGAGGGACGATGATAGTTGAGGGGGGGAGTGATGATGATAGTTGGGTGGAGGGAGGGACGATGATAGTTAGGGGAGGGAGGGACGATAATAGTTGGGTGGAGGGAGGGACGATGATACTTAGGGAAGGGAGGGACGATGATAGTTGGGTGGAGGGAGGGATGATTGGGGATGATAGTTGGGTGGAGGGAGGGACGATGATAGTGGGGTGGAAGGAGGGTGATGATAGTTGGGGAGGGAGGGACGATGATCGTTGGGTGGAGGGAGGGATGATGATAGTTGGGTGGAGGGAGGGACGATGATAGTCGGGTGGAGGGAGGGACGATGATAGTTGTGGGGGAGGGAGGGACGATGATAGTTGGGGGAGGGGGGGGGGGGGTGGCGATGATAGTTGGGGGAAGGAGGGACGACGATGATAGTCGGGTGGAGGGAGGGGGACGATGATAGTTGGGGGAAGGGGGGGGACGATGATAGTCGGGTGGAGGGGGGGAAGATGGGTGGAGGGAGGGACGATGATAGTTGGGTGGAGGGGAGGGACGATGATAGTTGGGTGGAGGGAGGGACGATGATAGTGGGGGGGGGGGGGGGGGACGATGATAGTTGGATGGAGGGAGGGACGATGATAGTTGGGGGGAGGGGGGGGGAGATGATGATAGTTGGAGGGAGGGAGGGACGATTATTGTTGGGGGAGGGAGGGACGATGATAGTTGGGGGGGGGGAGGAAGGGACGATGATAGTTAGGGGAGGGGGGACGCTGATGATTGGGGGGGATGGGGGGACGATGATAGTTGGAGGAGGGGGGAATGATGATAGTTGGGGGAGAGGGGACGCTGATAGTTCGGGGGGAGGGGGACGATGATAGTTGGGGGAGCGGGGACGATAATAGTGGATGGGGGGGGGGGGGTGATTGATGAGAGTTGGGGGGGGGGGGGACGATGATAGTTGGTGGAGGGAGGGACGATGATAGTTGGGTGGAGGGAGGGACGATGATAGTTGGGGGTAGGGAGGCACGATAATAGTTGGGTGGAGGGAGGGACGATGATAGTGGGTGGTGGGTGGAGGGAGGGACGATGATAGTTAGTGGTGGTGGGGGAGGAAAGATGGGTGGAGGGAGGGACGATGATAGTTGGGGGAGGGAGGGACGTGATAGTAGGGTGGGAGGGTGGGGGGGACGATGATAGTTGGGGGAGGGAGGGATGATGGTAGTTGGGTGGAGGGAGGGACGATGATAGTTAGGGGAGGGAGGGACGATAATAGTTGGGTGGAGGGGGAGGGACGATGACAGTTAGGGGGAAGGAGGGACGATGATAGTTGGGTGGAGGGAGGAGGGACGATGATAGTTGGGTGGGGGAGGGAGGGACGATGATAGTTGGGGGGAGGGAGGGACGGACGAATAGTTGGGTGGAGGGAGGGACGATGATAGTTGGGGGGAGGGAGGGACGATGATAGTTGGGTGGAGGGGAGGGACGATGATAGTTGGGGGAGGGGGAGGGACGATGATAGTTTGGGTGGAGGGAGGGACGATGATAGTTGGGGGAGGGAGGGGGAGGGACGTGACAGTTGGGTGCAGCGAGGGACGATGATAGTTGTGGGAGGGAGGGGATGAGGGATGATGTAGTTGGGTGGAGGGAGGGACGATGATAGTTAGGGGAGGGAGGGACGATAATAGTTGGGTGGAGGGAGGGACGATGAAGTTAGGGGAGGGAGGGACGATGATGAGTTGGGTGGAGGGAGGGACGATGATAGTTGGGAGGGGAGGGAGGGACGATGATAGTGGGGGTAGGGAGGCACGATAATAGTTGGGTGGAGGGAGGGACGATGATAGTTGGGTGGAGGGAGGGACGATGATAGTTGGGGGAGGGAGGGACGATGATAGTTGGGGGGAGGGAGGGACGATGATAGTTGGGTGGAGGGAGGGACGATGATAGTTGGGTGGAGGGAGGGAGGGACGATGATAGTTGGGGGAGGGAGGGACGATGATAGGAGGGAGGGGGGGAGGGAGGGACGATGATAGTTGGGAGAGGGAGGGACGATGATAGTTGGGTGGAGGGAGGGAGGATGATAGTTTGGGGGGAGGGAGGGAGGATGATAGTTTGGGGGGAGGGAGGGACGATGATAGTTGGGGGAGGGAGGGACGACGATGATAGTTGGGGGAGGGAGGGAGGGACGATTATATTTGGGTGGAGGGAGGGACGATGATAGTTGGGTGGAGGGAGGGACGATGATAGTTGGGTGGAGGGAGGGACGATAATAGTTGGGTGGGGAGGGAGGGACGATGATAGTTGGGTGGAGGGAGGGACGATGATAGTTGGGTGGCGGGGGGGGGAACATGGGTGGAGGGAGGGACGATGATAGTTGGGGGAGGGAGGGACGTGATAGTTGGGTGCAGGGAGGGACGATGATAGTGAGGGAGGGAGGGAGATAGTGATGATGATAGTTGGGTGGAGGGAGGGACGATGATAGTTAGGGGAGGGAGGGGACGATAATAGTTGGGTGGAGGGAGGGACGATGATAGTTAGGGAAGGGAGGGACGATGATAGTTGGGTGGAGGGAGGGATGATGATAGTTGGGTGGAGGGAGGGACGATGATAGTTGGGTGGAAGGAGGATGATGATAGTTGGGGGAGGGAGGGACGATGATCGTTGGGTGGAGGGGGATGATGATAGTTGGGTGGAGGGGGAGGGACGATGATAGTCGGGTGGAGGGAGGGACGATGATGATAGTTGGGGGAGGGAGGGGACGATGATAGTTGGGGGAGGGGGGGGTGGCGATGATAGTTGGGGGAAGGAGGGACGATGATAGTGGGGTGGAGGGAGGGACGATGATAGTTGGGGGAAGGGGGGACGATGATAGTTGGGGGAGGGAGGGAGGGGGAAGATGGGTGGAGGGAGGGGACGATGATAGTTGGGTGGAGGGAGGGACGACGATGATAGTTGGGTGGGGGAGGGAGTGACGATGATAGTTGGGGGGAGGGGGGACGATGATAGTTGGATAGAGGGAGGGACGATGATAGTTGGGGGAAGGGGGGGAGATGATGATAGTTGGAGGGAGGGAGGGGGACGATTATTGTTTGTTGGAGGGAGGGAGGGACGATGATAGTTGGGGGAGGAAGGGACGATGATAGTAGGGGGAGGGGGGACGCTGATGATTGGGGGATGGGGGGACGATGATAGTTGGAGGAGGGGGGAATGATGATAGTTGGGGGAGAGAGGGGACGCTGATAGTTCGGGGGAAAGGGGGGACGATGATAGTTGGGGGGGAGGGGGGACGATAATAGGGGGGGGGGGGGGATTGATGATAGTTGGGGGCGGGGGGGGGACGATGATAGTTGGTGGAGGGAGGGACGATGATAGTTGGGTGGAGGGAGGGACGATGATAGTTGGGGGTAGGGAGGGACGATAATAGTTGGGTGGAGGGAGGGACGATGATAGTTGGGTGGAGGGAGGGACGACGATGATAGTTGGGTGGGGGGAGGGAACATGGGTGGAGGGGAGGGACGATGATAGTTGGGGAGGGAGGGACGTGATAGTTGGGTGGAGGGAGGGACGATGATAGTTGGGGGAGGGAGGGATGATGGTAGTTGGGTGGAGGGAGGGGGACGATGATAGTTAGGGGAGGGGGGACGATAATAGTTGGGTGGAGGGGGAGGGACGATGACAGTTAGGGGAGGGAGGGACGATGATAGTTGGGTGGAGGGAGGGACGATGATAGTTGGGTGGAGGGAGGGACGATGATAGTTGGGGGTAGGGAGGGGACGATAATAGTTGGGTGGAGGGAGGGACGATGATAGTTGGGTGGAGGGAGGGACGATGATAGTTGGGTGGAGGGAGGGAAACATGGGTGGAGGGAGGGGGACGATGATAGTGGGTGGAGGGAGGGAGGGAGGATGATAGTTGGGGGGAGGGAGGGAGGATGATAGTTGGGGGGGAGGGAGGGACGATGATAGTTGGGGGGGGAGGGGGAGGGACGATGATAGTTGGGTGGAGGGAGGGACGATTATATTTGGGTGGAGGGAGGGACGATGATAGTTGGGTGGAGGGAGGGACGATGATAGTTGGGTGGGAGGGAGGGACGATAATAGTTGGGTGGAGGGAGGGACGATGATAGTGGGTGGAGAGGAGGGACGATGATAGTTGGGTGGCGGGAGGGAACATGGGTGGAGGGAGGGACTATGATATTTGGGGGAGGGAGGGACGTGATTGTTGGGTGCATGGAGGGACGATGATAGTTGAGGGAGGGAGTGATGATGATAGTTGGGTGGAGGGAGGGACGATGATAGTTAGGGGAGGGAGGGACGATAATAGTTGGGTGGAAGGAGGATGATGATAGTTGGGGGAGGGAGGGACGATGATCGTTGGGTGGAGGGAGGGGATGATGATAGTTGGGGGTGGAGGGAGGGACGATGATAGTCGGGTGGAGGGAGGGACGATGATAGTTGGGGGAGGGAGGGACGATGATAGTGGGGGGGAGGGGGGGGTGGCGATGGTAGTTGGGGGAAGGAGGGACGATGATAGTCGGGTGGAGGGAGGGTCGATGATAGTTGGGGGGGAGGGGGGGACGATGATAGTCGGGTGGAGGGAGGGAAGATGGGTGGAGGGAGGGACGATGATAGTTGGGTGGAGGGAGGGACGATGATAGTTGGGTGGAGGGAGGGACGATGATAGTTGGGGGGAGGGGGGGGGGGACGATGATAGTTGGATGGAGGGAGGGACGATGATAGTTGGGGGAAGGGGGGTGATGATGATAGTTGGAGGGAGGGAGGGACGATTATTGTTGGAGGGAGGGAGGGACGATGATAGTTGGGGGGGAAGGAAGGGACGATGATAGTTAGGGGAGGGGGGGGACGCTGATGATTGGGGGATGGGGGGACGATGATAGTTGGAGGAGGGGGGGAATGATGATAGTTGGGGGAGAGGGGACGCTGATAGTTCGGGGGGAAGGGGGACGATGATAGTTGGGGGAGGGGGGACGATAATAGATGGGGGGGGGGGGGGGGGTGATTGATGATGATAGTTGGGGGCGGGGGGACGATGATAGTTGGGGAGAGGGGGGAACGATGATAGTTGGATGGATGAGGGACAATGATCGTTGGGGGGGGGAGGGGAGACGAAATCAGAACAATCCCTAGTGTGATGCTGTGCAGTGTACAGGGATGACCTGACTTAGTGACCTGACCTGGTGACCCGACTTTAAAGGGATGTGGCGTGACCTAGTGACCTGACCTGGTGACCTGACTTTAAAGGGGTGTGGCGTGGCGTGACCTAGTGACCTGACCTGGGTGACCTGACTTTAAGGGGTGTGGCATGCCCTAGTGACCTGACCTGGTGACCCGACTTGGTGACCTGACTTTAAAGGGGGTGTGGCTTGACCTAGTGACCTGACAAGTCGGCCTGACTTTGAAATCAAAGACACTGATGTTCGCAAAACGGGTTCAAAAAAGTTGGATGGGAGAGGATTTAAACAGATCAGAACCGGTCATTGTGTTCTTTAGCAGGGGACGGTCAGCAAGCTCTTTGGCATGATGGTGGGATAATGCAAGGCACAGAACGGAGGCGGTAGTGGGGAATCAAAGTTATTTCCCTCTGTGGGAACAGCACTTTGGGCTAGAAGGCAGTTCTGAATTGGCGGCAATAATGTTTGAACAGGAGTTCAAAATGATTGGTGGTGAGAAGATTTGAAGAGGCGATCTTATCCAGCATCAGTATGCTTTCCTAGAGAGTACAAGCAGAGTCATGATACTCCCCTGTGTGATGATGTGACGTAGGCGATGAGCAGGGTGAGCTACTCTTATTATCTGACCTGCTTACTTTTTTTTTTTTTTTTTTTTTTTTTTTTGTTGTTGATTTCCAATCAGTCCCTTACATACCATGCATTGTCAGGGTAGGCAGGCGTTGAAGAGCGAAGAGATCTAAGCTACGTAACAAATTCGTTCATTTTCGTTGTCCTATTTGTGTCTTGCCTGAAGAAGACCGAAGTGGTCGAAACGCGTCGTGTTTTGTCTTGTAATTCGTTTGTCCATGTTTCTCTTGGCGGTTCGCTAACATTTATTTAAGATTTCCTTTTATAATCAGTATAATCTTTCTTATCTGTAGGCCGTCAACTTTTTGGCACTGTGGGTTCTGTTTCTGTTCTCTGGCTATACTTGTCACGCTAACTCCTTTCATTCCTAGCTATCCCACTTGCTGTTTTGTTGTTGTTGTGTTGTTGTTGTTGTTGTTGTTGTTGTTGTGGATTTTGACATCTGACCCACTTTTTGCAACACATCGTTATTTTCAGAAAAGGGAAGTAACTTTTGCTCCCTTATTTTCATATTGCTTTTCCGACAGATTTCTGAAAGCGGCATCGAAGCTTCTTGAAATCCATGCGTTTACAGGCCTGTTTGTGTGAATGAAAGTAAGACGAAGAACGTGCTTTCCATACACCTAAGAATCCGCTTCTTGTTTAGGCTTGGCAGAAACCAAAATCTCTCTCTTTTTTTTTCTTCTCTCCCACTCCCCTTTGTATTGACATTGTTTAACAATAATCTACATTGGTGAAAAGGAATAGAATCCAGAAAACAGAAACAAGTCTTGTTTATTTTCAGCATGCAAGTGAATAACGTCCGGTGCCTAGAGTACATACAGAAAATGCGATTAAACAGAGCAAACAACACGATTTACATTTTAGATTGAGAGTTGATCTTGTTGTTTTATTTCAGCAACTGGCGACAGAAGAGCGACCATGGTCCAATTGCTGACGACGCTGATTGTGGGCTGGGCCATTGTGGTTTCGATCCCTATTGAGAGCCAGTTGTTCTGGGGATGTGTGGGCCCTGACTGTCTCCTGTGAGGGAAGACTGGAACAACGCTGTCAAGTTTCGACTTCTTAGCTGTTGCGTGTCTCAGTATGTTGCTCAGATTTCCTCACCAACAATGCAGGTGTCTCTATGTCTGGCATGATCGGTGTCAGAAATTATGGCGGGAGGAAGCCATGTCTTGTAGTCTCCAACCAGAATGCAACTCGTAAGCATCATCTTCAGCATCCTCATCTTTAAAAAAAAAAATCAGTTGAAAAAATGTCCCAGATTCTATGGCCCTAAATGCCCTGCACTCATGTTTCAGATTCCTCTTTCGTGTATGCCCTTGGTGACTGAATACTGAGGTTGACGATATGGACGTGTTGATGAGGTCTGTCATTGGACAGAGTGGTGGCACCTTCCTGAGAAGGGCGTTCACTCCAGCTGGCCTGGACACGGGTCAATTGTTGTCGTCAGTAGCAGTGTAACTGGTGATGTCTCGCTCTCGTGGAATCACACCCGGCATCTCTCAACACCATCATAATGCAGTGCAGTGCGTCCCCCGGTGGGTTGCCTCATGTGATGACTCAATATCAACCGCTCTCTCAAAATTACCCGAAAAAAATCGACAACAAAAACAGACTGTTATAATCATCTTCATCAAAGCCATCACGCTGTCAACAAAGGCAATTTGTGGGTGAAACATTTCAAAACAGGAAATGTAACAGCAAAAAATAGAATACTGAGCCAGTAAACAAAAGAACAACCAAATTACAAAACGGACACATATTAACAACCAAAAATAGAATACTGAGCCGCAAAACAGAACAAGGCAATTACGAAACAGACACACGCGCTTCGACCTATGGGTCTTCTTCAGACAGGACAAACACCATTCAAAACATTGGAAGCAAAAGAAGAAGAAAAGTCACTTATCGTTTACCGGCTCACAGTTCGCACAGGACAGAAGAGATTAGTGGCATTTGTGTAGAGTGTTTGTCGGTGTATGCGCGCGTGCGAGAGGAGTGCAGGCATTTCACTGTTATCTTCCGCATGAAATGTCTAAAAGATACTTTTCGATTCGCGATTTCACTGTTTCTTCTGTGTGAAATGTTGAAAGTATTTTTTTTTTTTTTTTGGCATGGCTTTACTTGAAATGTAAGATGTTTAATCGATAATGCAATTGTTTGTAGTAGAGCTATAACGTTTTGAATGTATTGCAAAGTGATTTTGGGTTGGTTCAAAAACCGTTTTGTAAATATCCAGTATGAATTCACTAAATAATGTATAATTCTATAGCCTACACAATACTATCGTAGACGAAGAAAGACAGAAGCCGTGACTGATGTCGAGACGCACCGTTTTATTTTGTGGATAACGTTTTGAATGCGTGTCTCATATTTTTCAACATCGAGCCCTAGCTGGTTTGAGCTGCTTTTAAATAACGTTCGCTTTTGACCAGTACGCCGAATCAGCTTCTAAAATGTGCTACAGTAAATGGGTCCTAAATATCTCACAATGTCTTTCGATTTATTTCACATTTAATACACTCAGGAGATAGTGTACTTTTATGATCAGTGTAAAATGTATATTTATTATCTGCCATGCTTTAAAACGAGAATCCAGTCTGATGTTTTGGATGACTTTTGTTTACAGTATCATAATTTATCTCTCTAGCCTGACCTCACTTTCCTGCATCATTGATTTTCAATCTAAGTGTTGACGAGGCCTTTGTCGTTTGAGAAGCTTTCATTTTCCCAGATTTTGTTGTTTTCCTTTGTATTTTCCGGTAAAAACGCTACTTTCAACGACAAAAATCAGTTAAATCATATCCCTGAATGTACGCGTATTGTTGCGGAATTGCGGGTCCGTTCCTTTTTCTCTCTCTCTTTTTTTTGTTGCTGTTGTTGTTGTTATTGTTGTTGTTGTTGTTTCTTTATTTATTTATTTATTTCTGTGTTGTATGTTTGTTTGCGTACGAAGCAGAATGACGTCCTGAACTGAAAATTCTCTCCAAGAATTGAAGATTCAGTTTTCGTGGAACCAAATCAAATTTGCAGAATGTAAGGTGGACTGCTCAGCATGTGAAGGGTTGTTAATCCTGACCGCGCTTGTTGATGGGAAGATGTAGTGACATCCCTGCTTGTGTCCCTTTATGTGCTGCTGAAACAGCCTAGCACAACGTGAAGCAAGACAGTGCAAAAACAGTGCAATGCAACGCAGCATATACTATACAACACAATACATAGAAACACACCGCACTACAGCACATCACAATACAGCATCACACAACATAACACAATACGGTACAAGACAAGACAAAATATATTCCGATATAACACTCTGAAATGCAACACAATACATCAATACAATGTAATGCCAGAAAGGTCAATGCTATCAACCACCACTTCAATGTCAAGGTCCTAGAGGAATTCCCTCTTCTTCCACCTGTCCTCCCTCACTGCAGGTCAGTCAGGGGTTCCCTGTCCTCCCTCACTGCAGGTCAGTCAGGGCTTCCCCTGTCCTCCCTCACTGCAGGTCAGTCAGGGATTCCCCTGTCCTCCCTCACTGCAGGTCAGTCACGGGTTCCCTGTCCTCCCTCACTGCAGGTCAGTCAGGGCTTCCCCTGTCCTCCCTCACTGCAGGTCAGTCAGGGTTCCCCTGTCCTCCCTCACTGCAGGTCAGTCAGGGCTTCCCCTGTCCTCCCTCACTGCAGGTCAGTATTGATTCCCCTGTCCTCCCTCACTGCAGGTCAGTCAGGGATTCCCCTGTCCTCCCTCACTGCAGGTCAGTCAGGGATTCCCCTGTCCTCCCTCACTGCAGGTCAGTCAGGGATTCCCCTGTCCTCCCTCACTGCAGGTCAGTATTGATTCCCCTGTCCTCCCTCACTGCAGGTCAGTCAGGGATTCCCCTGTCCTCCCTCACTGCAGGACAGTATTGATTCCCCTGTCCTCCCTCACTGCAGGTCAGTCAGGGGGTTCCCTGTCCCTCCTCACTGCAGGTCAGTCAGGGATTCCCCTGTCCTCCCTCACTGCAGGTCAGTCAGGGATTCCCCTGTCCTCCCTCACTGCAGGTCAGTCAGGGATTCCCCTGTCCTCCCTCACTGCAGGTCAGTATTGATCCCCCCTGTCCTCCCTCACTGCAGGTCAGTCAGGGATTCCCCTGTCCTCCCTCACTGCAGGTCAGTCAGGGGTTCCCCTGTCCTCCCTCACTGCAGGTCAGTCAGGGGTTCCCCTGTCCCCCCTCACTGCAGGTCAGTCAGGGATTTCCCCTGTCCTCCCTCACTGCAGGTCAGTCAGGGATTTCCCTGTCCTCCCTCACTGCAGGTCAGTCAGGGATTCCCCTGTCCTCCCTCACTGCAGGTCAGTCAGGGATTCCCCTGTCCTCCCTCACTGCAGGTCAGTCAAGGGTTCCCCTGTCCTCCCTCACTGCAGGTCAGTCAGGCTTCCCCTGTCCTCCCTCACTGCAGGTCAGTCAGGGGTTTACCTGTCCCCCCTCACTGCAGGTCAGTCACGGGTTCCCTGTCCTCCCTCACTGCAGGTCAGTCAGGGGTTCCCTGTCCTCCCTCACTGCAGGTCAGTCAGGGATTCCCCTGTCCTCCCTCACTGCAGGTCAGTCAGGATTCCCCTTCCCCTGTCCTCCCTCACTGCAGGTTAGTATTGATTCCCCTGTCCTCCCTCACTGCAGGTCAGTCAGGGATTCCCCTGTCCTCCCTCACACTGCAGGTCAGTCAGGGGGTTCCCCTGTCTCCCTCACTGCAGGTCAGTCAGGGATTCCCCTGTCCTCCCTCACTGCAGGTCAGTCAGGGCTTCCCCTGTCCTCCCTCACTGCAGGTCAGTCAGGGATTCCCCTGTCCTCCCTCACTGCAGGTCAGTCAGGGATTCCCCTGTCCTCCCTCACTGCAGGTCAGTCAGGGATTCCCCTGTCCTCCCTCACTGCAGGTCAGTATTGATTCCCCTGTCCTCCCCTCACTGCAGGTCAGTCAGGGATTCCCCTGTCCTCCTCTCACTGCAGGTCTGATTCCCCTGTCCTCCCAGGTCAGTCAGGGGTTCCCCTGTCCTCCCTCACACTGCAGGTCAGTCAGGGGTTCCCCTGTCCCCCCTCACTGCAGGTCAGTCAGGGATTCCCCTGTCCTCCCTCACTGCAGGTCAGTCAGGGGTTCCCCTGTCCTCCCTCACTGCAGGTCAGTCAGGGATTCCCCTGTCCTCCCTCACTGCAGGTCAGTATTGATTCCCCTGTCCTCCCTCACTGCAGGTCAGTATTGATTCCCCTGTCCTCCCTCACTGCAGGTCAGTCAGGGATTCCCCTGTCCTCCCTCACTGCAGGTCAGTCAGGGATTCCCCTGTCCTCCCTCACTGCAGGTCAGTCAGGGATTCCCCTGTCCTCCCTCACTGCAGGTCAGTAGGGATTCCCCTGTCCTCCCCCTCACTGCAGGTCAGTCAGGGGTTCCCCTGTCCCCCCTCACTGCAGGTCAGTCAGGGATTCCCCTGTCCTCCCTCACTGCAGGTCAGTCAGGGGTTTCCCTGTCCTCCCTCACTGCAGGTCAGTCAGGATTCCCCTGTCCTCCCTCACTGCAGGTCAGTCAGTGATTCCCTGTCCTTCCCAGGTCAGTGTCCCCTGTCCTCCCTCACTGCAGGTCAGTCAGGGATTCCCCTGTCCTCTCTCACTGCAGGTCAGTCAGGGATTCCCCTGTCCTCCCTCACTGCAGGTCAGTCAGGGATTCCCCTGTCCTCCCTCACTGCAGGTCAGTCAGGGGTTCCCCTGTCCTCCCTCACTGCAGGTCAGTCAGGGGTTCCCCTGTCCTCCCTCACTGCAGGTCAGTAGGGATTCCCCTGTCCTCCCTCACTGCAGGTCAGTCAGGGTTTCCCTGTCCTCCCTCACTGCAGGTCAGTATTGATTCCCCTGTC
>JADBJO010001629.1:122500-125000 GCA_016801955.1 Conus betulinus
TGCCAAGTAAAAGCAGCCCCATCACACCTTTAGACAGACACGCAAGACTTCAAAGAGTCACGAGGTCCACTCCCATCCACATGTCAAACCTAGGAATAATTTCAGATTTTCCAGACATGAGAAAACTTCATTCAAGTGCGCTCAGACTGTTCTGCAAAGAATGCACAGTGTGCAGGAAATTCTCCAAGATAGGACATTTTGCTGCTGTATGTAGATCGTCAGTCCACGTGGTTGAGGAAGAACAGGACGACAATTCAAGAGAAGTAGAAGATTGTGCATACATGGGAACAATCACTGTTAGTGTGGACAGTGTGTCTGCTAACCCATGGAAAATCCCACTGAAAGTGGAAGACATGCTACAAATATTCAAGCTAGACACAGGCGCTGATGTAACAGTAGTGCCAGACAGACTTGTGCCGAAATCCAAGCGTCCATTGCAGAAAACCCAGAAGAAAGTGTTTTTGGTCCTGGACACACAGAAATTAACGTCGTGGGAAAATTCAGCGCCAACATTGAATACGAGGGGAAAACATCAGTTCAAGAAATCTATGTCATCAAGGACTTAGTGGGGCCACTGTTAGGCAGACCAGCCATCGTTGACCTGAATATACTTGAAGTGATAGGGAGATCAGCGACCCAGAACTGTCAGCATTATTCCAGGGACTAGGGAAGCTGCGTTATTCAAAGTACAGGATTCAACTGAGGAAAGACAGCAGACCTTTTGCAGTAGCCACACCACGGCAACTCGCCTGCCCCTGAAGAAGAAAGTGACAGATGAACTGGACAAACTGGAAGCCCTACACGTGATCCGACCTGTGACACAGCCTACTGAATGGTGTGCGCCGATAGTTGTAGTGCCAAAGACCAGTGATAGGATCAGGCTCTGTGTAGATTACACAAGATTTAATGAAGCTGTGCAGAGAGAAAACTTCCCTCTACCTTCCACTGACCAAATCTTTGCCCAGCTGGATGGAGCAGTCTTGTTTTCTAAGCTGGATTGCAACAGTGGATTTCATCAAATCCCCTGGAAAGAGGAATCACAAGAGCTTACCACAGTCATTTCACCTTTTGGCAGATATTGTTACACCAGACTTCCGTTTGGTATCAGTTCAGGACCTGAAAATTCCAGCGCACTATGATGCAGCTATAGGGAGAGACAGCAAAATGTCATATGTGACATGGATGACACCTTGATCTTTGGAAAGACCGAAGAAGAGCATGAGGGAACTTGAAGAGGTGAGGGAACTTGAAGCGGTGAGCAGAGAGGCTGAAAGACGCCGGGCTGACACTGAATTCAGAAAAGTGCCAGTTCAGGAAGACCTCCATCAAGCTCCTAGGGCACATCATCACACCCGAGGGCATAGCCATCGACCCTGAAAAGGTGGAAGCGATCACCAAGTTCCCTAGGCCAACAAATGTTTCTGAGCTAAGTCGTCTGTTAGTTAAACATGGTGAATCATGTTGCCAAGTTTGCGGGGTCAGCACTATCAGACAAAACGAAACCTCTGCGAGATTTCCTGAAGAAAGAAGACGACTGGACAAGGGGTAGCCCACAGGAGGAAGCGTTTGGACACAGCATGCAGCAACTCTCCTCAGCTCCAGTGCTTGCTCATTACAGCCCCAACAGGAAGACGCGTCTTTCTACAGATGCATCAACGTTGGTTTGGGAGCCGTTCTCCTACAGAAGCTCGAAGATGGAAGATACAGACCAGTCTTCTATACATCAAGATCACTCACTCCTATGGAGCAGCGCTATGCACAAGTGGAGAAGGAAGCCTTAGGAGTGATCTGGGGGGGGGGGGTGAAAAATTCTCCGAGTATGTTACTGGACTGAAGGATCTTATCATAGAGACAGATCATAGACCACTGCTTGCTCTTCTGAAGACAAAGAACATTGATGAACTGTCACCTAGGATTCAGAGATTCCGTATGCGACTCATGCCATTTCAGTACTATATCGAATACATACGTGGGAAGAATCTTGTGACTGCTGATGCTTTATCAAGAGCACCGACGCCTTCAGCGACACAAAAAGACAAAGAATTTGAAGAGGATGTCAATCTGATGGTTAGCCAAATCTTCATCAATGTCCCGGCAACAGAGAAAAGACTGAACGAAATACGGCAGGAGCTTCTACAGGATATGCTGTGCCAGAAACTGATGAGATACTGCAGAGATGGGTTGCCAGAAACATGTCCATCAGATCCCCAACTGAAGCCCTACCGGAGTGCTCGCTGTGACCACAGTATTCAAGGCAACCTGCTGTTACATTGCACAAGACTGATTATCCCAGACAAACTGAGGCCTGAAATGCAACAGGGACTACACACTGGACATCAAGGTGGTCAAGTGCCCAAGCCAGAGCCAGAGAAAGCATGTGGTGGCCAGGACTTTCATCGCAGATTGAAAACATGGTAGAGCGCTGCTACATATATGTAGAAGGAGAGGAAGATAGCACCAGAACCCTCATCCAACACACACCCCTGACTATCTCTGCCAG
>JADBJO010001629.1:132500-135000 GCA_016801955.1 Conus betulinus
GTGTGTGTGAAACTCCAATGTCATGAATGGAATATAAGCATAACTTTACGATCTGTCATTCTTGAAAAAGAACAGCTGCTCAAATATTGCAATGTATTTTGTTACATTGCTCGTTTTGTTTTTTTTCACTTCAATTCTCTCTCTGTCTGTCTGTCTGTCTCTCTCTCTCTCTCTCTCTCTCTCTCTCTCTCTCTCTCTCTCTCTCTCTCTCTCTCTCTCTCTCTCTCTCTCTCATGTGTGTGTGTGTGTGTGTGTGTGTAAAGAAGTTTCCATATCAGCAGGGTTATAGAGAGGCTGATGCAGCAGAAATTTTTTATCATACTGCGCTGTTGGCGGCAGGGTTCTCTCAGCAGATTTGCAGTGCTGAGGCTGCTTACTGATCGGCAGTTTCAGTCTCATTAAAAGCCGTTCTTAATAAAACAAACTTTTAATCGCGCGCCTATTTCGCCTTGTTCGCAGTCCCGGCGATCTGGTCTTCGTTCTTATTTCCCCAGTCTTTTGGTTTGCGGTCCAAAATCGGAGAGGATCGCAAACCTTACCGAACCTGGCTAGGGAAGAGGGACTGGGAGGGCACGGTGGCGGGGGGGGGGGGGGGGGGGGGTTCGTGTCGCTTAGCATGTTCTGGGAATCGTATAGGTTCGTGCAAAGGGAAGTACCGATAACAAAAATCTCCTAGAATGGAAATCAGTTAATGACAATTGTTCTGTGATGGAAATCAGTTTGTGGTTTGTTAACCTAAATTTCCATTCTCGCTTCGTAAATAAACACTTTCAATTGCAACGACCGAAGTATTCAGATTTACAATACTCTGGAAAAGCTTGAAGTTTTGGAACAAAGAAATTGCAACAAAACAAATCGACTTAACACCTATTCAAAAATCGTTCAGTAGGCCTAATAATATACTTCAATCTATCACCCAGCTACTGGTATTGCAGGTTGTATTCCCTACCTTGAAAAAAAAATCACCCCAAATTCCATTGAGAAATCAGTCCCTAATTGTCGTCACTCTGCGGACTGATTCGTGAACTGTGGTTTTTAGGTAGAAGAGAAACTATGCAGGGTTCATCGTTAGTTCGCGATCTAAATTAGTGAGGCGGCTTTTTTTTTCCTATAAAGAACAACCGTAGGGAGACGTCACAGTTCGGCAGTTTCAGTTTCATCAGGAAGTCCTAATTGTTCGGCAGTTTTTCAGTTTCACTGTGGAGGGTATTCGGAAGTTTCATCATGGAGGTATCACTGTTCGGCAGTTTCATATTTATCAAGGAGGTTTTTCTATTCAACAGTTTCATTCTCATCAAGAAAGCGTCATGGTCTGGCAGTTTCAGTTTCACTCAGGAGGCGTCTCTTTATCGATCTGTCTGTCTATCTATCTATCTATCTATCTACTCGTTAGTATATCTACCTACCTATCTTCCATCCATCCATCCGGCGCAGTCATTCTGATTTGCTGTTGTAAAAAGACAGACCAGCGTCCTTTCTAGTCTTGTTGCCAGCCGTTCAAACCACGCCTTCACTGACCCAGGACGGCTAAATGGGTTGGCGCGGTGCCAGAACGTTGTTGGGCACATAGGGGCCCTTCAGTCACGGTCCAGCAGAACTGAATAATGGACACCTGGCCCAACACGGCGACTGGTGTTTTGATTTTTCCCTCTCACCTGTCTTTCCTCATCCAGGCGGATCTAATGCCTGGCTTCTCGACGCAAGTAGCTCGTCGTACTGTGAAGCGCGCTGGTGTGATTTTTATTCCAGGTCTGTGGTGCTGAAATGAATAGCCTGGAAATGTCATCTGTGTTTGGTTTAAAGAGGATTGAGACGATTTCTTGTGTAGGTAGATAGAGAGGCAAACAGAGAGAAAGAAAGAAGGATAGGATAGGTAGGTAGGTAGGTAGGTAGGTAGATAGATAGATAGATAGATGGATGGATGGATGGATGGATGGACGGATGGATGGATGGAAGATAGGTAGGTAGATAGACTAACGAGTAGATAGATAGATAGACAGACAGATCGATAAAGAGATAATTTGATTGCTTGATAGATAAATAGATAGAAACAGACAATAAGTAATTTGATTGCTTGATAGATAAATAGATAGAAACAGACATAAGCAAAGAAAGAAAGAAAGAAAGTCAGTCAGTCAAAAATATTGTGACTTTTGAAATATGTTCGGCATTCCAAAGAAGTAGTCGAAACCAAAGTCTGTTGTTCGTTTAAGTAGCTGCATGACTGAAGCAGGGAGGAACGTCTTTTTCAACGTAGGAAAATTCTTGAAGATGAGAATGGTCATGTGATATTCCGTCCCTTCCTTCATGCAAGCAGCAGATATTTGCATTACACTCAGGACCGTCATTAATGTATTCTGCTACTTCTGAAATCTACCGACTGACAATGTTTTATTACTGTTTTAGATTTGAGAGAAAACAGAAACGGTTCACTTAAAGCTAGCGAATGTTTGCATTGCACTTGGACCTACCGTGGATGTATTATGTTACTTCTAAAATT
>JADBJO010001629.1:137500-142500 GCA_016801955.1 Conus betulinus
CAATCCCTCCTCCACCCCGTCGTCGTCCCACACCCCACCCCCTGTCCCCCCCATCCCGATGCCGTTCAAAACAATAGAGTTCGACTACTGTGTTGGAGTGCACAGCAATGAATAGTTTCTGACAGCTTTTATTTGACGGTGAGGAGTATGACTATCGCACAGACGCATAGACGATATGTATATGCACTAGCACAAACGTGCTCTCTCTCTCTCTCGCTCTGTCTCTGTCTCTGTCTCTGTCTCTCTCTCTCTCTCTCTCTCTCTCTCTCTCTCTCTCTCTCTCTCTCTCTCTCTCTCTCTCTCTCTCACACACACACACACACACACACACACACACACACACACACACACACACACACACACACACACACACACACACACACACACACGTGCGTACACGCGAGAGATAGACCGAGACAGAATGACTTTAAAGAGGCATGCACACTTATATACATGCGCACTCGCACGCATGCATGCACGCACGCGCACACACACACACACACACACACACACACACACACACACACACACACACACACACACATACACACACACACACACACACACACGCGCGCGCGCGCGCGCGCGTGCGTGTATATCAACTGTGCCACTTCAGTGACATTAGCGGATAGCGACACCTCTGTCACCTCGTTCTTGTCACTGGCTCCAGGCCTTTTCCGACTCCAAACACCCCTCCCCCACCATTCCGCGGCCCCAAACCTCCTCTTCTCGTCACCCCCACTCTTACAAACAACAACACCAGAATAATGATAATAACAATGATAATAATTATGCAAAAAATTAGTGTCCAGTAAAAACCTCTCTCTCTCTCTCTCTCTCTCTCTCTCTCTCTCTCTCTCTCTCTCTCTCTCTCCCTTTCTCTCTCTCTCTCTCTCTCTCTCTCTCTCTCTCTCTCTCTCTCTCTCTCTCTCAGATTGAAGGCAAACGGTGTTAGGCGTCTTAAGGTCATTCCAGGCTATTTGGTCATCTTTTCTTAAGTTAATACGTTATGCTTCGGGGTGGGAGGTGGGGACGCGGGTGTGATTTAGTGGGGATGTGGTATTTTATGTACATCATGAAACTGGTTTTCTTGTAAAGAACAGTTACAGATTTAGTGAGTATGGAACTGTTCGTACATACGTGATGCAAAATGTAGTAGAGCATAATCCAGAACTAAATTTAGACAGACATCTAAACAGAAATCATAATGGCAATAAGTCAACTCGGTGCGCCTCACCGTCATTATCATTGATGTCATGACGAAAGTGATTTAATATGCTCATTTTTTTTTATGAGTGTGATGTTCACTTTTTTTTTGTTTTGTTATTAACGTGATGATCGGTGTAAGAAATGTATGTTATTAGATGATCGTTCTTTGAATTACTCTCCGTCGAAAAGGCAAATGGCTCTTAACACGTCTAAATCTCTCTCTCTCTCTCTCTCTCTCTCTCTCTCTCTCTCTCTCTCTCTCTCTCTCTCTCTCTCTCTCTCTCTCTCTCTGTGACCTCCATGGTGCCGTTATATTATTAATATCCTCTCATACTCCGCACAGACTGTTCGGAACATGGCGATAACCACGAGGGATGAATCATCAACGTCGGGACCCCAAATGACCGATGAACCATGCAACTGCTGGCACCAACGGTAGCTGCGTTAACTGTAGCGTGCGTAGCATTGATTAGGATCGTCGTCTCCAAACACCCATCGCTTATTGCCTGCTGGACATTATCGGCGCTTGTACATCATGGCGCCAGGAGTAGCCTGACCGTTGGTTTCATTCAGCTTTAACGTTCGCACCAACCCAAACAGATACAGCAGAGAGGGATAATCATCCCTGGACATTCGGCACAAGCATAAAAAGAGAGACAAGCCTGTAAAGAGGAACAAGCAAGCAAGCCGTTATGTTTTTATTAAGAAGTGCTGTCGGAAAGTTGCTACCCTTTGCATACTGAACAACTCAAGTTACGTAGAGGAAGCTCGAATGGGTTTTTTCAGAAAGTTGACGACGCAAATGATTCTGGAAGCGACTCAGACTGAAAGTACAAAAAGCTGATGACTTGTTCTTCTTCATGGAAGTCTCATAGATGCGCTGATGAATGTTCAGAATTTCGCGTTACATGACCCCCTTCCCCGCCTCAGCTCCCTTGCATTTCTTTCTGCTGGCGTCATTTTCTTTTTTTTTTTTTAATGAAATTCATACCCCCCTCTTGTTTGAATCTCGTTCAGCTGCCCCCAAGATGGACGCCATAATATCCCAGAATCCTCGGACTCGGTATTGAAATGAAAACGGAGAAACACCTCCGAGGGGTTGTCTGGAAATGAGACGGGACTCGTTGACAGCTGTAATGGACCTTTCATTTTCATTTTTCTCTGTTTGCTTATGGGTTGGGGAGCTGGGGCTTATCCAGCGCCAGAACAACAACACGTCAGAGAGAGGCAATGGACGTTCTGGTTTTAATGGTGCGTGCCATCGGGATTCCAATTTAAAATGTTTGATGGGAACTCGGCGCTGTACCACCGAGCCGACCGTACACTCAGGCGAGGTTGGTTAGCTGCCTTCAGGTTGAATGTGTACACCACGAAAGGTGATACGGCAGGCGGATGTAAAACTGTAGAGGTGTCTGGATCAGCACCTTCGAGTTATCATGGGTGCAGTTGTGTTGGCACGTTGAAGGCATTCATCCCTTCCTCTTGATCTGGCTTGCTCTGTGCCAGCCTCCTGTTTAGGGGTTGGCTGGCTGTTCACCCCCATGTCACAGGTGATGGTGTCAGACTGTCACGTAACTGACAAACGGTCGTTCTCTCACGCGGGCAAGGTTACACGCAGGAAGAAGGCTGACCTCACTGAACAGCGCACAAGGAGAAACTGGCCTACATGACTACATGAGAGGGCAAATGGGTCAACTGAAATAGTCTCTCGGCCGGAGAATATTAGATACCGGCGCTAGCGAACGGGTCTCTGACAAAACAAGAGAAAAGAAATCAGGAGAGACGCCTATCGTCTCCCCTGTACATCTTTGGAGTGCTGGCAGGTGGTCATAATGTGGAGGAGGTGGTAGCTCAGTTGTAGTGCACGGAGGTCATTGTTGTATGTTGCGAGTTCTAATCCCAGTGCTGCCCAAAACAAAACCCGGTGTTTTCAACGCTCATGTCATCATTCCAGTGACGTGGAGGTGATCTGACGGCTCTGACTCGTTGGCGCTGATCCACATTGTGAGGTGAGAGGCCGCAGTGTGTCGGGGTCGAAGTGGCAGATCGCTCCCGAAGGTCGTGGAGGTGGCAGACTGACGACAGAGCTGCACAGCTACCCTCTTGCTGTATGAGTGACGTCGGGACTAGCTTGTCTCGCCGGGTACCCGCTCCTCTGGATGATTTGATGGCGAATCGCTGCCTCCCTGCAATATCCTAGGCTGGAGAAGTCTTGTATGTTTGGGGGGCTTTGGTTGGCACCTCCTGTTGGAGTGTTGGGTTGAAAAATGCCCTTTCTGCTGTAGGATGGAGCATCAGCGCAGCGGTTCGTCACCTGTCATCCCCGTTCCGTCAGCTGTAGGCTTCCCGCAGGCCAAGACTGCGCCTCTCGCAAAGAAAAACAACTGTCAGGAGTTCTATCGACAGCACGGATCGTGGAGAAACATGGCGCCAAACTGCAGACTAGGGAAAAGTCTCTCACTTCTGACAGTTCCTCGCTTCTCTCTTGATACCTTTGGTAAAAAGCCCTTTTCTGTCTCTGGCCCAAATGTATGGAACTCTCTACCCCTGTCTTTTAGAAAAACAGACTGCTTCTAAACTTTCAAACGGCATCAAAAACTTACCTCTTTCAAACTCATCTATCCTGAGAAACTGAAATGTGCAAGTCCTTCCTAATTAGATTTATTCTCCAGTCTGTATGTTTCTAGACCAGTAATGTGAAGGGGTGTGTGTGTGTGTGTGTGTGTGTGTGTGTGTGTGTGTGTGTGTGTGTGTGTGTTTGCGCGCGCGCGCGTGTGCGCGCGTGCGTGTGTTGTGTGTTCGTGTTCGCGTGCGCGCGTGCGTACGTGCGTGCGTGCGTGTGTGTGTGTGTGTGTGTGTGTGTGTGTGTGTGTGTGTGTGTGTGTATGTGTGTGTGTGTGTGTGTCCAAAGAAAAGGAATGGCTTTTAGAGGATTTATGAGAGGGAGACTTTGTGAAATTTCTTATGTTGTTTTTTTTTTTTTATCATTATTATCATTATTATACAATGTCTTAATTGTGAACGCAATGTGATTTGTTTTAGTATTGGATATCTCAAGGCTTTGTGTTTTTTCAATGTGCATGACTTTATAGTTCCTATTTTTACTGTTTGCTCTTTTTGAAATGTAAAGCGCTCTTGACCATTTTTGTGGAATATGCGCTATATAAATAAACATTATTAGTATTATTGAGACTAGCGCCTCATTGCAACGTCTCGTGCCTACATGAAACCATCATCTTCGGCTGAATGACATCAGATATCGTTTGGTAAGTCGTGCTCCAGAAAAACCTACCTACACGCCGAAAGCCGACACTGAGTCACCCTGGTCTGAACACAGAAACTGACACCTTCCAACGAAAGAGAACTACTCGCATCTTCAACAACGGAACTGCAGACTTTTATTTCTGGGCTGCAGTGTACTTACGAGCCACGGGATGTTGGTACATGATATTTAAATACGTGATATTCCCCTTTATGGCATTGCTCATAATACAACAACATCCACACTGCAAGGTGCAGCTCCTCGTGTTTCAACAGCAACCTGACGGATTGCTGTTAAAAGGTGTCGAGGTGACAGATCGACGACGGGGTGGCTCAGGCTTCCTTCTTGACTCTGGGGACGGCTGGATCGACGGATCATGAATGGATAACTTCTTTAGACCGAACTGGCCACAAGCAACACCCACAACCACTTGTGTAGCCCAAGACTCTGGCAGCTTCTTCCATGGCTGTGCAGTAACGTATGGGTTGGAGGGTCAGCTGACTGATCACCTTAGAGACGTTTTCTTGAA
>JADBJO010001629.1:147500-152500 GCA_016801955.1 Conus betulinus
CCCTCTCCTCCTCTCCTCCCCCACCTCTCTCTCTCTCCTCTCTCTCCTCCCTCCTGTCTCCTCTCTCCTCTCTCGGCCTCTCACCCTCCTCTCCTCTCCCTTCCCTCTCTCCTCCCTCTCTCTCCTCTCTCTCCTCTCCCCCCCTCTCTCCTCCCCCTCGTCTCTGTCTCTCTCTCCATCTAACTCTCTCTCTCTCTCCTCTCCCTCTCTCCTCCTCTCTCTCTCTCTCTCTCTTCCCCCGCCTTCCTGGATCGGCATTGAAAGACCCATTAGTTGGCTGGATTGTAATGAAACTGAAATGGAACCTATGTAATAAACTGAATGTGAATCTAGTAACGAACAGTAACATACTATAGGTAATTTCACGCTTAGTTGACCGACGCTGGAAGAAATCAACCATGTCCATCCTAAGCCCCTTCTGGTCAAGGACGGGGACCAAGCTGCCTTGACAACACTCAAGTCCACAGGAAACCAGTGCTGTCAACCTTCCAGCGAAGGCAGACTGTTCACGTATTCTACCCATCCTTTGTGATTGCCAGAGCTAGACAGTGAGAGCGTGTAGACTGGTAACGATACCTCCACGTGTGGCGCAAAGCTGGGGGCTGTGGCGATCCCTGGCACTTAAAGCGTCTGCCACGGCACTTGGGTTGCCTACTGTCATAGGACAAGACATACGTGATGAAAATCGTCTGCCCTTTTGGGTGTGTGCGTGTATGGGAGAGGGAGAGGGTACGGGTGTGAGAGAAGTTTGGGAGGAGATGGAGGGTTATGGCGGAACTGTGAGAGTCGTTTCGATTAGGAACAAGAGAAAAGAAATGTATGAACTGGAGCACATATTGTCAGTTTTTCCTCCAGTTCTCCGTTGTTTTCATTCATTTTTCTCCAGTCGCACCATATTTCTTTTTCACCCGCATCTTCCTCCATCGCTCTCTCTCCCTCTCTCTCTCTCTCTCTCTCTCTCTCTCTCTCTCCATGTCATTGCTAATAATAACAAGATTTTGATTTGGTCATGCGGACACAACTTAAACTTAATAAGAATTAAACTCTGTAGTTAGAATTCGTCTGCTTGTATGCTTTTTTTTTCCTTTTCCTTTTTTTTATAATACTTTCAAACAGCACAAGGCAGAGGACTCAGGAAATCAATTCTTTTCTTTCTGCGTACGCAGGCTAATACTCCTGCGGACACTGCTTGTATAGACAGGCAGTGGAGTTTTGTGCGTATGACCGTTTGTTTTTGTTTTTTTTATCCCGCATACTCCATCTTCGGGGAGAGGAAACCTAAAATTTTTACTTAAGCGGATCTCCTTATCCCTCAGCGGCTCATTTCTATGCCGCTTCTGAATGCTTACTCATACACAGTCACACCCAGCTGGTCGCAGCCCTACAGCTGACGATCACAGAGAGCAGCCTGTTCCGGGTTTTCCCCCCTTCCACCGAGTAGACCACGTCATTTTGTGTTTAATAATCATATGTATGAACATGTGACTGTGCAATCAGTGTCAGTTGTCCGTGTGTGTGTCTGTGTGTTGGGGGGAGGGTGGTGATGGGTGGTGGTGGTGGTGGTGGTGTGTGTGTGTGTGTGTGTGTGTGTGTGTGTGTGTGTGTGTGTGGTCCATCATGCTGTTTGCATTCAACACTTGCTAGGGATCAGCAATTAAAAACAGTGTATGAAAAAAATCATTTTGAACTGACTTCAATAAACACGTGATCCAGCAACACACAAACAATGTGAAAGACAATCACACAGTTGCCTGCACCTTCACACTGGAACATGCAGCATGGTGAGCACGTGAATTGCGTGACCCCCCCATTCTGGGGGTAAACAGGGGGAGAGGTCAGCGTCACATTTGCTGTTTTGGGACCGGCAAACAGTGGTTCAGTGTGATTCGGGCAGTGTTTATCGCACCACAATGGAACAGCAAGCACAAAGACGACGCCTTTCCGCAGAAGATATGGCGAGAGGAGTTGGGATGCTGCTAGGAGGGTCATCGCAACGAGAGGTTGCTGGAGCCTTGGGCGTATCCCAGAGCGTTGTTTCCCGTTTTTGGAATCGATATCAAACAACAGGGACAGTCACTCCACGACATTCTGGAGGTCACCCACGTGTCACAACCCAGCGAGAGGACCGATATCTCCTTGTCCAGGCACGAAGAAATCCTTTCCACAATGCCACACAGCTGCAACATGACCTCCAGAACGCATCAGGGAACCGGGTGTCAACCCAGACAGCCAGGAGAAGGCTTCACAACGGTGGTCTTCATTCAAGGGCCCCAGCAATTCGGGTTCCATTGACCCAGACAACGTAAACAAGCAAGGTTGCTGTGGGCACTGGAGCACCAAGGCTGGACTGCTGCAAACTGGACTCCAGTTTTTGTTCAGTGATGAGTCCAGGTTTTGTTTGGACGTGACTGACCGGAGAAGGAGGGTGTGGCGAAGGCAGCAGAATGAACGATTCCACCCCAACTTCATTGTTCAGCATGACCGCTATGGTGGGGGCTCAGTAATGGTGTGGGGAGGCATTTCAATGCAAGGCAAAACCGATCTGCTGGTGATGGAGAATGGCACCATGAATGCAGTCCGATACCGTGACGAGGTTCTTCACCCCATTGTCCGACCCTACGCTGGTCCGACCCTACGCCATTGGTCCCGACTTCATCCTTGTGGATGACAATGCCCGTCCTCACCGTGCCCGCATTGTCAACCAGTACCTTCAGAATGAGGGAATTGCACGCTTGGAGTGGCCTGCACGCTCACCAGACCTCAATCCGATTGAGCATGTCTGGGATATCATTGGGCGAGCTGTCCAAGCACGTGAGCAGCTGCCTCAGAACATCCATGACCTTGGAGTTGCCCTCCAGGAAGAATGGGCCAGAATCCCCAAGCAGCAGATCAGGAACCTCATCTGCAGCATGAGGAGGCGTTGTAGAGCCGTGATCGCAGCCCCCGTGGTGGTCACACACATTACTGAGAGTCCATTCATTCTCAATTCCACACAGACAGCAGTGGATTGTTCAGGTTGACTCTCTTCCCTTCCATGCCCTGTTTCAGGTGGCTTTTAGGGGTTGTGTCATTTGTCCATTCTGTTTCTTGGTTTATCTGATGGAATTTCCCTCATTCTTGTTTGGTTTGGATGAAATAATGACTAATTAACAGTATTTGACCGTTTGAGTTTTGATTGACAAATATTTTTCGTTTGTTGCTTACAATGATAGTAATTAGGCGCAAAACATGGAATACCCTGAAATGCAGGTACTATGAATTCTGAATAATCATGTATACACCATAAAATAAGACAGGTTTGTGACAACGTTTTTTGTGATGCACATTTAGAATACGTCGATACCTATCGGACCAAAAACAAAATCGAAAACAAAGGCGGAGAACATGGGTTCATGTGGAGTTCAAGTCCAGCAAGTGTTAGAGAAGTGCACTGACGAAGAATCAGTACAGCAAACATTCACTGTACTCTGTGCACATTGTCAAAAGCGTTGGCCGGCATTGCCAGTCTGAGAAGAGATGGATTTCAGGGGAGAAGAGGAGGGTGGGGAAGTGAGGAGGTGTGTTGAGCAGGCGATAGTGGACTGGTTCAGCTTTTAGCAAGCCATACACTTTTCTTCTGTAACGTGTGTGTGTGTGTGTGTGTGTGTGTGTGTGTGTGTGTGTTGTGTGTGTGTGGTATAAATGCAGCATTTTTGTGTGTTTGTGTGTGTATTGTATACATGTAATCATCTGCATGTGCTTACTATGCTTATACTATACTGTGTGTGTGTGTGTGTGTGTGTGTGTGTGTGTGTGTGTGTGTGTGTGTGTGTGTGTGTGAGAGAGAGAGAGAGAGAGAGAGAGATATCGGAGTGGGTTAGCTGGCAGCAGGCCGTTCAGTTTTTCTCCTGAATCCCCCTCACCCCCCACCCCCTTCTCTCTCTCTCTCTCTCTCTCTCTCTCTCTCTCTCTCTCTCTCTCTCTCTCTCTCTCTGTGTGTGTGTGTGTGTGTGTGTGTGTGTGTGTGTGTGTCTGTTTTTTGTGTGTGCGCGCGGGCGTGTGCAGTATCCAGTTTATTTTTATATTGCGCGCTAGAAATTGAACGTACTTGCCTCTCGCCTTCCACATCCCCCCCCCCCCCCCCCCAGCCCCCAGCCCCCCCCCCCCCCCCCCCCCCCCTCCCGCCTTCCGCTGTATCCCTTCATCATGGTGAGGATGTATGTATCACATGTGAGTCATACATGCTTTGCCTCTCATTATGCGTTTTACATCAATCATGATCAGCATTGCTGTTTTTCATACACTCTTTGCAGTGCATGGCTTGTGGCTGAATAGTTCGGACTCATATTGTTCTTGCCTTTTTTCCTGTCTCGCTGCACCTGCTCCCTGTTTCAGAATTGTCTTCTCTTTTCCGTTCCTCTTTTTTTTTTTTTACGTTGCAGTTCTCCGGACGTGTGGGGAGCTTGAATTGTGCTTTTTTTTTTTATTGTATCCGTTGATTATAGGTGAAATAGACATTTGTATACATTTTGCCTGTCTGTTTTGCATTTTGTATTAAATAAGCGTTCTTTTGCGCAAAGTTGTGCGCGTGTATTTGTATACTAGCGTGCCTTTTTTGCAATGACATTTAAAGACACTCGTTCAATGATTCCGCTCTGTGTTCTGTCAACATGATTTCTGTTCTAGAGTCTTTCGTCTTGCGTCTTTCTTTTCTTTCTGTGAGGAATTTGGAATTTGAGAGTGGATTGGGATTCTTTCGTGTTTAATAGTTTGGGTCTTGCAGGATGGTGTACAATTTTGTAGCCATTTTCTATCATGTTCATTGATGTGACACGCTTGCATTAATGTCATCTCCAGTGGCGAGGACTGATGGACTGTGCAGGTCGGTAGGGTTTCTCTAGCCACGGTTTGGCTGATTCGTTATTGTGTTCCTCCCGAACGCTATCCAGGTCTGTGGCAGGACGAATGGCCTCTCCCGCAGAAAGGTCTTTGGTGGCCTCGCCCTGTCGTCCCGGGTGATA
>JADBJO010001629.1:157500-165000 GCA_016801955.1 Conus betulinus
CACCATCCCCCCACTCCCCAGTTCTCATCCCAGTCCATCCAGCGTCCCTCTATTTTTCTCTTTCATACACCCATGTAGTCTTTCTCTCCTCCCCCACCCCTCGCCCTCTTGCCCCTCTCTCCTCCCAGGTTCAAAGCTGTTTTTTGCATGTCAGCTGTGGATTGTGCAACTGCTGAGCTAAGTATTCATTACCAGCAGGCTGAGCCAGACTGCAGCGTCACTGACAATAAGCCAAAACGCAAAATGCACACACAAAACAAGGTGCATAGTAATGTGTATTTCATAGACGGAATATTTCCTGTGTATTACATAGCGTTTCGCTGTATCTTACGAATTTATTTGCATTCTGGCCTGTTTAGCTGATGACAATCTCTTAAGGAATGTCGATCGATAGAAAAATGTTACTGAATCATCTAGTCAGCGTTTGAATACAAATTGGGCGTTAAATTTTCAGAATAATGATCTTCATCCAGTTCTTTTCTTTCTTCATTTTGCGACATTCCTGACTCAGATTTTTTTTTTGTTCGCCCTTTGAAAGGTCTCTCTCTCAGATCTTCTCTCTCTCTCTCCCTCTCTCCTCTCTCTCTCTCTCTCTCTCTCTCTCTCTTCTCTCTCTCCTCTCTCTCTTCTCTCTCTCCATTTTCTCTCTCTTCCTACATCTCTCTCCTCTCTCTCTTCTCTGATCGTTATCTTGTTTGCTGCTTCTTTCCGATTCCTCTCACCTCTCCCTCCCCCTCTCTCTCTCTCGTCCTCTCTTTCTTCTTCTCCTCTGGTTCTTTCTTTTTTACCTCTTCTGTCACCTTTCTCTCCCCATTTTCCTCTCTTTCCATTCTGTCTCTTCTCTTCTTTGATCGTTATATGTTTGCATTGCTGTTCAGAAACGATTTCACCTTAAACAGACATTTGTATGTTGCTTTTGAGGAAAATTATAATACGTTTAATGAAAATAAGAGTTCGCTATGTCCAAGTAGGGAGATCCCAATCGTTAAGTATTTTTTCGTAATGCATTAAACAGCAGCTCTAAGATAATGTGCCTATGATAGTATGACACAATTGATGAACAGCATTCTATCTCTGGATACCTTTCTTACTGTATTACTGACAAAAAGACCTTTCTAAAACTTAAATACTCTGGACAGTACTCTCTTACTGAACACGACATACCTTCTTATTTGCCAAATTTAAAGCGATGTCCAGGCACTTTCATTGTCATATTAATCCTCGACTTGTGCACCCAGCTTTTCTGTCCATAGTATCTAGCAGAAATCTTCACAATTATCAGTAGCTTCACTTCAGTGATCACACACAAAAAACTGTCTGTTCATAGTACACCATCCAGCACAACTATGTTCCCATATGTGATCTCACATATCTTTTGTATGCCCACAATACATCCAGCAGATATTTCCACATAGTTTTGCACCCACTAGCAGACTGTAATGAGTGAGTAAAATCAGGATCACAAAAACACAAGATTAAAATAAAAATGGGAAGATTAATTAATTCTTAAAAAAAAAGTTCCACTAAGCCCACTGGTACTTCTGAAACTATCAGCTATGCAACTATTGATTCAAAGATTTGTATAAGCACTTTTCAGAGCTTGAAGGTCCTTTTCACAATATTCAATATCAGAAGCATTCCCTGGCTTTGCTTGAGAACCAGCAAAGCTTCTGTGGTTTCTTGCAATAACGAAGACCTCTGTTCTGTAGATGTCTTCCTGACCATAGACAATACTCTCTCGCAGGCAGCAGCAGAAGAGTGGGGGATGGTTAGAATCCCCTTCATAACACATGATAGCTTCTGGACTGCAGGATGCCTCTTGCCAAGCTGGTGCCACACCCCAGTCTACTCTGTCTGTCTGGTCACACCACACATCACTCCTTCTGCTTTCGTGATCTGTAATTGTAGATCGTTGGCGGACGAAAGTCGACCTTTCTCCAACATCGATGTCAGAGTTCCAGCCACCCGCTGCCTTCTTCGCTGTGTGACTGTTACTGTTCACATGTTTTTTTTGCAGTCATTAAAGCCGCCAAACTTGATTTGAAAGTCAGAATTGCAAACGGTGCAATGGGCTGAAGTTGTTCCCACGCGAGAAGGCCTCAACTCGGGAAATGTTTTGCTGAAATCAGATCTCCAGTGAGATAGGTACTTCTTTTTTTTCTTCACAGGTGGCACATCCTTTGTCGACTTTGATGATCCTTCATCATCAGTCTCATGAGCGCGGCTTTTTGAAGCCATTGTGTTGAAAAACCAACTAATTCGTCGAAGCGAGTGAAAGGAAAATGGCTACTGTCAAGTGCTCGCATAGTAGGGTAATGGTTGGAGAATGTTTCTAACCCCCCTCCCTCCCTCCTCCCCCCTCCCTCCTCCCCTCCCTTCTCCTCCCTCCCTCCTCCCTCCCTCCTCCCCCCACCCCCCCACCCCCCTCCCGGCAAATTAATGTTCACACACCATTTTGAATATGGTTTATTCCCTATTAATTCTGATGCTGTTCTCTCTCTCTCTCTCGCTCTCTCTCTCTCTCTCTCTCTCTCTCTCTCTCTCTACACCCCCCTCTCTCTCTCCCTCTCTCTCTCTCTCTCTCTCTCTCTCTCTCTCCCCTCTCCCCCCCCCCCCCCTCTCTCTCTCTCTCTCTCTGTTTCTCTCCTGTTAATGTTATCGACTATACCCGAAAACGTAAGTAACCTTTCTTGTTTCTGTACAGAGGATTTAAACTAAGAGGTTGTTGTCACTGACTGAAAGATTACATTTAATATCATCGTTTGTTCCAATATGAATCTGCTACATATCCTCATCCAGTAAAATGTTCACATTCCCCTTCATGATGGACTGAGGCCTGATATGAATGAACCATATTGAGTCTCCCGTCTCTCTCTCTCTCTCTCTCTCTCTCTCTCTCTCTCTTGTTTGTTTATCAAACCATCCTTTTTATCTTCTGTTCCCAACAGATACTCCACACTACATCTCCACCCATATCCTCCCCTGTTCACGTCCCCACCGCACCTCCATTTTTTGTACTTGTTGTCTGCATCTTATGATTGCGTATCTATGCATGCTTTTGTCAAACCTTTACATACAGATGCGTGTTGTGTGAATCATGGACTTTATAATCCTGTGTGCTTTTTTTTTTTTTTTTTTTCATTTTTTCGTCTTCAGATCTCAGAGCATTCTTTACCTTAGCTAGTACAGATTGGAAGAACAGGCTTTACTTTTAAAATCTCAATCATTTATCGAACAAATTTTCTCTCTCTCTCTCTCTCTCTCTCTCTCTCTCTCTCTCTCTCTCTCTCTCGTTACATCACAAAGGACCTTTCCCCTCTGTTCCATCGGTCTTGAGCTGTGGCAGTGAAGAGTAAGAGTCAGTGACCATTTCGGGGGCAAACGAGGACCTTTCTCCGGTTATCGCCCCCCACCCCCCCCCCCCCCCCCCCCCCCCCCTTCGTTCACTGTCAGTCTCCCCCCCCCCCTCCTCAATATGGATGGTAGATTACATGAGGCAAGTCCCCCCGTCCAGATAGCTTTGTCTCGGTCGGCCCCCCCCCCCCCCCCCCCCCAATCCCCTCTCGCCCCCCCGCTGGCCCCCCCCCCCCCCCCCCCCCCCCCCCCCCCCCCCCCCCCCATGAAGCATCTCTCTCCCCCCCTCCCCCCATCCCCCTCGCCCCACCCCTCTGTTCATCCCGACCCCCCCCCCCTGCCCCCCATGCCCCGCCCCCCCCGCCCCCCCCCGCCCCCCGCCCGCCCCCCCCCCCGCCCCCACCCCCCCCTAATAGTCAGTGACCATTTCGGGGCCAAACGAGGACCTTCACTCCGGTTATCCTTCCCCCCCCCCCCCCCCCCCCACCCCCCCTCCCTCTCCTCGTTTCACTGTCTGTCTCCCCCACGACCTGCCCCCCCTCTCGCCCGCTACAATAATGGATGGTAGAATTACCATGAGGCAAAGTCTCCGTATTTGTCGGTCAGATCTGTCTCTGTCTGGCTACCTGCCTGAACTCCTACCCCACCACCCCCCCCCTCTCTCTCTCCCCCCCCCGGCCGTTGAAGGTCTCCCATCAACTTTGGAAGCGACTCTCAGTGCTGCCTGCAGGAGATGACACTGTCGTCTTTTAACATTGAAGGCAGAGGGAAAAACAAACAGTTGTGATGCTACGCTTGACTTCAAATACCGACCAGCCCCCTGCAAGGCAAGCTCAAAGCCACAGTGCTGTGTATCGACGGAAATGCTCGTCACAGGTAAACAGGGACAGGCGCAGGGCTGAGGTTCACAGAAATGATCAGCAGAAAAAGGCAAGTGAAGTGTTGACAGAACCGACGACAGCTACGCTGCACGTGGTGACATTTTTCATTGTGACAGCAATTCTCCTCCATCCGCACCACAGTCTGCACACGACACACGGCGCAGTGTCTCTCAGAATGAAGCAAAATTTGGAAAGAGAGGGGGTTAGTTACCGCCAAGGACACAGACAAACAGAGTACAGGACTAGACACAAAAGCATTTCGACCTCTTGGGTCAGGCAGGCGAAAACAACAATAAACATCTAGGACAGTGACAAGAAGAACGTGTAGCCACGTAACTTCGCTTCTCCTGTTCGTCTCCAAATCAAAAATGGCCGCCAGCTGTCTCATGTTGAACTCAGAATGAAATCAACATGGGACAGTGTGACGAACAAACTGTGACAATCGGACACGATGAAGATTTCATGTTGGATATTGTGTCGGTCGAGCCAAGTGGTAATGAAGACTGTGGTGAAGAATTCCGTGACATGTTCTGTGAACATGACACAGGCCGCCAGTTACTTCACTCAACACAAAAAAGAGGAAGACATGGGAACTGAGGACCACCATAATTCAGAGTGCAGAGATGATCCCGTACACATTTCGGAGGTCAGTCGACCGCGGGATGTTCATGCTGACAACGTCACCATCAGTGACATCATGGCATATCTACAGGAGATGACAGTGGCAGCAGTAACAAACACAGGGAGCTGATGACCAGCACTCGCTTGCTTTTTCATGCTGACGGTGTCTGCACGTATCAGCCCTCGATCTGTCCCTGGTCAACTGGCCTGGACATTTCTGCTGGAACACAGCACTGTTCTTATGAGCATGAGGAAGGGGGCTGGTCCGGAGTCGTCGTCGACCTCATTGACGTCTGATTGATTTTTTTTTTCCCTCGTCGTTTTGAAGAGTCACGTCTTGATGACTAGAATTCAACATGTTTTCGAGAGATGATGACGGACCTTCATCGAGCGTATTTTTCGATTTTCTACTCAAAGCGAGATCATTTTAGCCTGTTTTAGCCTGGCCGCACGGGCATTCGAGCAGTGAAATAGCTGACTGCCTCGCTAAAAATGCCACGAATGAATGAAAATATGCCTGAATCTTTCTTACAGATCTGAAACCCAAAGTACAGACTTTCGAAAACGCTGGCAAGAGGATTGAGACAACCAAACAGACTACAAACTTTTACTGTCAACTATCACTCTGTATCTACGTCTGTCTGTCTTTATTGGTCTTGTCTGAGTGCTTAGTTGCATTTCTGTTTCCGTCCTTTAGTCTCCTCTGTATTTCTGTGAATGACTGGGTGAGAGATGTTGGTCGTTAGTGTTCGTAAGATAGGTGAGAGATCTTGGTCGTTGAGAATTCGTACGTGAATGTTTGAAAATGGGATTAGATCTGTACTGAAAAAAATTAAGGTGTTTGAATGATTTAATGTTGTTTTAATGGAACTACATCAAAGGCTGTATAATTTAGATAAGAGACGGTATAATTTAGATGAGTAGAATCCTACCGGTGATAGTTCTGCCTTCTATAGAACATGTAAAACATTTAGAAATGGTATGCTTCTCTGCTTGACACTGATAGCCGTTTAAGAAAAAAATACGTGACAAATCTGTTTCAGGCTGCTAATATTGTTGTAAAAATGCAGTCATACAGCCACAAGCTGTAACAAAACTGTTGATTCATTGTGTCCGTTATTCAATAATCCGCAAGATTAAGAACATTTTTGCACTCCCGTCCAAATTCGGGGGGGGGGGGGGGGGGGGGGTCCCAAGACCGATGTATTTTTTCGTGTTGGTTTGCTTATGTCGAAGCAGTGTTCTTGCCAACACCTGTACAAACGTGGAAACCAAATGAACGACGTCACTGTGTTTAACTGAGTTTGTTTTGATTCATTTATCTGTAGTTACAAAGGCTCAGTTATTAAGTGTTTAAAATTGTCGTTTAAATTAATTGCTTTCGATTTAAGTTTTGATCGTTACCTTGAATCCCATTCAGAGATGTACTGAAAACAGTTTTTTTGTTTGTTGTTTGTTTGTTTTGGCGGTCAGGGGCTGTGCTAGTCGTCGGTTTGAACACGGCGCAAAGCATCTGTCTGTCACTCAGACCCACGCCGGGCCTCTTTCCCCCCGGAGCTCCTTTTCCCCAGAGCTCCCCATCCCCCACCCCCCTCTCACCCTCTCTCTCTCTCTCTCTCTCTCTCTTTCTCTCACCCCCCCCACCCTCTCTCTGAATGTCTCTTTCTGATTCCCCCCACCTCTCTCCTCTCCCTCTCTCACTCTGTCCAGCGCCCCCCCCCCCCCTCTCTCTCTCTCTCTCCCTCTCTCTCCTCTCCTCTCTCTCTCCCTCTCTCTCTCTCTCTCCTCTCTCTCTCTCTCCATCCTTGCGTGTATCCATGATCACAGTATGCGTACTTTGCCCAAAAAACCCGATCATTAAAACAGCATTAAAAACAAAAGAAAGAAAAAAGTGGAAAAAAACAACAGTCTGCGCACAAATAATAGGTCGGCCTGACATATCGAGCTGGGGTGGGCTTGTATCGATTTGGGGAAGGAGAGAAGCACAGCTCTGGGACAGGAGAGAGTGGGAGTCATGAATTGCCCATGATATAGCTTGCACCCTGATGCAACTTTGAAGATGTTTTGTGTATGGAACTGTCGCTGCCAGCCTGCATGGACATTGTGCATTTGGACAGCCGGTCATGTGTTTTCACGTGCTGTTCTTTTGGGTTAATTCCAATGCTCTCTCTCCCTCTCTCTCTCTCTCTCTCTCTCTCTCTCTCTCTCTCTCTCTCTCTCTCTCTCTCTCTTTCTCTCTCTCTCCACCTCCTCTCTCTCTCTCTCTCTCTCTCTCTCTCTGTCGATGTGAAAATTCATGCATGCGCTTGAACGTATTCAGCATGTGTTTTTTTGTGTCTTTTTAAAGTGTGCGTATGAGCACGCGTGCATTGTGTGTGTGTGTGTGTGTGTGTGTGTGTGTGTGTGTGTGTGTGTGTGTGTGTGTGTGTGTTATAAACGGTTAAAGGAATTTTTTTTTGTGGTGCTCTTTTTTTTTTCCTCCTCCGTGCATCCATCTGTGCAAATACCTTCTGATTAATGAATGTTCTTCGTGGCATTTTCACACCCTGGAACCTGCCTCCACCAGCCCACCCCCTACCCCCGAGCCCCTCGTCCTTCCAAAGGTGCCGTTCTCCAACTAGTAAAGTGAACAGTGGCCGTCCCT
>JADBJO010001629.1:170000-175000 GCA_016801955.1 Conus betulinus
TGTTTGCTATTCTGGGTTGCGGTTCTTTTCTTCTACTTTTTTTTTTTTTTTTTTTTTTTTTTGATTTGACGTTGTTGTTTGTTTGTTTATGTTGCTTTTATTGTCTTGGGTATTTTGAATGTTCTTTCAACACCGCAGAGCCCGTTCAAATCTTGCAAACGGTGCCGGAGCTGCGTGTGTGTGTGTTTTTAAAGATTTCCGTCTCCACGATCTAGTTCGAAGAAAACTCTGGATCGTGTTTGTTTGTTTTGTTTGTTGTTTTTTTATTCAGACGTTTTCAAGAGAGAATTTTTCATGGAAGGAAGGTGTTTTAAAAATGTTCTTTGTTTTCAGTTCAGTCAGTTTGAATTTGTGTCTTTTTCACCGCAAAATCGGCAAAAGTTCTGTGTCCAATTCCGAAGTTTCATAACTTCCATCAAATGACTACTTTTTGCTGGTCCGCTACAAACGGCGAAGAGACAGACGTCAGACTATAATGTCTCTCAGTCAGTAGATATCACTGTTTATGATGCCTGAAAAAAAAAATACTGGCAATACATAACAAGAAATATTTCATTACCTCTAGCCAGTATCTGAGATGAAGTGTACTTTAAGCAACAAAAAAGATCACTTAAGATAAGGTTGTTGTTCAGCTTTTTTTTTAAATCTCTGTGTCTTTCCTGTAAACATAATTTTTTATATATGTGTCGCGCTCCACACTTTGCCGAGTCCTGTACATTATTTGGCTGTTGATATTTTTCAAGATATCAGTTCCCCTATACCAAGATAGCCTGTGTGGTTTCCGACTCATCAAGTGGGTAAATGGTCAAATGTGTTCTCAGTCCAGTGTCCCGCCCTCCCTTCAATCAGTCTCTTCTTCTGTTTGCCCACCCTTGAAACTCTGGCCCCTCTTTGTTCTCTTGAATCATTTGCTGTGTGTTTGTTTTGCTTCCTGTTTCTTTGTCAGTGTGTCTTTTTCCTGCCATTGCCTCACATGTTCGTGTTGTGTGTCTCCGAAGCGATCTGGAGATAATCTTTCCTTGAATGGATTCCGGTTCCAGTGCCTACATTCGTATATAAAGTGCCAGTGCTTAATTGTGATCGGACTGTGGAGCGGTGCTTCTCTCTCTCTCTCTCTCTCTCTCTCTCTCTCACACACACACACACACACACACACACACACACACACACACACACACACACACACACACACACTCGCATACACGCATCAATGTGCGCGTGCGCGCATACACATACACACGCGCTGTTTTCCTTTGATACCACTGACGGGCGGCTGGTGGGCTTTGCTCTCTCTCTCTCTCTCTCTCTCTCTCTCTCTCTCTCTCTCTCTCTCTCTCTCTCTCTCTCTCTCTCTCACTCACTCACTCACTCTCTCTCACTCTCACTCACACTCACTCACTCTCTCTCTCTCTCTCTCTCTCTCTCTCTCTCTCTCTCTCTCTCTCTCTCTCTCTCTACAGATGGAACAGGACACACACACACACACACACACACACACACACACACACACACACACACACACGCGCGCGCGCATAGAGAGAGAGAGAGAGAGAGAGAGAGAGAGAAGCTCACCACCCGCCCGTCAGTGGTATCAAAGGAAAACAGCCACGTGTGTGAGAGACCCGCCAGGTCCTTGGCTCAGTGCATTGACCCTGTGATCCATCACAGTGACTCATTGCTGGAACTCTGCGAAAACACAGCCAAGACAGGGTGATGGGTGATCTGTCTGTTCCATCTGCAGACTTCTTTCACCCTGCCTCATTCCATTCGCCACCCCCACCTTCCTCCCCCACTCTGCCAGTCACCCGCCATCCGCCGCCCTCCACCATCTCTCCCCCCCCTCCCTCTCTCTCTCTCTCTCTCTCTCTCTCTCTCTCTCTCTCTCTCTGCAATCCACCTCACACTCGAAAGGTCGCCGAGCGAACAACATAGTCGCCTTGAAAACGAAAGAATTTCGGGTCCATAGTTCGAGTCTGAGGTCCCCCCCCCCCCCCCCTCCACCTCCATACCCATCCTCACCCCCGTTTCTTCTAGAGTGTAAATGAATCTGAATGCTGGTCTTTCAGATAAAACAATAAAATGAGAGCCATTGTGTACTTTGCACATACCGCACGTAAAGAAGCCCAGGACAAAACGGAATTTGTCACTGGCAAAATTCTGTAGAATAATCCACATTGAAAAGGAAACAAAAAATATGCGTAGGACAGGGCGGGGGGGGGGGGGGGGGGGGGGGGGGAATACCACTGCACTGTGGCCGTCTTTGGGAGAGAAATCTGTTGTGTTGATGAGAATATACAAAACAACACAGAGCAGTACAGCACAAAGCGTGGAAGAAAAAACCAAACAAATGGCAGAAGAAAGCCTGCAGGTGATGGACCATTGTGGCGTCCCTGGCAGATACAAGGCCTTGTCTCTACAGTTCACGCTCTGGCCTCTTGGCCTTTGATGTACGATATCGACATCAGCACAATGAAAGCCAAAGTCAGCAAAGACTATGTAAATGGATCGGTGTGCCACTTGGTGTCACTGACATTGAACCGTGTTGCTGCCGAGCAAAACTGAATCCATCCCCAAGATGTACAGCTGCGAGTCGTGCTTTAGGATCCGGGAGACCAGGCTGTGAGATCAGTGCAGCCCAAGCTGAAATCTGTCAGACAGTGGAAAGTTAGTGGACGATGGACTTGGTGAAGGCAAACCTCAACATAGAGGCAAAACCTCAACATAGGGGCAACACCTCAACATAGGGGCAAAGCCTCAACGTAGGGGCAAACCTCAACAGGACAGAGCCTGGAGTGAATAGAAACAAAGTAATGGTCAGGAGTAAAATGGAAAGCAAAGAGAGACATGGTAGGACAGGAGCTGAAGAAAGAGGAACATTCCAAGAGAACCCTGAAGGCAGTCTAGGAAGCCCAACAGGGCAGTGGAATACGTGAGAACAAGCACACCACGGAAGTCTCAGCTGAAATGAAATGCGGCTCATGGCACCAGTTAAAAGCAGCGTAATCCTCAGATCTGTGTATGACATTCTCCCTCAACCTGTTGAAATAGGGAAAAAAAAAAATCAGAAGATTCCACCTGTCCACTCTGTCAGGGCAAACAAAAAGCGGAATTTGTCCTGAGTTCTTGCAAAGCAGCACTAACTCAGGGAAGGTGCACATGGAGACACAACTCAATGCTTCAGGAGAACGTATTTTTCCACCAGAAGCTCCAGCAACGAAATTCTACACGGCGGGAAGGCGGAGATCATGGTCTGGAACAGCTGTGACACCAAGAGCATGAACTCGGGGTTTGCAGGATGGAGCGGATGACTGAGAGTGTACAGCAGACATACAGAATGCGAAACCATCCAGAGATCATCAGGAAGAGTGGCATGAGACTTGATTATGCACCTCACTCAGGTTGGTTAAATCAGATACTCGTAATTGATCTCATAGTACCATTAGAAAGCAAAATGGACAGTTCACATTTACAAGACTGAGAAAGTATGCCAGTTTAGCCGACAGATTTTTGAAATCTGGAGTCCGAGCCAAAGTCCTCGCCATAGAGATTGGAGCAGGGGGAGGAATGTAATTTCATCAGCCCCTGATCTCATGAAATGTTCCGAGATTTCTGTGTAAAAGAGGATCAGAACGCTGAGGCAGCAGGAAAGGTATGCCAACTGGCTCTTGTCGAAAAGGTACAAAGGTGAACTTCAGATGGCTTTTATTTCCCAAAGCAGAACAGGTGTCCGATAGGCAATGGCTGAGGCAGCAGAAAGGTATGCCAACTGGCTCTTGTCGAACTTCAAAGGTGAACTTCAGATGGCTTTTATTTCCCAAAGCAGAACAGGTGTCCGATAGCGATAGCGATGTTGGTAAGAAGTATCTCTCAAATAGTACACCTTGACACGCCCACCCATCCAGCAGGTGTGGATTAGAATCCCGGTAGAATTAGGGGGAAACTTCTGACGCCAGAAGGGTATCTAGCAATCCTGGATGCGATCTGTCTTACGTAGAGTGCAGGGCCAAAACACTTGCCTGGGAGGGTCTGCGCTGTTGTCAAATCTCCTGGAGTGTCTGACTACTAAAATGCAATGCAGTGCAGTGCAGTGAAAAACAATGCAACCATAGAAAACAAGACCGTACAGTACACTACGGTACGATACAATGCAATGACAAAGTTTGTTTTACTGAAATCATCATCGTGTGTGTGTGTGTGTGTGTGTGTGTGTGTGTGTGTGTGTGTGTGTGTGTGTGTGTGTGTTCTTCAATGTAATTTCTATTCACATAGTCTGAGACACCGCTTCATTTTGAATTCTTTCTAATTTGAGAAGGTTGCTGTTGGACAGTGTTGTAAGCCCTAATCCATAATCTATCACACCGAGTACAAGCGCGCGATGCAGTCGGTAGAGATGGCGCTGTTCAGTGCCTTTAGCTGCCCATTGCTTTCATGGCAGATATGCCTTTTTTGCATTTAAGAACAATATTCTCATCATGCTTTCTAAAGGTTAGCATTCTGTAAAAGCCTACACCCAAATAGCGTAGGTTGTGTTGGTTGATTCAGTTGGTATTCCAGTGAAGGAAACTGGTGAGGGTACTTGTCCTAATGTCTTGTTTGAGAGTGCAGACTAATGTCTAGGCTTTTGTAGAGTTGATGGACGATCCAGTTTCTTGACACTAACAATGTTGTTCAACTGTTGCTGAACTGCTTCCGTACTTTCTTGAGTATTTTTTAAATGTTTTTTTTAGATCTGGGCGTCATCTGCTAGTGTCAACACTCGAGCAATTCCGTTTCTGTTGAGGTCTGCAAAGTCTTTGGTGTAAAATTGTACAAGACAGGGAAAAAAAAAGTATTCCATGGTTGCATTGTTTTTCACTGCACTGCATTGCATTTTAGTAGTCAGACACTGATCCAGGAGAATTGACAGCAGAAGGTCAAAATGAATTAATGAGATTGATCTTGGGAACCACGAAGGACACACCAGTTGAACTATGCAATACCTGCTCGACCTTCCTTCAATG